>JAFBJR010000247.1:1723862-1942741 GCA_016785285.1 Brachirus orientalis
GGGGTGGGGGGGGTTCCAGTTTCATCCATCCAGAGAGAGGGGGTGATGGGCCAGGAGATTACTCCATTTACCTGCAACCTTTGAGGGGGAACTGGAGAGGAGGGGGGGTGGTTATTGTGCAGGTCAGGTTGCATTGGGGACACAGGGGACTCCTCTCCATATAGGTATATCTGAACCTATAGTGGAGATGAGTAGAGAAGCCCACCTGCTTTTAGCTGTAAGTGGATTCAGTGTGGTTGAAGTGGTTTAATAGAGTGCTCGCTTACTGCAGTACTGTGTTGTGGGCTTTACTTTAAAAATAGGACTGTGCTGATATCCCTCTGTTGGGGGTCAATTTTGGAATGATGCACACATTAGCCAGGATGTAAGAGAATGTGTGGTTGTATGAGGCATGGACATAAAGCCAGTGGTAACTGCACTAAATGTGCCGTTGACTCAAATCTGTGCAGAGAACTGACAACCAAAAGCTGAAACAGACTGGGAACTGACGTTTGTGAACCAATCACTCTCCTGCACCAAATTCCATACCGAAAATCTAAACTTTTAGCTCACATGGATTCAGTCCCTGCTGGTCTACTCCTGTCTTGTTTGGTAAATTTATGTTACTTAATTCAATTAAGTAACATAAATTCAATTAATAATTAATTCAAACACCAAAGTCATATATTAAAATATATTTAAACTTTGTAGTGGAGACAGCGGTGGATCAACTACTCATGTGTGTTGTGATGTTAAATCACAGATTATCATTATGGACTTTGGTTTGAGGGTGTAAGTGGAATATACTGTAAAAGTCACTTTCCTGTAATAAAAGACTGTCAAACAGTGAGACAAACTGGCAAATTCTTAGATATCGTTGACCTAAGCAGGCATAGATTTGATTGTGGTGTGTGAGTACCAGGATATCAAGATTTATTGGTGACTATAGCCAAACAGTAAATTCTTAATTCTTAATACTTAAACATTAAGTACGTTTCCATTCATTACTGTCATTTTAAGTTAATTTGGGATTTATGATTAAATTGTTATTATCATACACAATACATTTACACTAAGAATTTTATCAGCATTAAAGCATTACAAGAATAATGTCAAATCCCATGGTTTTGATCTGTAAGATCATTTAAAAAAGTATTTGTGTGTGTCTCTTGGTGACATCACCAGTCAAATGTTTTGACTGGTGACAAGAGAGAGGTCAGGAGGTCATGGTTCACATATTACTTTATCTAGCTGTCTGAGCAGTGACACATGAGTCTGTCAATAATTTGCCAGCTACTGTTGACTTGTAAGTGTGGAAACTGCTGGAAATCAGATTATAGTCAATAAGTCACTGCTACTGAGTGTCTATGTTTAAAGCATGGATGTGTTTTCATCGTGTACTTTCTTTATACTGTTTGTTTGGCCACACTAGTGTCATTTATAATCAAAGGATCCAGCATGTAAAACATGTTTTCTGAGCAATACTAGAAATTAAGTACATTGTATACTATGTTCTGTTTCTATAAGCTATAATGGGTTGCATTGTAAAATGAAGTGGCAAGTATACTTTGTCATTAACTTCTCTTTTGTCACTTTGTAAGTGCTTGTAAATCTGAGGCTGAAGGATCAGGACCTGATGCTATTATTATCTCCACCAAGGAGGTAATGTTTTCACCTGTTTTGGTTTGTCTGTCTGTCTGTGCATCTGTCTGTCTGTCTGTTTGTCTCACTGTCAGCAAAATAACCCAAAAGTTATGGACGGTTTTTGATGTCATTTTCAGGAAAGGTGTGTCATGGACTGTGGTCTCAGAGTGGTTGTAGTTATCATTATTATTATTAGTGTTAGATTAATAAGTGTATTAATTAATATGATTAATGTTATATTAATAACACTAATAATAATAATACTTTTACCCTCACTCTGCAGGTACCTGAGATTCGTCCACTCTACAATACTATAACCACTTTCAGAAAAGTACTGACAAAAACATTGACAAAACATATACTACCTGTTATCAGTAGCGTGTAACTTCCTATGAGTGTCCTTCCAATCAAAAAGGGTGACCATATGAAGTTCTCTACACATGCAATTCAGTCCCCAGGGCTGCCTTTAGCCCCAGGTCACACTTTGGACATGTCTGTCTTAAGTGTACTAGTAGTTCCTGCCTCACCAGTGTGCCGTAGTTGCCTTTTTCATTTTCTACCTCACCCCTAACTTTCTTTTTATCTTCCCCTTCTTTGTCCCCACCTCTCCTCCGCCCCTATTTCATCTTTCACCCTAAAAGCTAAGGCAGATGCTGCACATCTGTCAGTCTGCTTCTGACAGAGATTTTTGCCTGAGCTTTTTCTCTCCACTGTTCATTTTTTCTATACTTGAGCCTTGGGATAATGGACTGTACATTGTGATTTTGTGCTGTACAAACAAAAATGATTAGATTTCACTAAACACATTCCCCACAGGTGAAAAACCCATTTGATCAGCAAACAAACAGGTTTTTTGACCAGCGGTAAAGTTATGTCCATGTTGGTGTGCACAGCAAAACCATCATAGTGTCATTTTAAAGCCATTTTTATCTGATAGTGTGAGGCACACCTTCTCAGAATGAATTTTTCTCTCAGTCATAAAACCTATTTCTATTTGAAATGCATGGATCTCTGTATATAATGATCTCCGTCGCCAAAACATCTGTATCTCTCACCACACCGAAAATCATCTCTGTATTCACACTGCATGTATAAGCACACACTCTTCCCTTCATTGCTATATGCAAATAAACCTCAGACAAACAAACATATACATACTTATATACATAATGGCATTCTTCCCTAAATTGGATAGAGATGCTGCAATGGGATATTTAAATCAGTATTACCAGGCAGCCGCTCCAGGGTCCAGCAGCTCCTATCTCACAGCACAGGATGGGTAATTGCTATTTTGACACTGAGGTGCTACCTGTTTGTGTGTGTGTGCAAGAATCATGTCAGTAAGACTCAGAGTAAGATATGTGAATCTATTTGAGGTTGGTTTGTATGCATATGTGTCTGTTCATGTTTGGTCCCTGACAGAATGAATCTCTTCTTTCTCTACCTGCAGTACAATGTCTAAATGGCTTGTTGTATTAGTTTGTGTCCAGTGGGAGACAGTCGTCTGCACCTGTAGCCCACAGCTCCTCAGCTTGATATTTGGTGTTGGGACGGTGCTGTTTGTTATCAGTACATATTGTCCCTTGCTGCAAGTGTGTTTTTAGTTGGTTGGTGTGACTACATTTTTCCACCTCCTTTGTTTTTTTTTCACTTTTACTCTCCCAAAGTGTTTGTATATATATATATATATATATATATATGCTTATTTGAAGCCAATATGTGGGCAGCTGTCAGTTGCTCTGGATGATTCTCTGTGAATATATTTATTTTGAATGACTCTGTTTTTGTCTTGGCATGCGTTTCTGACTGGGCATGCGTTGCATGGTTAATTTTTCAACATCTATATTGAGGACAGTATAGTCAGTGGCTTCCATGCGCAGTTGTAGTCTGACAATGCTGTGTAATTGGACTACATTATAACCAACAGCTGGGAATTGAGTTATTACACGAATTGCACTCTGCTGCAATAGGTGGTGTTATGTCTCCTTTCTCCTTTTGTTAGTGTTAGGCGTATTCAGGTTGACCTATTAAAACAGAACTTTGCAGTTCTGGTTGCTTTTTTGCCTTTTTCACTACAGAGCTCCCCCTACAGTTTTGGAGTAAATATTTATCCATCCTTTGTCTGCCACTTTATCCTCACTGTTGTAAAATCTCCCCCCCTTCCCCTCTCCTGGTCACGTGCTTCTGTTTTCAACAGAGCTGGTGAACACCAACTGGGGGGCCACGTCCATGCCAGTCAGCATCCGTTTTTCATAATTAGCGAAAAAAGCCAGTCCGGCGTTTGCTCACGTGTGGTCCCCCACTCGGTCAGACAGTCGTTTCCTCTTCCTCACTTCCTCTGACATCAGTTTTCTCTGCTTCTTTTTCACCAGCACTGCCATGATGAACGTCTAAAATAATGCTACTGCTGCCTGCATCTTAAAGCTAGTACCTGGTGTTTGTGTGTGCGTGGGTGGATGTAGGAGATCTTCTAATTCTGAGGATTCTGTGTCGGTGGCCCTGATCATGCAAAGCTGGTTTTCCACCAACAGACAGTAGAGATAGTGGAGACAGCCCACACTCTCCCTACAACAAGACATTTAACCATCACAATGACTCTGAAGCTGTTAAATTAGGGTGAACATTTTGCATAGTTCTGCTTTAAGTCAAAACAAGTTGTTACTCTGTGTCTTTCTGCCATACATTAACTTAAAAAAATATTCAATTATTTAAGCAATTCTGTCTTCTCCTCAGCCCACAAATGTATTGATGTGGATTTTTTGTTTTTCTTACTATTGTCTTCTTCTTCTACTGTGAACTCATTCACTCATTTTCTACCACTTTATCCTTCACATGAGGGTCACCGAGGCGCTGGCGCCTAATCCCAGCTGACATAGGGCAAAGGGCAGGGTACACCCTGGACAGGTCGCCAGTCCATCACAGGGCCACATACAGTAGAGACAACAACCATTCACTCTCTCATTCACACCTATGGTCAATTTAGTGTCCAATTTGCCTAATCCCCAATTCTGCATGCATGCAATTCTCCAGGTTCTTCTGGAAGCTGGAGAACCTGGAGAAAACCCAGATATACATGCGGAGAACATGCAAACTCCATGCAGAAAGGCCTTTGTTCCGACTGGGTCCTCTAGAGGTAGTCCTTCACCAGGCACGACATATGTTTTGGGTCATTGTCCTACTGGAAGACAAAGCGACGACCCAGACCCAGTTTTGCTGCTGACTGCTTCAGGTTTTCTTTCAAAAGCTTCACATATCCTTCTTTCTTCATGATTCCTTCCACCTTGACAAGATTCCTAGTTCCTGACACACAGAAGCATCCCCACAGCATATTTCTTCAAACATAAGCAATCTCTCTATGGACAAAGGGCTCAATTTTTTAAACGGCTTAATTTTTAAAAGATTTTTAAAGTTTTGAGCATTACAAAGTTAAGCACATCATTGCACAATAGTGGTTTGTGCTATAACTCAATAAAAAGGTTAATTCTTAAGGGGATAATAATTTTGTCCCTGGTAGTTTTGGTTTTTGTGGGATTATTTCATTTCTATGTCCAAAGTAAAATAATGGAAGCATCCAAAATAAAACTAGGATGTTTGAAAAAGCTTCCTTAAGCTTCCATTTCTCTCCTACTCTTCTATACTGAGTGGACTCACAACAATCATGATATATTCTCTTATTGACGATGCCTGCAAAAAAGGCACCAATGTGCACATATGTACCATCTGACAGCTCAGTCGCATTCATGTGAATTCCAGATGCAAAAGATTGTCACATCTAATGTGTCATGAATCAAAATTGAGCAACGTGAAAATGTCTTAGTTTCTGCCCTTACAGAAGGGAGGGGACCCAGAGGAAGAGAATAGTTGGTCTGAACAAAATCTTTTACCTCAGCATCTCTGTGCAGAGTCCTTGCAGTGGGATTTCTGCAGTTATCAAGTCTGACTGTCAGACAGCAGTGATTCTACCAGTGAAAATGGGAAGTAAATGGTGTGAATAACAGCTATGGTCGTTATGTGGACTGTGTCTCTGCAACAATCATATGACACTGTTGTAAGAACTTTGCATCTAAAAGCAGAATGTAATGTAATTCAATGTGTAGATCATCGGTGAAAAGGTAGCATGCTTTGTGAAAATTAAGCTCATGTGAGCATAAAAACCCTGTATCACATAGAGTTTTATGTTCCATTGGGGTTTACTAAATCAGCCAAAAGTTCTCTTGATTGCCAAAGAAAAGTTAAATCCATAAAACATCTAAATGACATCTAAAACGAATGAGATTCTTGGCACTAGAGATGCACCCGAATCTCCTGAGAGTGATTCTGATGGATTTGATTGAATTGCTAAATCCTCTTTCTTTATAATGGCTGCATCAAATGTCCCATGAGTCACATTTGCTGATGGTGGGTTTGTCGGAAAGGTAACCTGCTACCCATAGGCATATATAAAAAAGTGTATACCCGCTTTAAAATAAAATGGTTTGGTTTTAATAGCCTTAGACTAAGATACGCCTTTTACTTTAGGCAAGGACCTTGCTCTATGGAAACAGCCATCTTGCACTGCCATATTAGCACACTAAAGTGGAAGATGACTGACCTGATCTGGCAGATGTAGGGTTTCGGGGTCATTTTGCCCTAAAAAACTAACAATTGTATCCTATTGTCTCAAAATGAACCACAATCAGGGTCATACCTTGGATACAGAAAGTCTGACATTTTTTTTAACCTTCGACAGTGTTTTGTCACATTAGTGACATTGCTGGTGAAAAGGTACAAACAGAATAATGATGCAAGACAGGCTCTTTTTGAAGGACTGACTGTCCTTCATGGCATGACTTTATGGCTCTGTGTTCACCTAATTAGACACAGAAGAATGTGTGAGATTACACAAAAATCCTGTGTTACTTTGTTAAGACCCCTCCCAACGTTACTGGAGTCAGGTAAAAAAAAGATTTGATATCCCACTGGGAGCGACAAGCAAGACATTAGGTCACCTCCATTGTCAGCCAATCCCAGCCCATTCTGTCTGATGAGTTCGACTCAGATAGCTGTCATTTTCAATAACACTTCAATCTGCAATCTATATATTTATTTTGATCACTTTCCATTACTTCCTTTTCTGTCAATCTGTTGGTGCTGACTGTTGTTAAATTGTTAGGGCTGGCTGAATGTAATGCATACATGGTGAGCTGGAAATGAATTGCCATTTGGGGATCAATAAAGTTGTCTCAATCTGACTCGGAAATTAAAACCACAAAATGTCAAAAAAAATATATCAATAGCAGGAGGGAAAGACAAAAGAAAAACTCAAACAGAAAAATACTTCCAACAATGGAAACAAAACAGGAACCACTGAGAAACCAGTACCACCAGGAAACTGAACAAGTGCTCTGAAACAAACAAAAAAACACTGGGGGGCAAAGAGAAATAAATAAAAAATAAATACACCAGGGAAGCAGGGCTAATGAAACACAGGTGAGACAAAGAGGACACAAGTGAATCACATTAGGGTGTGGCAGACAATCAACAGGGAAGACAGGACAGGACGTCAAATTTAACAAGATGCACACACTCGGAAGAAGTACAAAATAAAACAGGAAACAAGGAAAACAAGTAATCAGAGACCTATTTAATGTACTGCATTATTATGACCAAATGCTACATTTCTTTTATCGATCCTCTCTCCTTAATAAATATGCAGATTCATGAATTCACAAAGTTAATGATGCCTATGTTTAGCTATTTTCCATCAGCATATCAGCACTACATTCACACTCTGGCCTCAGTCGCCACTTTTACATGTCACTTGTGACACTGGGTTCTGTTTGGCAGTAAAGTTAGATTGTTTTATGGCTGCAAACAGGAAGAGGGGGCTACTCAAATAGAGCTGAAGCTTTTGTTTCTTAGCATTAATCAGTGAATGAGAATGTGCGCTTGGTAGGTATTGCAGGTGTTTTTCTTGTTTGTAGCAATAATACTAAGGCATAAAAAAATCTTCCAACAGAACCTTTGGTTCCTAGTTTTGTGTGAGAGTAACAGCTGAAGGACCAAATGCTCATTATGTGCTTGAAAACTCCCACCGCCTTCTGTGCTTTCTCTTTGTTTTGCACTATATTAGGAGATGACATCAGTTGGAACACAGTCTCCATCATGAGCCGCCAAAGTTTGATGGTTCAGCCAAGTGTCACTTTGTGTGTTATTCATATTGTACATCCACACATGATGGATTAGGTTTTTTGAAGTGAGGTACTGACACAGTCAGTGCTGACAACACTGTGCTCGCCTCATGTGCCTCCTTAAGTCCTGTGATTTGTAGAATATGTAGCTGCTTTATCTTAGCCATTAGATTTTTTCCAACTGAAAAGGGACGTTTGCGTTGCTCATTAAAACTCACCCCCTGCACCAATGTCCATAGAGAAAATGTGATTTTCCATCATGGCACACATGAGTTGGTGATCCACTGCTGTCACCATTAAAGTAAGTTTAACATGTTACTTTGTGACTCAAGTGTTTGCAATATTTCATTTGAATATATCAAAATCACACAAAGATGCTAATAAACCCAGCAATGTTGTGCTCCTGTGAGCTAGAAGTGATAAATTCAGTGGACTTTTAGTGGTAACACAAAGTTTTCATCCTATTCTTAAGATGTCATAGACTTCAGCAGACACAGATTTGGTTATTACATTAGGCTATATTTTTTTTAGTTTAAGTGGTTATTTTGGCAGCCTTCTTACAAGGGATTAATCTTTTATCTGTCCCATATACATTCCAGTGATTTTGACCAATATCGTATTGGCTCATTCCTAGTCAGTATCTTATGCAACCTCTTAAAAAACAATATCTCAGATTGAAAGAGAGAATTAGACAGTCCATAAATGACTTATTGAAGCAGGGGTTGGCAAAAAATTTGTCCATGGCCAATTTTTTTGTAAGCAATTGAATACTGGTCCAAAACAACCATTTTTTTTTCTATTAACATTCTTTGCTTCTAATCTACACCATTCAATATTACAAAATGCGACTGTTGTGTTGAGTTGTGAATGTGCCACAGACTTTTAAAACTGCTCTCTGGCTTTTTAAGAATAAAGGCTTTGCGTGAGTTTTTCATTTTTGTGAAGAAAAGAAAACAATTTAACAAAACATTTTCAAAAAAAATCTGAATTTGGAATATTAATACTGGTGGGCTAGTTTGGCAGGCACCGTATTAAAGCAACATAATGTGTTTGGACATTGAGATGTGGATGAATACAAATACCTGGGTGTTCACTTCAACAACAAAATATAAGGGATCACAAAGAAATAGGTCCTGTACAAGAGGGGCCGGAGTCGTCTCCTCTGGCTGAGAAGACTGAGGTCCTTTGTTGTATGTGCAGGACCCTTTTAAGGACATTTTATGACACTATAGTGGCATCTGCAGTGTTGTACGCCGTGGTCTGCTGGATGCTGAAAGGGACAGAGAAGGGTTGAATGAGCTGGTTAGGAGAGGCAGCCCAGTCCTGGACATCCCTCTGGACAACACTGATGATGTGAGCGAGGGGAGGATCTTAGTGAAGCTGAGATCCATCAGGGACAACACCTCTCACCCACAGTGTACTGCAAGATGGAGCATGTATGCAGATCGTTACTCTATTAGACCATTAGACTGTATAACATCAGTACTGTGTTGTAACAGTGTGGAACACGAACACTGTCCAAAATAGACTGTAATTTGCATCATTAAATCTCCGTTGTCATTACTCTCCCAATATCTTACAGACTTCAATACAGTTTGCAATAATCCTACGTCACAGCATTTTTCTCCTGTTCTTACTTCCTCAACTAATAAGATGTACATTGTGACATAAGTAAACATGTTTAAAAAAAAAAATTGTATGTAGTGTATTATATTGGTATTGTTTTTTTCTGCATTGGTATGTTTTATTTTGCCTATTTCATATTCTTTTGTAGTTCTTGTTCCCTCCCATCTCTGCTGCTCTCACAAGTGAACTTAAGTAAAGTCTAATCTAATCTAATCTAATCTAATCTAATCTAATCTAATCTAATCTAATCTAATGTCTTTATCTTCTTCTTCCAGCTTCTTCCTTTAAGTGTCACCCCAGCGGATCATCTGCCTCCATCTTGTCCTATCCCTTGTGTCCTCCTACTCTAATCTAAATATATGCATAAATGTTTAATGCATAAATACCAAGTCACATACAGTGTGTATTTGTATGCATATAAGGTATTACTAATATGCCAGAGATTCAGAGTGATGTTCTCCATGGAGGCATACATGCCCTGCATACTTATACCATATGCAGTACAGTATACATATGCACATGCTGTCACTTCTCCACCTCCTTGTCTTTCTGTCTGAATCATCAGGAGGTGGTGCAAAGTCCCTGACATGGTGCCATAAATTAACTTAAAGACACCTTAAATCATCTCCGCTGGAGCTCTGCCAAATGTCTTTTGCGTGTAATCTTTTACATAGAAATTCTACAGCTGCCTGGAATTGGACCTGATTTGTAGTGTCTAGTGTTGATGCTTGGAGCGTTGAGTGACTGTACCACCACAGACATCTAAAAATGGATCTAACAGCAGCGGCTTAATCTGGCAGCCAGATGAAAGTTTCCTGGATCATTGCTCAGCACCGGAACAACCAAAAGTGATGCATCTATAAACAAAACAGTGACGAGTGGCTTGTGATGGGGTTACAAGAAGTCATTTGTGATGTTGGCACACCATTGCTACCTTTACACCCCATAAAACAACACAGAATCATATGCAACACCGGAGTCAAAGCCTTAGAAACACTAAGTTGTTTATGTCTGTGGCACTTTCTGTTTATTCCTGTCAGACTTAACCAGAGAGAGGCATGTAACCTCAATACGTCTTGATCAGAGAAGTTATATTACAGTGTGGCATTAAAGAGTCTCTCTGTGGGGACACATACCTCCTGCTGTCATGTATCAAACTGCTGGCATTTCCTAGAACAACAACTCAAGACTGGAAAAAGGAGGGTGGTAAACAACAGGGCCGACTCAACAACAGTCCGCTGTGAATACCATCAGGTGATTCTGAAGCGACACAAAGGGTCTCTTGCCGCTCGGTCACATTTCCACCACCACAGAGAAAATGTTCGCCCGCTGGGCCGGACTTGTGAAGCTGCTGCGATGCTTATCGACTCACATGCTGTCGTCGGGGGGTAAAGAGCTGGGTGACAGGGGCACAAATAGGTCACATAACAGCCAGTGACCAACAGTGGGGTGGACGGATTATGAAGGGAGTTCATAATATGTGGAGTTTTCTATTTTATTTGTGAGAGTTGGTGATCTTTTCCACTTGTTTTCCAGTTGTTTCTCACTGTGCCTGTCTTCATATGAAATCATCATGTAAACCTTTAAATGGGAACACATGTTAGACCAAGGCAGATGGCTGCACATCTTTCACTCTGCTTCTGCCAGAGATTGTTCTCCTGTTAAGAGGGAGATTTTCTCTCCACTGATGCCAAGTGCTTGCCCATTTCTTCTTTCTCTAATATTGTAAGGTCTTTGCCTTGAGATAATGATTTAATTTGATTTGCCTCTATCATTGCCAAGTATAGCTTATAGCATTCATGGAGAGGCCTGTCAAGCTTTGAATTTCTGCTTGTGCATGAGACAAGGCTGGCTAACGTCGGGATGGGATTGAGCTGCAGTCTGGAAAGGGCGTAGTAGTCCTTCTTACAACGAATCAGGCCAACGATCCCGATGATGATCTGGATGAACTGGCATGTAAGCTAGTGGAGCCTGAAGCCCAACACCCAACCTCACTCCCTCCCTCACTCACTCACTCACTCACTCACTCACTCACTCACTCACTCACTCACTCACTCACTCACTCACTCACTCGTTTTCTACCACTTTATCCTCCGTATGAGGGTTGCGTAACCTACTGACATAGGGCGAGAGGCAGGGTCACACCCTGGACAGGTCGCCAGTCCATCGCAGGGCCACATAGAGACAGACAACCATTCACTCTCACATTCACACCTACAGGCAATTTAGAGTGTCCAATTGGCCTAATCCTCAAATCCGCACTACACCAATCGTGTGGCCCTAAACCCAACCTTTCGGTTGGAAGATGACTCTCTCTAACAGTGAGTCACATTATATTTCTAGCTTGGAAATGTCACATTGAATGAGAATTACTCGAAACTTTAAAGTGATTAACTGGAAATGCAAGGAGAGTAGTATATTTGGAGAGTAGTATCTTTGATCGCCACTAAATGTTTTCTTTCGTTTGTCCTGATGTTGATTTTATCATGAGTGTTGAACATGATCATACTGTATCACACAGAATAACAGCCTTGACAAAACGCCTTATATTAGAAATTAGGGATGCACTGATGCCGATGCCAGCGTTGATCACAGAAATAGAGCAGACAGTTACCTGTGCTCTGCTTAACTGTCAAGAGGAGGAAAAGTCACTCTTTCAGCCCAAGTCATGTAATAAAACATCAAATAACCAACGAGACACACAGCAAATGATTTGACCCTAAATATTAAGTATTATTCATTTTAATCAAATTGAAGACTATCTGTTCTTTTACTTTGGTTCACCTAAAAATGTGGTGTTCCAATAAAATGAGACTATCCTCTAAGCTGTTTAACATGTCTGAATGTAAATAACTGGAAATGGGAGCTGAAATACTCATCTCTTATATTATATTCATCTTTTGTTGTCAAACCCAATTGTTTTACAGCAAGAAAAATAAAGAATTAGTTCTCACTCTTCCAATACTTTTGGTGGAGGGGCAATAGTATATAATGTTGTGAGGCAAATAAAAGCTGCTTTCAAACTATTTTTTGCTGTAATGGTGTTCATAATTAAGTAATCGTGCCGTCAGGGGAAAAAAGGTGGTATTGTGCATCCCTAATTCAAACAGAGTGAACAGAGAAAGAAGAGTAACCGATAAAGCAGTGGATTGGAAGATCGCACACAGACACGATGCGAGTCACATGTCAGGTTTTTGTAGACATTTTCAAAGGCCGTCCCGAGGAGATAAAGAGTAAAGAGTGGAGAGGCATTGTGACTGCTTCAATGTAAAATAAACACACCCTGTAAATAGATGTATATGGTAATTATAAGAGGAGACAAAGAATGTAGAAAGATGTCACTTTGAGACTAAGTGAAACAGTCTGACGACACCTTTACGGGTCTGAAATCATCAGCACTTCACATGATCATAGTTTTGCAGAGTTTGCAGTGAGCTGGCTGATCTAACAGGACTGAACATTTGCCTGGTGTTATTCCACCATGTTGGATAACACCAAGTAATAGCGTATACAGTGTATGTAACTTGTGTGTGTATCTGTGTTTATGTGAGCTTATGTGAGCAGTATTTCCAGTCCGGTGGATTTTATCTCTGACATTCTGCTTTACAGCAACTCTCCTGCTGCTGCTGCTGCTGCTGCTGCTGCTGCTGCCACTTTGATCTCCATCCTCCCAGTCTGCTCCGGCCTCCTCTGACTCCCACTCACTCTGACCTCCGGTGACGGCCTTCCCGACTGCAGCCCCGAGCAACACCCACGTGAAGCTGCATGGAGATCCGAAGGCGGTGGGCAGAGCCCAGAGCCTGGAGGGTCACATACCGGCAGGAGGGAATTTAGGAGAATTAGTTGAAACAATGGCCTAAACTGTAGTCGCAGAGGTGGGAGGTAGAGGGGCTTTGTTGGAGGTTTTTGCTTTGTTGACAATAAAAACCTTCCTGTACACTTCCTGTAGAGATGTAAATGATTGGGTGAGGCTGGTGTGATGGTTTGTAGGTGAAAGTTTGACAACTTTTGTTTTGAAGTTGGTGAAAGAAAAGTCTTATATGTTGCTCTGGAAAGGGTGGGATGGCTCAGTGCTACTTTCTTTTTTTCCAGAACCAATCTCACAGCCTTGAGTATCTACCAATATGAATATCAGACTTTTCACAAGATTAAATGAATCTGTTTGTTGGTTTTTCATTGTATCTTAAAATGTGTCCACTTAAGTCACATGGTCAGTGCAGCATGTCCCTCACTCACATTCTGGTCACATGATGTTGGTGGAGCATGTCTCTCTTTATAGTCTATGCTTAATGAAACATTGGTTTGACATTAAGGTCTTTTGAATCATGTCAGATTTATTTATTTATTTATTTATTTTTTACTTTTTCCAATATCCAATTCTGTGATTTTGACCAATATTGGACCAAGACTGGATATTAAATCACCACTTCCCCATATGTTGAATTAAGATTGAATTGGATTGGTGTTAAATTATTCACAGTGTTATTTTAGTAGCTTGAGTAAAGCATCATTATATGCACTGATGCTTAACTTGATGATAATTATGTTGTTTTGTTATGGTTCAACATTTCATTAACATTCGTTGTAAAGCAATAGGAAATAAACTCTCTTTAAAACAATAAGGCCTGAACATTCACTTCATTTTGTTCTCAACTTGATCATCAGCCCAACATGATTTAAAGTGAATAAACACCCATTTACAGTATATGTGCATATTTTAAGTTTTATAAAAGGCAAGAGTTTATTGTTTATGATAAAACATTATGATATAACAACAGACAATAACGTCTTAAATGAGTCTTTTCTGATTGGAAACTGGTGTTTGTGTCATACTAAATGCACAGTCTCCTGCACTAATGTCCATTGAGAAAATCAGTGATTTAACACCACAGCACTCGCTGAGTTGTTGATCTACTACTGCCTCCATCAGTAACTTCAAATATCTTATTTTGTGAGTTTGGTGTTTGAAATGCTGTCTTCAAATGTATCTACATGACACGGACTTACCAAACGTGGCAGCAGTAGACTAGAAGCTCCTGTGTCCCTGTGAGCAAAAAAATGCAGATTTTCTCTATGGACTTTGGTGTGGGAGAGTGAGCGTTTTACAAACATCAGTTTTCAGTCAAAAAAAGCTGACAAATGTCAAGATACACTAGAATATATTATTATATGTAATATATTATAGTGTATATATAATAATATAATAATATATTCTAGCATATATATATATATATATATATACACACTTTATATAATATATTATTTTATATTATATTATATACATATTCTTAAGATAGCATTCACTTAATATGTTGGCATTGCTTTTATTAAGTGAGGTTTTTGTTAAGTGACTAAAGTTTTAATGTTTTTTTTCTTGTGCCTCATATGACCATAATTATAAAACTGGAACCATAACTATACCATAATCACAAAGAAACAAAACTGAATATATGAATATTCTGTGATAATATTCTGTGTCACTATCTCCTCTAGAGTGTGAATCCTAATGAGAATACATGCATCTTTGTTTGTATTTTTTTTAAAGCTCTCTCTGGTATGATATGTACCTACTTTAATATATGCATTATGTAAATACACAAATACCAGCATATTCTGAACAGACAGTGTGTATACCAACTATGTTAACTGGACTCTCCTGGTCTGGTCTTTGTGACAGAACAGCTAATTTAGTAATGGTGCTATAGAAGCAGCTTTCCATATTTGTATTAAGTACTATGTAAACATAAGGTGTAGAGTTTGACATTTGCTACTAAAGCTTCCTTAATTCTGGAAAAAAAAAAAAAAAGATTAGCCCAAATCCCACCTGTTCTCTCATGTATCTAATCTGGTTATCACTGGGTCATGGAGGGGATCAGTTTCAAAATTATATTAACTTGTTTTGAGATTTTTTTAATGGAGATGACCCAGAGTTCATAACAACCATGATAAGGCATTATAACTGTGCAAGTGACATTTTTAAAATCTACATAAAAACCAAAGAAGAAGAAACATTTATTTAGTATACAGCACATGATGGAACCCAGTGAAAATACCATACCATAATTGATCTAATCTATTTAATTCTATCATTTCTATCTTTTTTTTTTTTTTTACCAATTTTGTATATATTTTATTCACAAGTATTTATATAATATTTAGTTCTTTTATTTGTATTCTTTTACTCATCCATTTTTAGATGGTTTTTTTTTCATTTGTTCTGCACTTCTTGATCCTTTTCTATTTCGTTTGCACTCTTTCCAACAAATGTTACAGATGGACTCGAATTTTTGTATTCATTTTATTTCTGTGTTGTTTTTAACGTCTCTGTACAGTAAATTAAACTGCCTTTACTTGCCTTCATGTAGATTTTTTAAAGTGACTCAGTAATAAGTATTATCACAGAACTCCACATCAACAAACCAGTCTACAGCACAAGTTAGTGCGAGTTATTTTGGTTGAGCATGCTTGTGTGTGCGTGTGCGTGTGCATGTGTGCCGGCGCTCAAGCAAAGGCTTTGGAGTCGTTGTGCATGATTGGCACACAATGCAGATGTGTGGGCAGCAGATGCCATGTGGAGAAAGCAGAACGGGCTGCTTTAGGGAGGGAGCGTGGGGTCCCCCTCCCCCCCCAAAAAGTTCCTGCTTTGACAAGAAAATAAAGGAAATGATGGGAGTGTCATCAATCAAAAATACTGTGACACAATTAAAGAAGACAAGTAACACAACAAACACACCCACTCGCACCCTCGGCCACCATCATGCATGCGGCACCATTGTTGGTCCCTGAAACTTTGCTGCTATTGGCTGAAAAAAATCAAAGGGTTTCCTCCAGGCCCCGCTCTGGCCCCTGAGGCCCCTGAGGTTGCCAGGCTTGTCGTCAAACAGGAGAAAGTGCCTTTTTGCACAATCAATGTTTTGGGGATAAATTAGACAATTTGAGTCAAGCACCAGATGCTGTGTCTGCTTCATTACTCCAGGTGAGATGGTCTTTAACTCCACAGTGGCACAGTATAGTCCACACATCCCGGTAGACCCTCATAAACCCACAGACAAGCCTCACTCACTCATGTCTCCTCTAAATCAGCCTAATATGCTTTGATTTCCTTAAGCAATCCAAGATCTAGACTCCACTGCCTCTCAACTCCCAACCACATCTAAATAAAAACACTGCACTCTCTTTCTGTGAGTGGCATCTGGGAGAGGAAAACAAAGCCCCACACTATGTTTGTGAAAGCATTTGAGACAAAGGAAGGTCTATTTGCACTGAGATCAGTTGTAGGAGAAAACTTCTACATGTTTCCTTGTTTGTGCAGGAATACATACAGTACGTATATTGTAGCCAAGTCTTGGAAGAGGCTGGTGTGACGGATACAAAAAGGCATGGGAACCGCCACTGTGCCAAACACGGATGCTAGAGGCTAGAGGCTATAAACTATACGTCCTCACAAAGACATAATTATGAAGACAGTGACTCCATAATAAAAAGAGGGGAAATGTATCTCATCATCAAAAACAGATTTAAATCCACATGACGTTTCTCCGAATTCAAAATGCATTCAACTTGCAGTGTATGATTTGTTTATGACATGCTTTCATCTTGTCAAATGTATCAAATGTATTGTTTTTAACGATACGATAGTGAGTGTCGCTATCTGGTGAAAATCACTGGATTATCGGATATCGGAAGATGTATTGAACACTTCACTATGCACGGACTGTAAAAGTATAAATACAATACATCATAATCCAAACTGAAACATAGATTGGGACATGAGCCAATTTGTGCAACAAATTGACAGCTACATGTATATCCATGAAGCCTACTATCATTTTGAATTATTGAACAAATCATCTCCAAGATGATTTGTAGATTAATTAAAACACAATTTTATGCATATTATTTAAAGCATATATACAGAAATACTGACCAAAAGTTTGGCCTGATTCAGCAAATTTTATTTGGGAACCCAAAAAAGATTATTATACATTAGGCTGAAGAAAAAAAGGGAATATAGATAGATAGATAGATAGATAGATAGATAGATAGATAGATAGATAGATAGATAGATAGATAGATAGATAGATAGATAGATAGATAGATAGATTGCAATCCAAAATAGTAAGTGGCTTTTTAAATGCTGAGCACCATAATTCCACCAATAAAAATTAAGGTATCTGTGAGTAATGAATGTGAAGCATGTCAAATAAGGCTCATTATTTATTCTGAAATATTTATTCTTTTCCTGTTAATGTATCATCAATCAGAGCCATGTGGAATTTTGTCTCAAAAACTCACAGATTTTCAATGTAACATTCTCATCAATTGTTTGATAACCAACATAGCAACATAAATTTTGTCCTCATTGAATAGTAATAGGCAACCTTTTCATATCATGTTTTCATCACACAATTTATTTACAGTAAAATCCACAGTTTCATTGGAGATGATGATGACTTCCAGTGTTTTTGGCAGCGGTAACAGTTGTATTTTGTTTATTTAGAGCAATTTTTTCTTTGTTCTTTTGTGTCCATTTCAACATGAACCCTGCTCTTTTCATCCTTCCAAACCTTTTCCATTAAAGGTCACAGATTTCACACAATGATATCCAGACACTTTTCTCGACTGAGTGATCTGAGTGTATTTTGACTTAGTATCATAATTCTTACAGTAGATAAGGGTCCAATGACTTGCCTCAAGGACACTTCAACACAGTTGGATGTTTCCCCACTGATTCACTGTCTCTGTAAAATGTAAAATGTAAAAATAAAAAAAATAAAAAAAAGATAAAACTACATTCCACTCTCAAGGAGATAAAATAAAGTGATGCTGCTGCTCGTGGATGTGTGTGGTGATGCAGAACAACAACCCTAACCTGCCCACACTGTGACTATCTCCTGTGTGGATTATTGAAAGGTTGCCTTCTGGCCACAGTGATGGTCACATCTCACGGGAGCAATCTCAGACCTATGTGGGAGGACATGAAAGAGTGAAAGAGTGGGAGCACCCTGTGGGCAGAACCCCAAACCTGGACACAGCTGGCTTTTCTCAAACACAAACAACAAGGCCTTTGTTTGAAGGGGAAACTGCAGCTGTAACATTGATTCCTTTGCATCTTTCACCTTTGCAACCTCAAAACATGCAGGTCTGCACCTGCACATCCATGTACAGGCACAGATTTCATCATAAATACCCATAATATCTGAGGTAAACACTGCAATAAATGCCAGAAAAACACAGTCCAGTACAAGTTCATTGGAAAATGTTCAATTTCTCAGAGTGCAAAACCGTGTAATGTTACAGAGGGAGGTCACCACTTATCCTTGTTCTCTGATCCAATTTTGCAGGCAGGAGCAGGCGTCTGTACATCCGCTAGGTGGCGACCTTGGACTGATGGGGTTCACCTTGGACAACACAGCGCAGCGCTGCGCTCGACTGGAGCCATACTACATGATGCAGGAGCAGCAGTAGATGCATGTGTGTGTGTGTGTGTGTGAAAGAGAGAGTGCTGGAGGAGCACAGGAGACAGAAAGTGACGCAGTGCATGTTAGTTACATTTTAATGTACTGTATACATATTTGAGAGGCAGATTCTGAGCGTCATTTAAAGCCAAATAAAACGCACACGTTCTTTTAGGATCCACATGACTTTTAGACACATCATTGTATATTTTCATTTTATTTTTGTATTTTATTTTTATTTTTGCATTACTTTTGTACCTGCCTCTGCATTGAGAATAAGAATCATAATCAATATCAGATCAATTTCCATTGCCAAGTAGTTTTTTGGTGCATATAATCAACAATGCAACAGGAAGGTGGGGTCAAAGAAGCACATTACATGGAGAATCATTAGCAAGCCATATAAGTAAAACTGGAAAACTGAATATACAAATTGTAGCATAATATAAAGTATGAACAGTGGTGCAGGGTGTGAAAACATGTATGTGCGGACAGTTCGGCTGCAAATAAAAGAGTGTTCTGATGTGCAGGGTGGCAGTGGCGGTGTTTCGGCTGGTGGAGGAGGGGGTGTTAATGATTATTCCTCCTCGATGCCTCTGCCCCAATCCCCGTTTTCTCCCCCCTTCTTCCTTCCTTCTATATGGTTTGACGGTCTCCGCCGCGTCACTCACACCATAGACCCGCCTTCTGGCTGTGGAGCGCTCAGTACTGTGTCCGTGTCCGCTTCAAACCCATATTCCACGGGGAGAGAGAAAGAGAGAGAGAGGGAGCGAGCCAGAGACTGTGAGTGTGTGTGTGTGTGTGTCAGTGAGAGAGAGAGAGAGAGAGAGAGAGCTGGAGCTGGGAAGAAGAGCAACGACAGAAAAAGAGGAGAGAGAAAAAAAAACGGGACAAGGACACAAATGGCACTCATGGCAGGGATTTTGTTCACGGTCACCTTTCTTGTTTCTGGGATCTCTACATTTGTTTCCTCGGCTCGGATTTATCCTCCTAATGAAGGTAAGGATGTTTCTGGAGAGGAGAAACGAACAACAGCAGCAACAACTGGTGGACTTGCGACTTTGGCTCCGTGTGTGCGCGTGTGCGCAGCGGAGCCTCTTACTTCTGCGTGGCCCCTGCGTGGTTGCGCCTATAGTGCGGATTAATCTTGAATTTGTTTTTTGTTTTTTTTTTTTGTTGTTGTTTTTTTAATGCAAAACAGCGGAGTGCCACATCTTTTGGGCAGGCAAACTGGAAGTGCGGCCGTCCCGGCACGAGGCACCAACTCGGGCTTTGGATCCGAAAGACTGGAAACAGGGATTTGACTTGTTGTATTCCGAGCTCTGCGCGCTGCTCTGAGACGATCGCGTTGATCAAAACGCATCACAATTTCATTAACTTTAATTAAAATGAGCGCACCGTTTTGACATGTTGAGTTTATATTTGGAAAATGATGGAAAATACAACCCAAAACTTCCACTGTGCTGTATGGTACACAAAACTAAAGTGAATAATAGCATTTTCTAGTTATTAATAATTTATTAATCGTTGTTTACAATGCGCTCAGTGAATAAAAAAAAACATGAAAACAAAAAAAACATCCATGCTCTACACACAAGGTTCTTTGAGCTTCTCAATTGCCTGAGTTCCGACACGCAATTTCAAAATGTTCAACGCACCGATACACCTCATTAAAAACACTTAATATTCACGATAAGCACAAGTATCTTACATTTTTTAAAATAGATTTTACTTTGTACACCCTGATCAGGAGTGTGTCCTCTCAACAACTGCGTGTTTTTTTTTGTTTCTGCAGAGGAAGCTTTTCGACACAAGTCCATAAAATGATGCATCACGATCTCAGTGACGGTTAAATATGAAATATTGTGCTGGAAATGTAAAACAGTCTGAGCTGAGGGTTTATGTAACGAGTACATTGACTCATTTATTCGTCGAACTAACCCCTAAAGTAAAATTAATGTAGCTATAAATAATTCATTCCGTATATATTTTAATTAATATTCTGATACATCATTTTTTATGGTTATTTTGTACAGCAATTCTCCGTGTGACCGTCTTTCCGGGCGCTTTCGAAAATTGTCTTCTCAAGTTTACGCGCACACCGCACCGCACCACCACGGCTTCTCTCTGTGGTCGATCCCCATCACATGAGACTCAGAGCTGCTGCTGCTGCTGCTGCTGCAGAGCAAACTGAAAAAAATGATTATTTAAACACACTTGGAGAATACATTTGTCATCCATAGAAAAAATAAATAAACAAAAGAAATCATTATCGGCACGAACATCAATCCAAGTGACATCTGAAAAGCTCAGCAGAGGATTAAACCTAACAAACCACGTACAAATGTCATTTGTATGCCTTTTATTCTCCTGGTGTTCCTGCATTAATCATTTTTGATGTTTTATATCTTATAAATCACTTGAAGAATATTGTTAATTTAAAATATATATATATATTTTCTCATTCTGCCTTTAGGAAATATAGTGTTTTATAAATGTTGAATGTTCTGTGACGGGTCTGCTCACTTCTACTCCTCTTGTTTTCCAGTCACATTACTGGACTCCAGAGCTGTACAGGGGGAGCTGGGATGGGTCGCCAACCCAACAGAAGGAGGGGTAAGTGGGCTCTAGCACTGAAGTGTCCCCTCGATGCATGATCCACCATATGAGAGACGTTATCTTTTATTGGCAGGGAAGCACAAAATAGATATACAAAGTCCTTTGATAAGACTGTCATCCTGGTGAGGGCTTCATTGGAATATCTTGTCTGTGATTTATTGTGTGATTTATCAGACTCAGGCTGCAAAAAGTCACGACACTGACATATGGATAAATCAGAATTGGCTGTTTCACTGTTTATACAGAAAACCATCCAGGGGCCCCATGGGAACCCCAGTGTTCATTCTGAGAACCACCGGGTCCATAAGTAGCCCTCTTTCTCCTGGATCTCCTGCTCTCTCTAAACATTCAGATGCTCGGGTTGATACTGCAGCGGGCGTCAGGTTTCCTGAATAGACGGTGGATTGAATTGGTCTTTGTGGAGAAACTGTATATCCCTTCCCACCGTTTAGTCTTAGAGTGAGTAGGGGGAGACAGAGACGAGAGGGACTTGGCAGCTGAGAGAGACTCCTCTGGTGTGGATGAATAAAGAGGGAGAAAGTGCAGTGGGGATCAGCCCCTGCTGTAGGATGGCTGGGTCCGTCTGTGCAGAGACGGGGAATCGGGTCGAAGAAATGCACAACCGCTCAAGTTAATAGTGGCTCTGAGTATGGAAAGGCCACAGTGACCCTGATATGCCATTGGCATTAGCTTTTTTGGGGAGATGCCATGCCTTGCAAGGTCTGATACATTTTGAAGTATGGGATGATGCACAATTTTGTCACACATTGCATTAAGGAGCACACAAAATGATTTGATTTCCCATCAGGTTTGCACAATTAAAAGCATAACAATCAAAATCACAATACATTCATGTGCAATATCCATATGGTAAGATACTACATTATGCTGAAATACTGCAGGGACAGCCAAAAAAAGTCTATATATGACTCATACCTTAATCAAAATGTCAGTCAAAAGTAATTACAGATAGATTTTTTTGACCAGTTCTGATTTCCATTATCGGTAGAATGTGGAGTATGACTTAAAAATACTGTCGAGCTTGCCAACATATACAGTGCCACAAGGAGGAGCCTCCATCTTTCCAGTCATTCTTGAACCGCATGAAAACCAACTTTTACAAGATTTTATATGATTTTTCACCGTAAAATGGCCACTAAAAATGTATATCCAATCAGTATATTTCTATGTTTATTGCACTAATATCGTCAGTCTTAATTATTTTGGTCTGTTTATGTATTTGAAGTCAGTAGTCACCCTAATAAAAAAAATGTCCAATACACAGCAGTCAGTCAACACAACAGTAGGTGACTGTTGTTCTCCTCACAGAAATGACATGGACACAAGCACAAGCCTTTTAATATTTCATGAAGATTAGTGCAAATTAGCCACAGTAATGCCAGCTAATGAATATGAACCAAGGGGGAAGAGGAATTCACCATGTGCACATGTTGCTCACACGCTTTTCCACGATAAACTCAGCCGGGGCTGAGCTCAGACCCTCCTCTTGGGCCATTTTATCGCAAAACAACTGATTGACAGGGTCCTGGCAGCACCATCAAGCCCACATTCAGCCTCTCATTACCAGCAATTGGCCTTATTCTTCCTCCTCCCTGCTATCAGGGGAAGGTGCAGCCTTATCTCAGCACTGCTTGATTTCCACAACAAAAAGGGGCTAAAGGAAGTGAGCAGAGTGGAATGGAACAGCAGGGAATGATAGACGTCTGCCTCAAATCAGAGCGCTGCAGCTATGTTTAGCATTCACCCCACTCTTCTCTGGGGAAATAAAGCTTTAAACCAGATTGTTTATGATGAGGCGTCACAGCGTAACCCATATCTTCAACTCTCTTATCATTATTACTATTATTATGATCATCATCATATTTTGTACAAGTTCTCGTTCAACACGACTGGAGCTACGGCAGCTAAAGGCCTGTCTGCTCTTGTTTACTGCAGAGCTCAGTAAAAGACTCCATTTAAGACCCACTGTGAAAAAGTTCGAGGGGGGAAAGGACATGTCACTTTGAACCTCTTAGTACACGCTCGTATTTGCTCAGCGGCACTCTGTCGGGAGAATGGGTAACTTTATCATGAGTAAAACAAACATGCCTCCCGACAAAAATAAGCCAGGCCGCGCTGGATAACGTAATCCATGTGACCCACGTCAGCGTCTACCACTCTCACTCGGTCACTCACTCTCAACATCAGTGAGCATTTGCGCTGTCTCCCAGCCCTCATTCTGTATGCAGACATAAAGCCGACACACATTAGTTCATCAGCATTGACTCTCAGAGACCTTTACTCTTAGCAGTTCCTTGTTTTTATTCCTTCTCCTTCATCTTCTCTCCTCCTTGTGTGTGTGTGTTAAGAAGATATCATACACAGCTTCCCAAGTAATTGAACTGCAGTCATTATTGATGCATAGAGCTGATTACGAATAGTCTTTCTCGCACACTCAAGATTAAACATGAATATTAATAGCTACAATATATGCTTCTTTATTCGGGTGTACCATATGTAATAGGTGCCACTGATAAAATATGTATTAAGTTTAGCCATCAATTAATTGCTCTAGTGAGACTCAAATATTGACTCATCTTTCCTGAATGCTCCCCTGCACAGCAGCTCTTATTCTTTGGCAGAGGCTTGAATTCTGTCAGCGCGTTTACAACACAAAAATTCAAGTGTTTGTCCGACTGAAAATGGACTTACATGTAAATATGTTAGCGTGGCTGAAATTTGACTAAATTTAGTTTCTCAAAGTCAAACAAAAAGTGGTTAGGAGTTTAATTACTATGTATATGATCAACTGGACGCAAACTTGCTTGGGTGTTCTGCTCATGTTACATTGTTTCCTGTCCCCTGGCTTTGACCCAGAACTAGTTGAAGAAGCCAGAAGAAGAAGAAGACATCAGCGAGTAAACCATGATGGAATTTAGATTGGTGCATTTTTGGACTGACGAGGAAAGCAATTCAAAGCTCTGACAAGTTCATGAATAATAGAAAGGCTTGGAATGGTCTTCAACATGCTAGCAACTAGCCACTGGCTAAAGTTGTATAATGGGTCAGCTGGAATATGTCTACTAGCTGGAAAGGGTAATAATTATATTTTACATTTATTTTATTGTCTTTAACCAGTGGGAGGAGGTGAGCATTATGGATGAGAAGAACATTCCCATCCGGACGTACCAGGTGTGTAACGTGATGGAGCCAAACCAGAACAACTGGCTCCGCACTGACTGGATCCCCCGTGGTGGCGCTCAGCGCGTCTACATTGAGATCAAGTTCACCCTCCGGGACTGCAACAGCCTGCCGGGAGTCATGGGGACCTGCAAGGAAACCTTCAACCTTTACTACTATGAGTCCAACAACGACAAAGAGCGCTACATCCGCGAGAACCAGTTCGGGAAGATCGACACCATCGCCGCAGATGAGAGCTTCACCCAGGTGGACATTGGCGACCGCATCATGAAGCTGAACACGGAGGTGCGTGATGTTGGCGCTCTGACCAGGAAGGGCTTCTATTTGGCCTTCCAGGATGTCGGAGCGTGCATTGCACTAGTGTCCGTCAGGGTCTTCTACAAGAAATGTCCTTTAGCAGTCCGTAACTTGGCCCAGTTTCCCGACACCATCACTGGAGCAGATACCTCCTCACTTGTGGAAGTTCGTGGCTCATGCGTGGATAATTCCGAGGAGAAGGAGGTTCCTAAGATGTACTGCGGGGCTGATGGAGAGTGGTTGGTCCCCATTGGGAACTGCCTTTGCAACCCTGGATATGAGGAGCGCAATGCAGAATGTCAAGGTAAGGAAGACCTGTCTCCTGTGTTTTTTTGGGCTGTTTTCAGCATCGTCACTATTTATAGAACACTCTCTCTTTTCTGACATTGCCTCTCTCTCCACTGCACCTCACCTCTTTTTTTATTACTCCCTCTCCCTCTGTCTCTCCCTTTTTATGCCTTTTTCACTCTTTGTCCTCTCTCCCTCCACCCTCCCTTGACTCACCTTCCTCTTACTCTGTGGGGTATTTCTTTCTCCTCGCACTCCTGCTCTCTATAGCCAGTGCCTGATCGGCCGAGAAAAGCAATGATGATTGTAAATTGAGTAATTAGCGCACCCACTGGGAGGTGTTGTGCAGTGGGGTGCATCCCAGGGGAACTGGTGACACTGGGAGGGGAGAGTTGAGCACCAACTGGTTTGCAGCAATGCTGCATCCCTCACCCCCACCTGCTCTTTCTCTTTTTCCCAATGGGGCCTGAAGCTGGGGAAAGGAGATAGACAGCTCTATAGGACGGGAAATAGAGCGAAAGAGTTTATCATTCCGAGCAGGTATGAGAGGAGCAAAAATACACAGCTGTCGGATGGTGTGAGAATAGTGTTATTTTGTAAGGGTGTGGGGGGGGGGGGTTGGCCCCTTTGTGGGCGATTATTCCAGCTTCAGCTCACAGTGACTCTATGCAAGGATGTTTGATGAGATTTTAAGGTCAGCGTCCAGTTCCTGCTCATGGATTTTATAAATTTAGAAACATCAGGGAGGCTACATCCATAGTACTACCTTTTTGACTTAAAGTGGGGCTTTCAGATTTAAGAAAATGATGAAAAAATACAATAATCTGCATCCAGATGTTTTTGTGTCTCAGTTTCAGACGTAATATGCATCCTTACTAATATGCATAAAAATGAATATCATGTAAAGTGGATTATCTCCTCTTCAGTAGTTTGCTTAGTTCCAAAAGGACTTAAAAACAAGAAACAACAGTGGTCAAAAGTAAGAACAAGGATTTATTTTTGTTAGACTGACAACAAGATGAAACAGTTAACAGAGTTTTTCATTCTCAGCTGATATTCAAGTCATGGCAGATAAGAACCAATCAGGAAGTAAATTCAGGTAGCTGTGCCATTGTTTCCAAAGGTTCTTGTTTGGTTTAGAGCCCCATTAAACAAGAAATGAGAATTTATGCATTCTTGGTAATCGAGTGGTATAGATGTACCCAAAAAACTTGCCCACAGATATTTCCAAACTCCTGCATAGGTTCTAATGTTGACTGACACTTTTGATTGACTCTCTTCATAAAAAAATGGTAGATTTCAGTGTGTGGTATGCAGCATGGTACTGTTGACGGCCTCAGCTGCTGTTTTGTGGGTCACATGCAGCATTACGCTCAGGCAAGGAATAGTTGTCAGCTGCCTGGATGACTGGATTCTAATTTTTGCCCGGGATTGATGTATACACAGACCTCCACCCAGCACCTCCATACACACTCAAAAAAGCAGTGAGGGGGTCAGGGGCTGGGCATGGGTGATTAACAGTGGGATGGCCCTGCTACACTTCCCCTAATTTACAAGGGAGCTTTTATCTTGGATCTTGGAGGACTAATTGCCTGACAAACACGTCTGGTGATTTAGAACTGCTGTTGGGGGGGGGGGGGGGGCCCCTCCACCCCCCCCCCTTGGGGGGGGGGGTCACTGCAGCCCTCCCCCTTTCCATAGCACTGGGGGGAGCAGTGGGTTAACATTTTACATGGTAACAATTAACTTGGGAACGAGTTTGTGCTCGCATCATCATCTTATATTACCTTTTATTTTTAATCTATGATCAGCCTTCCGACACATTATTGGATTTAATCTGCACCACCAGAGATGAACGTCCCAATACACCTCCACCCCACCAACCTCGTGCACACAGCTACTGGCAGTTTGGGGTGGTCACAGATAGATAGATAGATAGATAGATAGATAGATAGATAGATAGATAGATAGATAGATAGATAGATAGATAGATAGATAGATAGACTTTATTAATCCCAAACTGGGAAATTGCAGATTGGGTTTTAGGCTTCAAAATACATAAATTCTTTTAATAAACTGTTGCCACACTATGGGCGGGCAAAACTGACACCTTTGAAAACATTGAAAACATAAACGAAAATGCTAGAAAAATGTTTTTTCAGTTTCCGTTTCATCTTGTTCTGGGTTTCAGAACAGAAGCTTGCAGTTTTAGAATCTACTTCCTGTTCTCATGCACATACCCAGTGTACATGAATTGTCACCTGACATACATTTTCAGGTGTTTGTGTGGATGTAAAGGATTTTACAATCAGCTGAGGTTGATAACTATCATGATAAATGCCAAATAGATCATACATTTTTACTTCTAATGTAAGAGTTGATTAAAATAGTTAAACTGTGGCTTTTAAGCTATTATTATTATTATGAACAAACCTTTCATACTGAATATGTCAACATATGTTCACACAGTGCATTAAGATTATTTTTCAGTAACACCATAATCTTTTTGGAAAAATAAATAAATAAATTGAATTACTGCCCTGCTCTATGATGCAGAGGCAGATTATGTCTGCTACTGAGCTGCAAAACTCACCTGGGTCTTTTTTTTTTTTTTTTTTAAATGCTGTTGTCACACGACACTGTGTCCGTATAGCTGTAGCCTTAGGTGTGTGCACTTGTGAGTGTTTTTTTTTTTTTTTTTTAAAAATGTTATCTGAGCTGAAAGAATCCTTGTTGTCCATCTTCCCTGTCTCTGAGCTCAGACGGCTATGGCCCGGTTTCTGTCCCCGGGGTTGGCTTCAAAGAAGCAGAGGGAAATGGAGGGATGATTGAAGGAGAACAGACGGTAGTTAGTTACAGACTTGAGCTGAATCTCCCCAGGACTGGTGATCTGTCATGCTGTTTACTCTAACAACCTCCCATTTTAGCCCTGATCTCATGCTGTACATCATAACTTTAATTTGCCTGCGCCATTGAAATAGTCTTCTCATCTCTCCTTTAATTCCACTTAAGATGAATAGCTGTTAGTCTGCAAAGAAGGCAATAAAGGAGCTGGAACCTATGGCTTTATATGACTAATGCAGTCTTGCAGCGCCTGCCAGCCTTTGAGCTGGCAGTATTGTTTTTCAAGCCAATATATCCATTTAGTTCACATATCACTGCATCTGCTTTGCTTTGTTTAACTTTACAGTGCCAGCACATCCACTCCGTTCACTCTGAGCTCCGATTACAACGTTTAATAAGTTAAACATTTCACTGCCAGTTGTTCACTCAGTAACATGCATTGGATTTAATGTTGTGTGGCAGCCAGAGGCGTTGGCGTGGGTCGGCTCCACTGACTCTAAGGTTAAAGACTGCTGGCTACGGTCAGTCTTCATGTGCACTGATGAGCTGGTTAATATTCCACGCTGTGACAGGCTCTTTAGGCGAGGGGCTCCACTACTGTGTTACCATGTTGAACTAGGGTTTTACATAGGAGCAGATTTTTGGCGAAGTAAGGGTAGTAAGTAAATAACAAATCCGTGTGACATGTGGTTGCATGAGGTACTGACAAATAATCAATACTTACTGTGTTGTGCATGCTTCTGAAGCATCCACCACTTCAAGAATCGGCATGAGAAACAGGCAGTTTAACTGCTCACTCTCTCACACACCAGAGCCCATAGAGAAAATACCCAATCTTACACCAGGGCTTAAAGGAGTTATCGATCCTGCTGCATCCATCTATGAATTCAGAGGTGTTCTTTGTGACTTCAGTGCTCGGTCCAGATTAACCTTGGTGACACAAACTTATCAAACTAGGCAGCAGTAGACCAGAAGCTTCCATGTCCCAGTAAGATAAAAATACAGATTTTTTCTAAGGACTTTGGTGCAGGACAGAAACCTCAGTTTCCTGTCAGAAAAGTATGTCTAATGGCAAGTGGGCAACATATTCTCAGGATAGACATAATCATATATTTTTGAAAATTGTTTCCTGGTGAATGTGAGCCTAGTGGTGTGCATGTGTGAGCCTGCTCACTTGTGTGTGTGCTTGTCTCGTATATGTGTGGGGTTACAAGGGCACCTTGGTCCCTGTTTCCCAGCCAAGGATGAATGGGCTCTCCTCCATCATTGTTTGGGGCCACAGCGGAGCAGACTGAGACTAGTGATGTTTTTTTGGGGAAGGATTGGGGGAAGGCATAGGAGTTGTATTCTCCACCCCTGGCAGAGGTCAGGGGTCATTCCCTCCTGCATCCATCTTACCGCTGTGTCTGTCAGGGTCATGGATCCAGGATTGATTAAGACGTCAGGGTTTTGACAGCTGTGGCTGCAGAGTGTTGTATGTGTGCTTGAGGTGGGCCAAGGGTGTCTCGGGTGTTCATTCAGAGCTAAGGCAAGAGAAGCGACCAGGGCACTGAAGGCCAAAAGGGCCCCCTGATCTGAGAAGAGAGACTCTGAGTGTTTGCGTTTGGGATCCCTTTCCCTGTTAACCACCTCCCTCTGTGGACGCAGTGGGGAAGGGTAGAGGGTCAGGGTGTCGCCTCGCTCCTCATCTGGTGAGAGGAGTGTTGATTAGGGTAGAGATTACTCAGAACCAAGTATGTCATAATGGGTAAATGACAATTATCTTAACAGTGTTATTTTAGCTGATGTGAATGAGCCCAGAACAATGGCTGCAACTGGTGTGGTTTTCAATGTTATACTTTTTTTTATGTTTGTGTTAATGGACAGGACACCAATGCTTTTGTATTAGACTACATGCTATGTCTTTTGTCATACAGTCTCAGCTTCTAGAATCACACAAAATGGTGGCAATATACTGGCACAGGAGGCTTTCATATCAGCAAATGAATGGCGATGTCACTTTAAATGGATGTTGCGTATGAGTGGACTTGTATTTCTTTAGGACATTTTCTAGCATGAACGTTGACCTTGTCAGGACCAGTAGTCAGGACCTCATGGAGACAAAACCTGGTCCTGGTTAAGTTTAGGGCTAAGATTTGAATTATGGTTAGGTCAATGTAAGAGTTAGGCATTACATGGACATGGTTAAGGGTGGGGATAATGACTGTCCAAATGAATGGAGCTCGGTGCAGTGTTCTTAAAAGGATAGCTGTGCAAACCCGTGTGTGCGTGCGTCTGTATCTAGGTCTCCAATGCTCTCTCTCTGCTGACAGTGTTAAATATGCGCTTGGGAGTATCATTCTAAATTCACCACATAATTCTATTTAGCCCACTGGTCCCCAGTGGCTTTATGTACACAGACTCCATACCTCACTCTCCTCTTCATCCCTGTTGGTGTTCCCCTCCTCTTCTACAGATGCACAAATCAAGTCTATTTGCACCTTTGTCTCGTTCACCTCAGGTACTTGCTGGTTTGTCTGCAAATATCTTTTTCATATTGGCTGTTGCTTTAACAGCTTCTTAAAGTTGGTGAAAAGCAACAAAAATATGTCTTCTGATTCTTTCAACCCACAGGAAAATGTGTTACTAACCATCTTGCCAAATTTGAATGAATCTCTGTATTTGATTTACGTGCACTTTAAGAGCTGTCCTCTCTTTTGATATGTTCCACTTTTTTTTTCCTTGTATCTCCAGCCATTTTTGCTGCTAGTAATTTTCACCCATTCACATTCATGCTCCCTTTCTTCACCCCCCATGTCTTTGCTCCAGCCGTGGCGGTTAGCGTTTGTCAGCCCGTCTCTGGTGGCAGAGGCAGGAAGCGGGCTGAATAATGAGATTAGCTTCACCGTTGGGAGTGAGTCGGCTGTGAGAGGCGTTGTTTCTGCCACAGACACACATGTGGACGTGTGCGTGTACTCACTAACATGTTTAAATATGTGAGTGTGCACACAAACACGTGTCAAGAGAGAGAGAGAGAGAGAGAGAGATGGATGCCTCAGGTGACACATTTACAGCCATGCAAAACACAGACATCCAGGCACACCTGTTACAAAAGTGTTAGTAATAGACTCATGTACAGTAGGGCTGGATGATATAGGGGGAAAAAACACAATTTCATTAGAGCATAATTTACTTTTTTAGTATTTAGTTAACTATTTTTAATAGTTGTAAATAATATCTGGATATCTATATGAATGTCTATATCCTGATATAGGAGATATATGTGGATATAAAACTGCAAACAGGTTGTGTCTCTGGACTCATGTAAAGTTTTCTTTTGAGATGTCCGTGCTTCTTATAGGAGAGTGACCATATACAGTAAATACACTCTAAAATAAAATATCTACTGTTTATGATCTGGAAATACAGTTATTGCCTTTCATTTCAGATAGTACCATTTCAGAGAGTACCTGCTTTATTTGGCCTTTTCATGTTAAATGAAAAAAAAAGGCTTAAAAGCTTAAAATTAAAGGAGTGTTATGAAGTGACTTTTTAAATATAAATATGTTGAATTTCAAAAATGTATTCAGTTTAGTAAATATGATAATTATCAATGCAACAGTCTAGAAAATCACAGATACCTTATGACAACAATATCCAAATCTTAGCCTAAATCTTGTCTCATGTCACGATATAGATGTAATAGCCATACATTTCCCAGCCCTATGGTATAGCCCATGAGGATTAGTGTGTGTGAGCGCACGACGGCACACACTCAGAGCTGAGCAGAGAATAGAGGTGAATGTACTCATCACTCTCGCTGCCAACAGAGAGCCTCATTTTGTGCTGCTTATCTATTACATGCCGAGAGCAGGGGAAGATTAACAGATACAGACAGAAAGGACAAAATGTCTCATGAGCAATCCTCATCATATCCTTCCGGTCCTGCTGTAATAATTGCTTAAAGCGCCCCCTCCTCTTTTTTTAATATTCTTTTCTTGTTTAGCTCAACAAAAAGGCCTCTCAGTACTTCCCCTGACTGGCTGGAGGCGGGAGGGGGGGTGGTTGTGCTCCTGGTGGTGGTAGTAATCCAGCCATCATTAGCCGAGGTGCTGAAATGCTTTTCCTGCCCGGGCTGTCGTCCTGCCTCGCTGTTTGTTCCCTTTTCACTTCCCGACACTCATCACCTCTCTGTATTTCTCCTTGCGGTGCCATAAGGGCAGGAAGCCCCCAGTGATCGAGACTGTGACCCGAGCCAGTGCATGGCCACAGTGAAAGCTTTACACCGCCATGTGAATAGCCATGAATATCCATCATTAAGTTCTTTATTTCCAGTGTTTTTGCTTTTTAAAGTTTGAGTCAAGTTTTAATTTTTTTGACTTACTTTTTTTTTTTATTCTTGCCTGGTTTCTTCAGTCTGACACTAGTGTTAAAGTATGTCAAACTACAGCTGAAGTAAGTAAAACTGTTGCAGCTTGAAATATGTGCCCGAAATATAAGGTCTCCCATTAAGATGCTACATCATTCTGTGGAAAGCAAAAGCAAATTACATGGTCTGTCTTTGTTTTTCAGTGAGAAGCTGTATACTATATACAGTACTTTAACATGAAGCTAAATAGCAACAGGTGTGAGGTTTAAATACCTGAAACTGGTTAAAGTCTCGAACAGAAAGGTCCAGTAAGAAACTAAATTCAGCCAAATAAGTAAAGTTTTTGGCCTTACTATATACAGTGCCTTGAGGTAATGTACGTTGTGATTTGGCACTATACACATAAAAATGAACTGAAGATATATTTATCCTTGAACCCACATAAAATACATATCTTTTTCCATCAGAAATGCAGTTTTCATCGGCCAGCAATGATTAACATATTCCCATTTAATATGCATATTATTACAATGAATATATAATTTCTAGTTAGAACAATTACTAGATAATGTGACATACTGTATGTATATGTAAAGTAAGGTTTAATTTTTTATTTCTTTAACAGTTTAACATATCGTTGTCAGCTAAAACCAGGAACATGGGTTTGTGTTGAAGGAAGTTGAGCCTCTCCTTTCTTTTCCTCTCTCCTTTCCCTCATCTTTTTAAAAAGCATCCTCACTTTGATGCCCGTGATGGGAAGAGGGAGTGATTAAAGCAGTCAGCATGCAAATTAGCATGTCAAAAGGCCCTGAATCAATACCCAGCTCTCAACCAACACAATCCTACAGTCCTTTCACCCCCCCCCCCCCCCCCCCCCCACACACTCTCCCCTCTCCTCTATCCATCCCTGCTGTTCCCCCATTCCTGCGGCTGTTTCCCTTCTTCTCCCTCCATTTTCCCCCACTTTACACGCTCTTTCCCTCGAGCCCCTCTCCTTCGCTTTCACCCACTTTAAAAAATAAAAAAAACCTTCTTCTTTAGCTGACAGAAAGAGAGAGAGAGAGGAGGCAGGGGTTTGTAAAGAGAGATGGACGGATGTAAAGGCAGAGAAAGACGGATAGGCAGAGAGAAGTGGATAGCGATCAAGTGGGCATGGGTGGACTGGTTTGCACAGAGAGAGAGAGAGAGAGAGTGTGTTGTGAAAGAAAAAACGAGGGCCTCTGCCACCCTCTTTGTGCTGAAAGAGAGGCCAAGACGAGTGGAGGAGATGGAGACGAGGGAGGCAGAGGGAGAGAGAGAGAGAGAGAGAGAGAGAAAATCAGACAAAAAAAAACAGAGAGGGGAGATGAAGTGGAAAGAGATTCAGTTCCAGTCTGGCAACTATTCTTTTTTCTACACTTCATCCATCGGTTCACTATTTCACAGAAATCCCTTTGATCAGTGAGTAATGTGTTACTGATCGCAACGGCTGTGTGTGTATTTGTTACCTCCATAGGACCTTTTATGGCATAAACACTGGCCTTGTCAGGGCCGCATGGATACCAAAACCTGGTCCTAATGAGGCAGAACGTTTAAGTTTAGGACTAAGAAGTGAATTATGGTTAGGTTAAAGTTAAGGGTAGGTATTACATGTAGCTGGTTATGGTTAAGGGTAAGGGAAAGGCTTTATTTAGGCAGTCTAAATAAAGGGAAGTCAATGCATGTCCCTAAAAGGATAGCCGTAGCAGGCTGAACCATTATCTGTCCTATATTTATTCTGCGCATCTGTTGCAGCAAGACATATCGCTTGATGTATCATAAACTTCTATTAACGTTCCAATCTCACTGTTTGATCTGAGCCCCGCAGACAAAGCCTCCCAGTGGCTCTGCACACGCACGGCCAACTCTCCCTCATCCTTTGACAATGGGAAGCTGATTGCAAACACCTTGGAAATACTTTATCTCTCCCTCAATCCTTCTATCCTAAGCTCCCAGCTTTATTGTGGTGGTCCCTTTGTCGTTGCATGCTCTCTCTGACGGGTGCAGAGTTCAGCGGCCAAATCGAATGCTGCGTTGTCACAATCAGTTCGGGAGTTATGACAAAAAAGCCCTGCAATGAAAGGGGCTGCTCTGTAATCTGATTGGCCCAGAGAATGGACGCAGTGTCCATTTTAATGAGCCGAGATCCCTCTTTAATCACAGAGGTGGAGGGAATGTCACACTTGTTCACCGTGGAAAGCGCTCAGTGAGAGAAATGTGTCAATTGTACGGAAGAAGAATGAAGGTTATTATAACAGAACGCGTGTCCATGTAAGTAGGAGGGAGTGTTGAGAGAAAGCAGCAGAAAAGCGAAGTATACAGTAGGTGAATTTTACAAGGGTGATTACTTAGTAAACTATATTAGAAAATAGATGTTAAAGAGTTGCATATAAGATGATGTATGACTTGGTGAAAATACATTTGCTCACACATATTTTGTCATGTGCAATGCTGATGGAAAAGTCAGGCCTCAGCAGCAGCAGCAGTTTATATCTGTTTACTCTTTAGTTTCTGGGTCAAATTCTTATCAATTGTGCAACCACAGCAGTGTTTTATCTCCCAGTTCGAAAATCTAAACATGCTGCTCCAACTGTCTCCTAGCTCAGGCTCACAATATACAAAAGTATACATGAGATTTTGTTTCCTTTTCCAGTTGCCAGTGGAGGAGTTTGCCTCTCTGTTTTCCTCAAAGAGGTTTGAAGTCATTAAGGTGCTTTGAACAACCAACGTGTGACACACAACAGAAGACTGCGAAAATAAAGGAGTCGGTGGCAAATTAACGTTTTCTACCAGGTGTCAGTGTTCACATTGTTTCTGTAGAGCCGGAGCTGATAATTGTCTATTGCTGTGTCATGTGACCAACAAGAAATCATGGAAATATTCTCGTCGCAGACAAAAACTTGATGTTTTTTTTTCTGACTTTTTCTGATGGAAATTGAGCTATTCAGATTTATGCACTATATTAAAATTTAGGCCTTAAAGGCCTAGTTTGTAACATTTGATAGGGTTTGTTTGCAGAAATTGAATATACTAGCCACAATATGTTTGTTTAAGTGTATAATAACTTTACATTTGTTATTATTTGGTTTGCGTAGCCATAACCTTTTACATGGAATTAAAGCTCCAGTGTGTAAAATTCAGCAACATGGAATGGTGAAAATGCACCTCACTCGATATGCAGTCTCACCATTAAATGTCTGTTCATTCATCATGCTTCTGTTATATCTGTATATTATTATTGTAGCAGAGTAAAATCCTCCTGTACTTCAGAGTCATGATGCAAAGCTACAAGCTAACTGACTGATCCCTGTTGCTTCATATATTAAGTAGCAGACATGGGTGGGATATTGATCTTTTCAGCAAGAAGGATATCAAAATATCCTTTCAGAGAAAACTTCACTTGACACCTCTCCTCGCTCCTATACTTGGTTCCAGCCCGAGACTTTGAGATCAGGTGGCCGGTGCCTGACTGTGACTACATGTGTATGTGCACTGATGAACAAACTACACGTGTATCAAACTGCACTGTCAGGCTGACCGCTCCGCAGGAGAGCCGGAATGTAATTTGGGGATGTGGAGGTCTCACAGCAGTGGGGGAATCCGAAGCTGCTGCTCGCCAGCCAAAGGCAGAGGTGTGTCCATGTCTTAGGGATTAGAGACCTTGATCCTTCCTGATCTGCAGTGAGCTGTCAAATACTGCTGGAAGAAGAACGAGGGAGAGAGAGAGAAAAAAAATCATCGACACATTCCCTTGAAGACTCAGGAAAAAGAAAACCGAAAGATGGATAGAGAGAAGGAGGATAAAATAAATGAAGTGCAGTCATGGATGTGTGTGGCACAGGGAGGGTCCTGCTAAATGTATGGGAGTGTGAAAGATGAAGGGGGTTGTGGGTACAGACGGAGATCGCTCTTTGAACAAGCCCAGTGTAGTTGTGTCACGACCTCCGGCAGTTTGGGTTGATATCACTGTCAGTATCTCTATCTGTGTGACACAGACTGACTTTGAACTGGTTCATTACTTGTAATTTTTCTTTCATTGAAGCATTAGTCGGGTTGAAAAACTGTCAGGATAAGTGGGGAACACGGAGAGGTTACTTTTGAAATGGTAGATGAGGTTTATAGTAGTGCGTTTGTATGACTACTTAAAAGCAGTCTCCTCACTGAAAACATGGACACCATGGTACGCAAGAAAAAAAAACAGATCTTTCTCACTTAACAAAAGACTGCAGTACAGTATGGTTCAGTTTGATTCTTGTGTCGGACGTCACGTTCATGACTCTAGTGTTGACAATCTCTGATCAATCAGTGGCCGGCAGCCTGTCCACGTTCCATTTTAGTATTAGCTCAGCTCACTTGGAACCTTGCCAGAGCAGGTAATAAAAAAGCACACAAACTTGGATGGAGGCAGCAGTGAATCAAAAACGGTGTGCTGTGATGTAAAGTCATTGATGTTCTTTATGGAATTCGGTACAGCACAAACTGTGCTTCTCGTCACAAAAGGCCGTCCGGCTTTGAGACAAGTCCGTGATCATATTCTTAAGAATGCATTTTATCGAGCCTTTTATCCATGTGGCTTAAATCAGAAATCCACACACCCTTGTCCTCACATGTACCTCACATGATACAATTGCACTTGTATCACACAAAACTTGAACTACCACCTGAGACCCATTTAAATGCTCGAAGAAGCACGAGCAGATGCAGTATAAATCATTTGCGTTTGGCAGTGCTGCTCAAATCACTGATAGACCTGCCAAGTGTGGAGCATCGGCCTAAGTGGCGAAAGAAACCATAAAGATAAGGAGAGATAATGGGAAAGGCAGCGTAAGAGCGAGATGCATAATCAGTGTGAAACAGTAACAACATAACTGTGGTCCTCATCCACCGGTGCCCACACAGCCACTCGCTGTGCAATCCGATCCCACAGTCCATTCTGTTTTTGTGTCTTCCCATCATCACTGCGCCTGTTTGTCTGTCCTCACATCAAAGCTAACAGCTAAAATGTTACACATTAGCAGAGTAACCCTGTCTAAACAGCAGCCATTAACCCCGGGCTCCTTTTACACAGTCCATGTAACCCCCCCCCCCCCTCTGTAAGGCCAGGTTCAACTAGCCCTGGGGTTAGGGAGGCCACCCCGCGGTCTGACGTGCAACTTACTAACTTTGGAACACACACATTCACACACATCGCATCATGCAAAGCCGTGCCATGCGAGAAGGAGCTGACACAGGGTTTCACTTCTACGACAACAGCGACCTGGATGCCATTTCAAAGTGAGGGACAGAGAAGGGGAAAGTGGCGCAGAGTGAGGCCTGAGTGACACCGGCAGAGGACAAAGGTCAAAGCAGTGACAGCCGCAGTGGAGACCAGTGGAGCATCACTGCACTGACATGCTGTTGAAGAGTTAGTGACCCAGAAAAGTTTTTATGTACCCTGCATTAACACGCACACACACACACACACAAAGCATATAACCACCTTTAAACACGCACAATGCAGAAGCACAGTTTTCTCATGGACACACAGCGTCATGCGCATGCACACACACACAATGGAAGGTGTTTTTGAGGCCCCAGACAGGCTGTCGTCTGGGAGCTACAAGCAGATTACCTAAACAAACAACCTAAAAATACCTTCCTTTTCACCCGTAAGACGACCCTCTCCAGCCCCCGCCCTCCATCCCTCCTACCCCTCCATCCACGCCGCCTCTGAAAAAAACCCCACAGGGTTGTTGTTAAACTTGCCCCTGAGAACACACACACACACAAGCAGGTTATTAAAGTTCTGTATGTTTCCTGTGATTTACTGTTGCAGAGCCACACTGTCTTTGGTGGTGAATTCATAATTATCACGTCCTATCATCCTTGATCACATATTAACAGATATTGACATTTCGACATTATGTTGATCCCCCCGTGAGCGTGGGTAGTTTCCCATTTTGTTTTCATACAAATCTGCATACATAATATGAGTTAAACGTTTGTTTCTGTTATTTCAGGTTTCTCTCACTCAGTCTGCTGCCCCTTTTTAAGCCTCCAATGAGTGTCCTCACCTGTTTAAAGCAGATTAGAACAGTGGTTGAAACAAATAACACAGGTGTGTGATTTCCTTTTAAAATACTTTCAAATAATCTCAAAAATACCCACTTAAAACCTGGAAGTGACAGTATTTAAGGTGCATTTTTTTTAAATAATGCATGACATGTTTTAAAGGTGCAATTATCTTATAATAAATTGACAAAAGTCTACACTGGGAAATGGGACAATTTAGCAGATTTGTTTTGTGATTGTGCCGCAGCACGACACGTGGTTTGCTCTTGTTTACAGAATTGCATGAAGCCCCATTGAGACGGCCTCCCTATCGCTTCCTCTTCCTCTTCTCCCTCTCCTATTCTTAGAGTGTGTTTGTGTGTGTTCTCCTCACACATCCTCCCTTTTCCTGCCCCATTCTCCTCGCTCACGGCGGCTCAGCGGTTCGCCCGATTGTTTTGCGGTGTGTGCACATGTGAGTGTCCCCTCGCACAACATTAGCATACTAACACCGCCAGCACCAGCACCAGCAGCACCACCCCTACTTCTTTTATTCCATAATTGAATTGAAATGAGCCTCTGTTCATCATAAACAATGTCAGGAAAGCTAGATACACTGCCCACAAACACACACATCCAACATGAGCCCTTGAGCCTCTAGAGATTTTGGAGAAACCGGACCACAACCATACCTTTACTGAGTTTGTTTACCTCCCATCGCTCCTGCTGTGCTCCCTGTCCTCATGCTTAAACAAAGCCACTGTGGATGTGGATGCGTTTGTTTGTGTGTGTTTGCATGTGTGAAAGGTAGTGCAGCGTGTGTCAGTGTATTCCAGAGAGCCTTTGAAGGGCTTTGTGAGTGAATCCCTGAGAGTGTGCAGGTGTGCACGGGTTTGTGTAGCCATTCTGTTTGTGTACATACAGTATATCTCTGTCTTGTTTGCCTTGAATTATAGCCCATTACCCACCTGCTGTGTGTGTGAATCTTAGGCCACAAAAGGTCCGAGATGGTTTGGCGCCATGCCTGGCTTTGGGTGGTGCCACCCCTTTGTGGATCTGGCATGGACGCAAAAGTGGAATCTGAGTGGCTCTCACCCACAGTAGCCAAGTCAAACAGTGTTCCCCAAAACAAAGATGGATCTGTTTCTCTCTCCATCTTGTGTTTGTCTCTCTGGGCCCAATTATGTCCCCTTCAATTCTTGCTTTAACTCTCCTTCCATTAACCTTCAGTACCAAGGGTCTTGAGTGTCCTTTGTCCATTCTAAAGTACTTGGGTGGAATACTTTAGATGCTTGCGATATAACCATTGTTCTAATATTGCTTCGTAAAGCCAGGTTAGAGAAATTATAAAGGAAGTTAAGCCTACGTGTCAAGACCTTGGTCTGCAGGAAGTCCTTGGAACAATATTTAATTTTTTTTAGTCATGCAGTCCAAACCATAACAATACAGGTGGAACCACCAAAAATGTCTTTATATTACAACAGGAAAAGGTTTGTTCGGTACATTATAGAAAACCTTGCTATTGTGCTTGAAGCATGGTCACACAAGGACACAAGGAAAATCGGCTTTAACCATTCAACAAAAGCCTCACCTGATGAACAACTGTATATGCCCGCTTAACTCTATGATATCTTAAGAATATGTTAGCCAATTTATTTTGCTTTTAGATAACTTTTAGATAATTTTTTGAACCACTCACTCTTCTACGTCAAAGTTCATAGCATTTTTAGCTGATGGGGACACAGGAGCCGCTGGTCTACTGCTGCCTCTGTTGGTAAGTTTGTGTCACTTGCATAAATCTGAACAAAGGATTTTAAATACCAAAGTCACAGAATAACACATTAGAACCTACTGATGAGGCAACTGTGGACCAAAGTTTGCCATTATGTTAAATCACTGATTTTCTCTATTGAATTTGGTGTGATAAGTGACCATTTAATAAAAGGATACAATCTAGTCAGAACAGGAATGATGAAATAAAGTGGCTTTGATTTCATTAGGCGAAGTCAGTGTTAAAAATGTGTCAATATCTAATACAATCACACGCTAAACACCCAAATTATTTCATTGACTAATGAACATCAACATAAAATAGTGCTTGTATGTACATTGTAGATATTTATAAGTCACTCTGGTATAAAACGACCAGAAACAGTTGGTTGTGTTTGGTAGTTTAAATATTCCATTGTTCCATTGCCTGTTTTCAGTTGTCTTGTCATTTTGCACAACATGTTTGCTCATCTGGTTCTTTGGCTGGTGTCGGTACAGACATTTTAATTAAGCCAGCGTCCTGGGTGGCTCCTGTGTGATGGATGGATGCTGCTGAAAATACAGTTATAAATCATTCAGCCTTTGAATGACACTCTGCTGGCTCTAATGCCGGCCACTGTGAACAAAGCTGCAGCGATTGTCAGCGTGTGTGTTATTAAAACCATTAGCCTCCCTGGCTTTTGTTCTTACCCTTCATTAAGGTTGAACCCAAATTTCACTTCCCGACGTTTTTTGGGTTTAGCATTTTAAAGCATGGCACAAGAGTGGGACCTTTCCCACCTCGCCAGGTCAAGGTCAAGATGTGTGTCGAGGGTACGTCATCAATCATGGTGATCGGTTTCAGTGGCCGTGTGTCCCTCATCCATCACGCTGATGGGTTTCGCTGGCCGTGTGTCTGCGTGTCGCCGTCAGGGCCGGAGGTAATTAATAACCCATGGTGACAGAATTAATGAGTTAACCTGCTCCACTCTCCTGCTGTTCTAATGACAGATGTTACTGGTCAGCTAGTTATCCCTGTTAATATGTGAGTGACTCAGGTGTATTGATGTGTTTGGTCTTTTATCATCTCCATGTCTGTTTTAGGGATAGACAGATGGACAGTTGGACCAAGCAAATGATCGTTTTCAATCCCAAATTGTTACTTGAAACAATGCAGTTAGACTGGAAAGGCTGTAGTTTAATTTTTATATGCTTAAAACTGTTAATTTCTTTGAAATTTCATCCATGCATTTGAGTATAGTTGTTAATATTTTGATGGTATCCCAAGAGGTAATGCTCCATCTTGTTTTAAAACTATAACAAGGTAACTATCAAACCGAAGATTGACTTAAAAAGTTGTATTGCCCTTTATCACAGCTTTTTATTTATTTCATTTATTTTCTAATGCTTCATCCTCCACGTGATGGTTGTGGGGGAGCTGGAGCCAATCCCTGCTTGGGTTGGGCGATATATGGGTATTATATCTATATTGTGACAAAAGACAAGATATGGTGTTAGAGTCTAGATATCATCATATTGTAATAAAGTATATGTGATGACCTTTCTGGGTTTAACGATTGTTGCATTAATAATCTTCATATCAATAATTGAATAAAACTCTGAAATGTGCTAAATATTATACATCTAATATTTTATACATTGATTGTGGAATTGACAAAACTATATTTAAAAAAGCCATATTTCATTTTAAACCTAATTATTTGTGTTACAGCAACATGTTACCATATTTATAGGCAATTTCATTGTTTCTATTACACATAATTGTATTTAATTAAGTATGTAATACAGGTTTTTAGCAGTAAATAGTGTATTTACTGTGTACCCTTTGTGAAGAACAAGCATCTCAACAGAAAACTTTAAATGAGTCCAGAGAAACAACCTGTGTGCAGCTTTATATCCTCATGTATATCTGGTATATGATACAGCGTAAAAACATCATTGCCCAGCCTCAAAGAAATATTGATTTGGTTTTTATCATGATATATACTGATATCGAATTATATAAAAATATCCCATATTGTCCAGCACTAATACCAGCTGGGCAGTTTAAAGTGTCCAATTAACCTCACCCAGTCTGCATGTTTTTGGACTGTGGAGAACGTGATCTGCTGAAAGGCAACAAGCCTAGCCACTTTACCACCGTATGTCCCAGGAAACCATATGTCAGTAAAAATTTAAATTGGATATTTAACACAATACGTTCAGCCCTGGTGGACAGTATGTTTTTTTTTTTTTTTAATCCAGTTTTGGAACCTGCAGCCTGAAGCATACGAAGCACCGGTGAAATGACACTCACTTCCAGCAGGAGACTGACCTGAGCAAGAAAAAAGAGACAGAAGAAACAGAAAGGCAAAGTGAATAGAGATGCATGGGTCCTTGAGGTGCAGGAATGAGAGAGAGAGAGAGAGAGAGAGAGAGAGAAGAGAGCGAGACTCTCCTTGCCCTCAGGTCCTGAAAGCCGATCGCTTCATTTGTTGAAAGAGCAGCTTTGTGAGGATGCCTCTCTGACTGCTCTTCTGAAGTGCGCTCCCTGTCTGTTATGACTAAAAGAAGAGTGACCGAGTTTTCATCACCCAAGGAAGATAAAGCACGGCCCTGAAAGGAGAGAGAAAATGCTATAGTTTGATGTTAATTCTCTCTTTTTTGATTACAAGAGAAGTGATTGTTCTGCCTGGGCAGGCAGAGTTATTGTGTGCTGTGCGCTGGGTGTTATATTCCTGGGCTTTTTTGGATGGTTATTGTAGCGCTCTCATGCTTTCAGTCCCCAGTGTATTGGATACTTTTGTTGTGCGGGTTGCAGAATAGCTCCGCTATCGGGCTTGCGATGCGGGTCACTCGAGGTGGGCTGCAGTGGGAGGGCGTGTGGGTAGATGTGGTTTTATTTTGGCTGCCGTGTGAAGAGCATCTATGGCTGTTCAAAGCCTGGTGTGTAGGTTGTTGCCACTCAGAGGGAAACCTAGCTGCGTTTTAGTCGGCTCGCGTGTGGGTTGCTATCATTGTATCATTAGCTAATGTGCTCTCTTACTTTTTTTTTTTTTTTTAATTGCAGAAGCTGCGTTGACGGTGCAGTCTTGAACAGACGTTCCCGATTTCCCCTCCCTTCACGCGGTGCAAGCAATTTAGCGAGCAAAATCCCCACCACATGGACAAAACTACTCTTTAACTCCCCCAGTCCTCTCCCTCCACCCTTGTTGCCCCCTTTTCTCCAAACGTGCTTTAGCTTAGAGACAAACAGGGATGTGGATGGGGCGAGGGAAAGACTGACAAAAGGGGGAAAAAAAAGGACTAAAGCCAGAGAGGAGTATTGAATAAGTGAAAGAGCTGCCAGGGGAGAAAAGGGGGAAGAATGCGATGTCCCAGTCTATGAAGGATTCCATTTTTTTGCTCTTCCAGAATAGAACAGTAAGTCACCAGTCTCTTTGTTTGCCTTTGATCTCTCAGCTCAGGGATTTGGCACCTGACAAACCCCTCTCTGTTTGAAAGAAGGCCTGCGGAGAGAAAGCTTAGGAGAGTGGGAGACGGAGATATAGGCCGAAGCAAGGAGTAAAAAATAATATAGGAGAGCTAAAGAGTGATTGAGTGAAGGAGGCTATTTGAAAAAGACAGTGTGGAAAAATCTGGCTTTGCTCTTAAGGGGACGTAAAAGAGGATATGAGGAGCTCAGATCCCACAAAAACTAAATACACATGTGGTCATATGTATGCGTGTGTCTGTTTTCACGTCTGCATGCGGGTTTGCAACAGCTTACCCGGACAGTGATAAATCCAGAACGTCTTAAGGAAGATTCCTCTGTGAAGCCACCGTCTTCTGGACCACCCACTACTGCAGTCTCCTCCCTCCCCCTGACACACACACACACACACATTCTGCTAATAGGAAGCAAATTCTCCAGATTTACTTGAATATCAGCCTCTTTTTATCCCCGCTCGACTCTTCCTTTCTCTGGATCAGCGATCGCTGTAAACAAGTGCTCATATGTTGACATCACAGTTTTCAAACACAAGTTTTGAAATGTTTAAAAAACACCGATTAAGATGCCAAAAGTCTGTCACTGGCAAACAAATCTGAATTTGTAGTTCTGCAAAGAATTGTGGCACAGGCAGTGGGGAGTCTGAGGTCAGCCTGGGACGGCTTAATAATTGACAGAGGGGGAAAAACTCATCAGGCGTGCACAGTTGGAGGTAGCCTGCACTTAGACTGTGTCTTTTTAAAGAGACCTGAAGGCTGTGAAGCATGGGACTCAATTAACTCTCCCTGCAGCATTTAGGAAGGGGGCGTCTGGTTCTCAAACAGCTGGTTGACCCCTCTCTCACCTCCGGACACTTTCCTGGTCAGCGCACATGTACAAACCCCTTCACAACAGCTTTTATGTTTTGTCACCTGAAGCGGTCACAACCTCTTAAACAATACCCACAAATCCCAGGGTCTTTCTCTCTCCAGTGATGGGATTGGCCGTTTAGAGATTGTTTTAAAAGATAGAGATGACACAAAGCACCTCTCGACTAATCTCCCTCTTTTTTCTCTTTTGCAACTGTGGAGGGAAAGCAACAGCGGGCTTCACACACCCCTGCAGGCGACAATCAAAGAGGCCCTTAGCTTAGCGTTAGCGAGTGAAGCGGCAGAGATTTAGCCATGATTGACTTGAGTAGGAGCAGAATGGCCCAGCAGGTAGCAGCTAGCCCGGCCCAGTTCACGCCAGGCCTACGCTAATCCAGCTGCTCCAGAGGAGCTCTGACTTTATTACGTCGGGGATTTTCCAATAGTTTTGAGGGTTTGTGGATTTTCTCTGCTGTTAGTTCATGTGAGCATGTTGCACGGTTGGTCGAATTTGTTGGAGGACAGACTTTGATTTCGGTGAACACACGAGGGAGGTTGTTCTTTGGTACGTGGCATTCTCTGATGAATTCATAACTACGGCATTAGCTCATGCCTTTCAAATGCACATTTAGATCTGAACTGTGTGTATGTTTGTGAGGAAATCCAGTTTTTTGGTTAAGTGTGTAATTCTCTGATTCGTAACAAGACATGCACACACTCATAGGTTTACACAGCTATTCTTGTTAGGACATTGCATTGAATTCCATTCATTTCAACAGCCTAAAAAAAGCTTTATCCCTAATCTTGGCCATAATGCCTACTCCAAATCTTAACCCAACCACAGTTGGCATCTTAAACCCAACTTTAACCAGAGACTCCGAAACGAGGTTCCGCCCAATTAGAACCACACTTTAGTCCTCTACTAGACCTGAAAAGTCCAGAAAATGTCCTTAAAGAGGTAACAAACACATGTACACACAGACATACTGACCGCTCGACCAAAACCTAAACCTCCGAACCTCCGAACCGCCAGCCTCAAGGCCATTTGCTGCACGCTGCCCATCACACACAGCAGCTTCATCGATTGACAGCTTATTTGGTCCAATCAGTGTCGCGGCTGTGCGCCACACCTCTCTGTGAATTGTTCTTTTGTCCTGCTCCTCTGGTTCAGCGCTCAGGGGTGAAATGTAAACCCGTTAGGCTTCTACAGCAATTACAGGAATGGATAGATGGAGCGGAGAAACTCCTTGAAAGAGGAGCCTTCCAATCAAACTGTCACTCATAGGGAAGGCGAGCACCGTCTACGAAAAGTTTCACTTAGCTTACCATTTCAGACTGAGGTGTGTGCGTGCGTGCGTGATCTTGTGTGGGTACCTTTCTAAGGACCACAAACATTTTGTGAAAGTGAGGACACTTTAGCTGGTCCTCACATTCTGTCACCCCTTTTAGGGTTAAGGTTAGATATTTAAGGTTAGGGTTAGGGCTAGGCATTTAGTGATATTTAAGGTTAGGGTTAGGGGCTTGTCTATGAGCGTTCTCACTACTAATGCTGGTGAATGCTGGTGAATGTGTATGTGTGTGTTTGTGCGTGTGTGTTAGGCCCTTGGGAGTAAAACCTATCCTTTGAGAGCGACAGAAACTCCTGGTGTGCCAAGTGTGGTGGCACTGGTTTATGAAATACCAGTGGCTCTGGTTTCACTCATGCTCCAGGTCTTGTGAGTATAACAGCTTTGCTTAACTTTGTGCGAAAGACAATCTCAAGTTATTTGATCTTCTGTTTTTGTCAGAGCATCGAGAGCCTCTAAACTCCTGTTATGTATGATAATAGAATACAGGTTTGTGAGGAAAGGGATGAAAGTTTTGAAGAAGGAAAATGGAGACAAAGGAATGGAGGAAGGACCGGGGAGAGAAGAAGTCGCCTTGGGGCAGCATATTGTTTTCTTGCTGCTAATTTGTGGAAAATTGGCGAGATGACAGGAATCCGTCTACCCTTCCACTGTTTAAAGTCAAGTGCAAATATACAGCATTGTTCCTATATCACCGTACTTTAATCAGCTTTTATTTATCTTTATTAGTCTTCTTGTGGATATAACCTGCACAACATTCAGGACTCATTGTAGCACTGCAGCCAGTTGCTTTTACTGATCCCTTTCATTGTGTTTTGCTGGATTATTTACTTTGGCTGTGATGATGAATGACAACAAAGTTGCATCCTGTTTCACAACACCTGTTTGTCTTGATTTATCTTAGTTTATCTGTGACAAGTCCTCATGTTGACATCGTCCGGAGACCTGACAAACCTTTTTTTTTTTTTTTTTTTTTAGCCAGTTGCTTTTACTGATCCCTTTCATTGTGTTTTGCTGGATTATTTACTTTGGCTGTGATGATGAATGACAACAAAGTTGCATCCTGTTTCACTGCAGCTGTCGAATAAAACACCTGTTTGTCTTGATTTATCTTAGTTTATCTGTGACAAGTCCTCATGTTGACATCGTCTGGAGACCTGACAAACCTTTTTTTTTTTTTTTTTTTTTTTATTGTTGTAAGATGCAAACGGGGGAAATTTTCCATGACACACCCTTGTTACTCCATACAATATATTTTTGTCAGGTTGGGGTGGGATCCAAGTTTTGGTAGTGTGAAACCTTAATATTTTCCCAGGGTGTACAGTATTACTGTGACTGAATTCAAAACAATTACATCATAGTACTTTTTTCTCCATCTGATCAACTATGTAATTTAAATGATACTCCCAGTTGCCTCACTGAAATAAAGGTTCAGACCTGTCTTTCCAATTTGTCTGTACTGCAGTGCACATGTGAAAAACGCAACGAAATGTTTAAGACTTGAAATTGGTCATCAATATATAAACTTCCTAAAAAACAAAAAATCACAATGTTTAAATTAAATTTTAACAATGACTTTGCAATAATCAAATAATGAAATAATATTTTAAAAAATGATCATCATTAAATAATAATCGGCCAAAGCTTGAAAATTGAAAAAAAAAAGGTATATATAAAAAACAAAGGCAGACATACTATAATGGTTACTGTCCATTCTTTTACTTTTGCTCACGTATGAAAGCCACGTCCATAAACTTTTCTAAATTAAATATTCCAACTCAAGTCAAAACATTATGATAAAATGATTTGTTAATGTCTCAAACAGTTTAAATTCAGTTCCATATGAAGCCCCCAGTATAAGCACAATTATTATTATTTTTTTCTGACAGTAATTAAAGTCTGTTAAATACTCTTGCCATTTTTTGATGCATAGGGTCCAATATAATCATATTATCATCCAACCCTGGTTCTCTTTTCATGCCCCAGAACTGACTTTGATGTATCTTTTCATTTTTCTCTTCTGTTTGTGTCTGTTTTTTTTCCCCAGTTATTTGGACCTTGAGTCTGGCAATAAAACTGAACCGTATAATGTGTTGATTTACGACTTACCATTTGAAAAGGTGTCATTATTCATGTATTGAAGCCACTTGCGTCTCATTGTTTTATCTCTCAGCAAAGATGCAGAACTGAGATGTCTCTGTGTCCTTGTTCTCCTCCAGCCTGTAAGATCGGATACTACCGGGCTCTGGCCAGTGACGGCTCCTGCTCCAAGTGTCCGCTCCACAGCTACTCAGTGAGAGAGGGATCCACCTCCTGCGTGTGTGACAAGGGATACTTTCGCTCGGAGACGGACCCGGCATCCATGCCCTGCACCCGTAAGTACACCCACATGTGGCACTGGCGTATGTGACATACATACAGCTGTATTAGCAGTGGTTTACACTGACTTGTAAACACAGTCTTGTGTTTTAGCACAGCCACACACACTCTCATGTAACTTGAATTATCCCCTCTCACGCACAAAGCAGGCGTCGGCTGGTTTAATCCTCCGTTCCTCAGGATTTCTGACCTCGCAATCTCACGTATCCCGAGTTAGAATTCCTAGAAGGCTGCCATCATACAAACACTGCTACCTTTATGGTTAATAGCACTTCAAGTGAAGTCAACCATGTAGAGTGTTGTTATTGACTGGTAAGTCTGCGTTGGCGACTTCCCAATTGGAGCGCGATGAAGTCGGGTGACTTCACTCCCAGTTCCCAGTTCTGATATAAATGGAATGCAGCGTAATGGGTGTCTTTCAGTTTCAGGTGGTTCTTAGTGAGTCAATTAATAGAGTTGTTAAAGTGCTGAATTCCTGTCTGAGCAACAGCAGAGGAGGGAGAGAACAATGAAGGAAGACAAATGGAAATAAAATGTTTGCAGAGGCAGCGGAGGCGGTGGGAAAAATGAGGGCAGGTGTAAAAGCTGGAGATGGATGTTATGCAAAGAATAACTAAGACGTTAAAAAAGAGACAAAGAAGGTTAATGTGCCAAAAAGTAAGAAAGCAAATTCAAACAAGAACAGGAGCTGAATTTCTCAGTATGTGCGAGTCTCCTCTGTCTGGCTGTGACTCAACCCCTCTTCCTGACCTCAGGCCCTGAGTCACCATGACTGTGATAACAAACTGCTGCACGGTGATCATTGTTTTTAGGCATTGGTTCCTCTCTCAGTTTGTACTGGCAGAAATTGAAGATGAGCCAATTTGACACTCAACTCAAAATTACTGGATAACAGAAAATGAAAAGTGTGAAATCCAATATGGATTCAAAACTCCTAGTTTCTCGTATATGCTTCATAAAGCTCGGACTTTAAAATGCAGGCTGTGTATTTGTTAAATGTAGAAGTAGATGGTTGTTTAAAACAGGCTGGGTCCGGGCCCACAGAGGGGTCATGGGAGGTCTTTTCAAAGCAAATCAAAAGGATTTTCCCAATGGTTTTGTTGGGATTTATGTGCATATGTTTCTGATTAAATTAAATTTCTAATCCATTTACCCAACATCTCTTGGTGTTTGATTATAGTTGTCACAGATATGGTTGTAATTTGGTCACTAAACTAAACACAAATTTGCTCTTGCTACAATATATTTATATTGTGATTTGGATCGCGATAATTTGCCATTTTTAATTAAGGGTCCCCATGAAGAAAGTGTGGGAAACACAGGTTTGAAACGACTGTACTGGACTGATATTGGTGCCAGTAGATAATCAGTTTCTGTCAATAAAAAGTGGTATTTCTAGCAGAAATGGGACGAAAACAAACTTCACACAAATTTCCCAGGAAAATAAGAGCAATCATACTTTTTACAATTCACACATCTGTTCAGCTCATAGTTGGCTCAATGTTAGGCCTGAATGACCTGTGAACGTCCTGTGAATTAATCAATCACTCCCCAAAACCTAACTGTCGCAGCAGAAACAGAACTGTAATTATTCTCCAGTTGTTAAACAGACTTCACTCTGTTGTTGAATACACACTTGAGTTCAGTAAAAATCTTGGCTCAGTCCTGGTGCTGAGTGTCGAGTTGTTTTTTTTCACTCAGGTTTTGCAACGTTCCATTAAACCAAACACTTCATTTTGCTTAAACTTTATTCCCTGATAAATTAAACAGCTGGTGTTAGTCATAAATAAACTGTGCAGTTTTTTAAATTCTATTTTATCTTAAAAATATCCCAGAACAGATACGATGTTAAGAATTCCATCATTTTTGAATTATCAGCACAAAAGGAAATAGTTTCTACTTTTTATGATTAATTGATAATTACCTCCTGTTTTTATTTTCAAATATTTTTATTAAATTATTATTTTATTTTTTTATTTGTTGGCTTATTACATTAAAGTCACTTTGTTACATTATCTCTTGCTCCTGGAGCTATTTGTTATAGAAAAAAATACTTTCCTCCTGCAGACAAAATCAGCAATTTCAGCCAATATTCACTTTATATAAAAGAAACAGAAAAAAAATCACATGAATTAAGTGCAGGAATAGACAGCTTTTTCTGTATGTTTTACTGTATATTTAAATAAATAACATATCTGTTATTGTGGATATTTTAATGACATTGCCACATACAGTTATACAGTTTTGATTGAAAATACACATATTTAAAATATACACAAATATTTGTAAATGTTGCACATTTCCTGAACGAACTGAACGAGGTGAAACATTAAAAAGAAAAAAAAAATGAACTCATGAAAAGAAGGAAAAAAAAGTCTGTTTGAATTACAACCTTTTAATTTGTGCTTTTATGGTTGTTGTTCTTCTGCCTAATAATACTCACAGTTAGTTTTCAATGAAAAGTGATAAATCCTCAGATGATTAAACATAAGTCCTGCTACTTTGTCGCAGGAATTGTCTTGTATTAAGTTACAGCCTCTAATTTAATGGAAGGGATTGGAGCTCATCCCTGTCGTCCCGTTAGTCACTGTGGCATCTGTGCAGAGCTGCAGCAAGCAACAGCTGTCAAAGCTCATTACTCGCCTCATTTTATTGGACCCCGCGCTGCCGTTTCTCCTACGTTCCGAAACCTGCCTCTGTGAGGAAGTGAACATCACGGCCGGACTCTCTCTCTCTCTCCCCCTGCGACCCTCGCCCCACCTCGTCAGCCGGTCAACATTTGATCTTTGAACTATCACCCCTGTCTGTCGTCTGCTGTTATCCTTCCCTCTGCATTTCTTCTCACCCGCATGTCGGAGCTCTGTAATTACAGCCGTCACTCATACATCCTTTCTTATTCACGGTTTGTGTTCGGTCTCTTTCTGTCAAAACCCACTCAGAGTCACGAACAGAAAACTCTTCATGTCATTTCCCTGTTTGATTTGTTCAGGATGAGGCTGGGGAAGAGCCAGCGTCTCTGGTAATTGGGGAACACGTGTGTGTGTGTGTGTGTGTACAGGTAATTGAAAATGCTTTTCCTCTCCTCTCGTCTCGTAGCTCGAGGTCCAGCGACGCAAGAGGATGATTTAAACTGCATGTTTTGTAATTGTGTCATGGTGTGACTGCTTGTGTGCAGGGTCTGTTCTTCTCGTATTCTATGTCTTTGGATCTTGCGATTGTCCTTTTGACTGGCGATTAATGAGTACTTTACACTTTGATCCTCTGAACGCCTGCTAAATCCTACGGTATAAACATGACACAGTCATTTATTGATATGTTTATTTCTGACACAGTCATGTTTATACCATACACACACACCTTAAATGAATCTGCTCCAGGAACATGGCATAACTTTTAGTCTCTCAAAAAGTCTGTTGATTGCTGTGGAATGATACCAACATATCATCTCATCAACTTTGGGCTGTTTATACCTAGTGGTCATGTAATCCGACCATCACATGACAAGACAATCCACGTCACGTGACAGATCTTCTCTAACGGGAACAAAAATCACAAATAAACATACCAATAAATGAATGTCAAGACAACCAAACATCTACATATAAACAAGAATTTAAAACAAATCAAGTTCCCAAATCTGACCTTAGGGTAAACTAATGTTTTAAAACAGATTTTCTTTTTTTTTTTTTTTTTTTTTTACAGTTTTTATGCTTTATAGTTATGCTTCCTGGCTTGCCTCCATTGTTCTTGCTGCCAGATTTTGTAAGGTTACTTGTGTTGTTGTTACTTTATTATATACGTTGTAGCCCCTGCCAAGATTGTCACACCTCCTGAGACCCATAAACAAGTGCAAAATAATTAACCCTCTAGCCTGTATGGTCATAGTGCACTGTAAAGGTTTACATTTTATATTGCATTTGACTTGTAAAAACAGCAAGCAAGTACAGAGTGAATGTAAGTGAGTAACAGAGGCAAATGTACAGATACTAAGTATTATAAGTACTATACTAATAATACTTAGTATCTGTACACTATAATGTACTTAAGTACAGAGGGAAGAAGGGAGAATTAACTTTTAGTTTCAACGATACAAATATATACAGATATATGTTTTGATACATTTTATGTAGAGTCACCATCTGTGTAGGTTGAAATCAGTCTTGAATTTGGCAAGGCAGCATACAGAGACCAACTACAATAAAAAACAAGCATGTTTTGAGAATGTGAGGAGTAGAAACTGTAGATTTTTGCAAATTCAGGGAGTGAAATTAAAAAAATTGCCTGAAATTTTTAAATAAAAAGAATAAAAAGTCTATTACCTTGAAAGTTGGCAGCTTACACACAGGAAGGGATTTGTTATCTGTTGCTCAAAAATACCCAGTTGATTAGCAGTTTGATTGTCCCCACCCGTCCCTGCACTGTTGTTGCATATACACAAACACTCTCTTAGTCAGGTCTGATAGTATTGCTTGACAGAGTCTGTTTTTAGGTGAACGACCCAGCAAACAAATATGTTAAACTGTTTCTGTTCAGGATTAGACCAATTGCCTGTAAGTGTGAATGTGAGAGTGAATGTTTGTCTGTCTCTATGTGGCCCTGTGATGGACTTGTGACCTGTCCAGGGTGTGACCCCGCCTCTTGCCCTATGTCAGCTGGGATTAGGCACCGGCAGCCCCCGCGACCCTCAGTGGATAAAGCGGTAGAAAATGAGTGAGTGAGTGTTTCTGTTCATAAAAACAAAACAGATGCAGAATAAAAACAAGAAAAGTTACACACTGCAGCTTTATGTACAATAAAGAAGGATACACATGTACTTCCAACCTTATGCCGAGTAATAAAGCACACATATGCACTAACGGAGCAGTAATGAGGACCAGTGACATACACCCGTGGGAGCTGGTTGCTGTGCTGCATTTACGGTGTAAGGATGGGTGTTCTCAATTTTGGGGTTTCTGTTGCCTCTTGATGTGTTTGTCAGACTTTTTCCCCAGTTTTCTTTGCGGCGGTTTGGTAGAGGAAGGAGGGAGGGAGTGAGGAATGAGCACAGAGCGGGGGGGGAATCCAGAGGGGGAGGCTCAATGAATCCCAGCCGGGTGGTAATAGTGAGGTCGACTCTCCGGCCAACAGTGCCTGCTCACTTCCTCGGTGCTGCGCAACACTCAGCCAACAATTACTGATGGAAAGAGACAGAAAGAGAGAGGGATGAAAGGAGGAGAAATGGAGGAATGGAGGAAAAAATGTAGAATGTTAAGTGAGGTAAATTGAGAAAGACCAATTAAAGGAGGGAGGGTGGAGGTGGAGGTGGAGGTGAAGGCGTGACAGGAATGAAAAAGAAACAAGGCTCGGAGCAAATATCACGGCCATAAATGAACGGAAAAGGGAGCGGAGGGAAAAAGAGACGACTGTTTCTGGAGAAACTCTCTTAGTCTCCCACTGGATTCCACTCACGAGTTTTTTTTTAATTCTAAGGCTGCATTGAGCTGAAGTTGTATGAAGGTTTTTTTTTTAAGTGCCGCGCTTCTTCCTCCTCGTACCATTCTGTCTCTCCCAGGATTAATTATTGAGTGTCAGTCACAGCCGACGGCTCTCCCACGCTCCCTTGCTCCCACTGGATCGTTCTGGTGGAGAGAGCGACAGGTACAGCCAGAGGTAGTCACTGTGTGTGTGTGTGTGTGTGTGGAATGTGTTAAAGACTCCATAAAACCCCATAACATTGTCAGACCGCAAATATTGCATATAACAGCAATCAAGCAAAAGTATTCTTTGCGAGGTGCTTCTACACTCACAGTTAAATGCTTTTGAGGATATTATGCTGAAATGTAAGGCTGGAATAGACAAGTTTTGTTTTAAACCTGACGTCATAAGTTGAAATCCTTCCATGAATCAGGAATCAGCCAAAATGATTTTTTTTAACAGTCACTCAATCTTGTACAGCAGCATTTCTTTTAACTTGGCTTTCAAAATAAGAGCCTCTGACTTTGGCTTTTTTATTACTTTCTATATAAACCTTTTGCCAGACCGCTAACCTATAAGAAATGCTTACAATCATCATTCTAGTAAAATAAAATACAAGTTTGTATGTATTTGTTATTGTTCGTAGTCATTCCACAACTGTCATTAGAGGTAACAGGAAGTAGTCACCCTTTGCACATCTGCAGAACAAATTGGGTTTCTGGTAACAGCTTGGCAATAAAAATAGCTTATGGTTGTTATGCTTATATAAAATATGTTTTCATGATACATTTAATTGTAATAGTAATTTCTATAAAATAAAGTGCAAAAGGAAAAATATCTAATAAACAGGAAAGCATTTTTTGGCATGTTTAAGGAAGTGGGTTTGACATTTGACAGAAGCACACACACTGACAGGGACATTCAAATTACCTTTTCCTCTTAGCTGTGTCGAGCTAACAGCCAAATCACAGCTCCCAGACGAGACAAAAGGCCATGGAGGTTATAGTTGAACTTAGCACACTGACAATTGTGAGTGATCGTAGGTACCTTATTTTAGAAACCCCATCTGTAACTTGTCCCCACATCTGAGAAGCGAAGGAAGGGGATGAGGTGGAGGAGAGAAGAGTAACAGTGGCTGGGAGGAGAGAAAGTGGAGAAAATGGGGAAGAAAGTGCTTTATCACAATTTTTAATGAGAATTTATTAATAGGATTTCATTGGAGGCAGTGGTTGGTGAGGAAAGGCCGAGTGGTGCTGATATTAGCACAGTATGCTCTTCATCCTTTTATCGCACAGACTATTTCTTGGAACATAGAGCACTGATTTCTCAAAGTGGGGTCTAGGAACTCATATCCTGGTGTCCATGAAATAATTAGCAGTACTATGGTGACATATAAGGCAGGACATGAGAAGGAACATTCAGATCGTTGGATGCTTTAGTGACAAAAGAAGGTGTAGCCGTATGTACAGAAGGTGCGACAGTAATTACATGAAATGTTGTGGGATAATGCATGGCTGAAATCTGTTAACCAGAAGATTGTTTCTATGCCTTGTATACTGAAGACACTCCAGTCCAGAAACATGAACACAGATGTGTCCGTTTCATTTTGTCACGTGAAGGACAAGGCAAGTGTTGTGCAGAGGGCGTTTGAGCTACAGATGTCAGAGTTGATGAGAGAGCAAAATTAAACATAGAGTGACTTTTTATGGCATATGAAGTACAGCTGCAGTAAGTTACAGTAAGCATATGTTAAACTGGTGTTGGGATGAGAATGGTTCTTAAAAGCCTAGTACAGAGATCTCAAACCGGTGGCCCTAGGGAAAATTATTATAGATTTGGATTAGTTTTCATAGCGTTCTTTATCAAAACAACAGGCCCCCTACTGACCAGACTATTCACTGGCCTCCAGGTCGTTTGAGTTTGAGGGCCCTGGCCTTTGTCATACTACATGATTTCAGCCCTAACTGGCACGTGAGTGGCATTCACTAGCTTACAGAGACTGATTTGACTACAATTTAACTATTCTTTAATTAAAAAAGGAAACTGAAATATGTTGAAATAGTACTGAAATAGTAAATTTCTGTTTTAATTCTTGCAATAGAATATAGAGTTATTACTGTTCTATCATCTTAATTTATCATCTTAAATCCATTGATCAGACTCAAAAAAGGTATATTGCAAATCAATAAAATCAGAATTTAAGTACTGTATCTGTCAGAACAGTCGCAATGTGATACTTTCCCAAAATCACTCAGCCTTAGTCCCTGACTCATGTTAGATCCCCTGACCTAGAGGTCAGTTTCAGTTAAAGACAATTCTCCTGACTTCCTGCTCCCTTCCTGCATTCATCCATCCATCCATCCATCCATCCATCCATCTAGACCTTCACCTTCCTTGGCAGTCAGTGGCTTTCTGTTGCCTGAGTGAACAGACGGTGTTTGTCTTCTCCCTTTGTCCTTCTTTCTTCCTCAGCATTTGTTTATTCACCTTGACTAATGTCAGACTAACTCTGACATACAACTACAGTCCATGTACAGAGTATGAGCATCTTGTCCACAGGTAAACCTTTAAACTTGCACCAAAAAAAAGTGGTTTTACTCTTCCTCATGTGCACACGATGCTCCACTCCATCCCCTCTGCTGCTGCTCTCTGTCTCTGAGAAATCACTCATTGTCACTGTGCTCCTCCAAATATAATACTGATAATTAATTTCCGTTGTGAAATGAATCGTGTGTGGACTGACTCGCTTTCATATTTCACCCTGCATCGATCTCCCCCCCCGAGCTCGCTCGCATGCGCTTCATTAGTCAGAGACAGAGACAGACAGAGAGATGGTGGGAGAGTTAAGTCAATTACCGCTGTTGTGTTTGAAAGCATTGCAAAACAACACATTCATTACAATGGAGCTGACACACAAAGTGGGATTGATGAGGCGCAGAGCTTGTGTCACATGCTCCCACACAGAACTGCAGCTTAGGTTTTTACATCACAGTAGAATCTTCACAAAACTTTGTCTAAAGTTATTGAGTGGGTGTCATAAAGACCCACTGGTAGCTGTCTCCCTGTCAACCTCCAGCCGATTCCACATACATGTATGAATGGGAAAGAAAATCTGTCGGCCTATTGGATTTCCGCCAACCTGCTGGATTATCTGCAGTGAAATTGGACCCTCCCTCGCTGTAATGGGCAGGACATTAAAATGGAATTTGAGTCTCAGGTCCCAACCATGGGACGACACACTCAATTATAGGCTTAGAAGTTTGTTATATGTACTGTATATATGTGGAGAAAATGTATCACTATTGTTTATTGGTATTATTGTGATTACTATTGGTGATTACAGACACACATTTGTGAATATTTTATGGTTTATTTGCTCCTGTTTGGAGCAATAAAAAATGTGGACATTCCACATGGATTTAAGCATTTAATGGAAACAAGAGGTCCAACTAATATGGGTTGTTGTTGTCTTTAGAAATTAGAACAGCCACTGACTGATTTATGATGGTCAATATGTTTGGCTGATTTTCTTTACATACATACTTTCCATACAAAGGTATAATCAACATAAATGATCAGGTGCAGTCCGGGCCTAGTGGAGGACTGAGGTACCTCTGAGCAAGGTACCCAGACCATGTTGCTCTATATTGATTGAGTTAACTGGACACTCTAAATTGACCCCAGTCACCAGGGGCCATATCCTGTGTAGTCGTGGTGCAGGTCCCAAGTCTGGATAAATGGAAGGTTTGTGTGAGGAAAAGCATTTGGGGTAAAATATTTCTGCCAAATCAAATATGTGGCTCACTGAAAAAGCCAGTGATCAGCTGTGGCGACCCCTAGGGAGGAAGAAGAAAAAATCTGCATAAATAATACGTACTTCATTTAATGACAACTAGTTTATTAATCAGTACAGCAATTGACAGATTATGTCTGTATTGACACACACTAAGCACATAGCTTCTAGCTTCTCCTGGTGATAACATCAACCCTTTCTTCTGTCTTCCTCTGCTCCAGGTCCTCCATCTGCACCCGTCCATCTCATCTCCAATGTGAATGAGACTTCTGTAAATCTGGAGTGGAGCCCGCCCCGGAGTTCAGGAGGACGCCAGGACCTGACATACAACGTGGTGTGCAAGCGCTGCGGGCCCGACGGCCGGCGCTGTCAACCCTGTGGCAACGGCATCCACTTCAGCCCCCAGCAGCTGAGTCTGAAAGGAACCAGGGTGTCCATCAATGAGCTGCAGGCCCACACCAATTACACCTTTGAGGTGTGGGCAGTAAATGGAGTCTCACCTCAGAGCCCCGGGCCAGAGCAGGCTGTGTCAGTGACGGTCACCACCAACCAGGCTGGTAAGACGATCAAAAGAGGAGTTGATCTCCAGAACACAATGGATGTTTGTTTTCTCTAGTGCAGTGTCAATTTACCAATATTTCTTATATTCAAAGTTCAACATCTTGGGAGGTTAAAGTGACAGATCAGGTTTTTTTCCAAGTGTGGCTATATGAGATACTGACATGTAGTCAGCATTGACTGTGCTGTGCGTGCCCCTGAGAACCAGCGGGGACACAAGGAAAAACTGATGTTAATCACTGACTTTAACAGAAGGTTCACATAATAAGACATATATGCCAGCTGTTTAAGTCTACAATATCTTAAGAATATGTCCACTGCTTCATCTTGCCACTGGACAGACTTTTTCACTAGGAAGCTGCATTTTGTAAACTGCTCACTCTCCATAGAGACAAATAATGTAAAAGGGGCCTGAAAACCAGAACTATCCCTTTAATAGCTTTACATTGATAGCTACTACAGCACATATTCATTTAATTCAGAAATCTGTTGATATGACTTGACGTTTTGGCCTTATTTATAGATGACCCAAACTTATTTCCTATTAATTACACCCGGGTGGATTCTAAGACACTGCAAATGTTTTCATAAAAGATATATGGATGTAGCTTATACTTATTCCATTAGTCCACACAACAGACCATTTACACCATTTAGAGGCAGTTTTGTTGAGTAATACTTGTCCAAAACGATACATTTCTGTGCGTTAATGCACTTTACAGCCTAATGACAAGGAAAGAAATGAATTTGCATTTGCTACCTTGTCTATTTCACCCTCTGTTTCATGAATAATTCATGTATCAGTGCGCATCATCAGATTTTATCACCCAGTTTGCTAAATGTAGGGCATCTGCAGGGGTTGACTCTCTCATACAACTTTGTTTCTGGACTCTTCTGTGCATAGGAACGGCATTACCAGTGATAGAGAAGCTTTTTAGCTGTATATGCAGACTTGAGTATGATGCAGAGCATAAGTTTGTTATTAGCTGAAGTACCTTTTTTGGGGGCAATCTGCATGTCAAAACATGTTTATTAAAGCTGTGAATAATTTGGGTGAAGGCTGGGTGATTACTGAAGGGGGGATGATGGATTCTCTGCAGTGAGAAATGATTTTCTGCAATATTTCACTTGAGTTTTTGCATAATTAGGCATGAGAAGCCTAGACTGAAGATAGGGGCAAGGCGCTATATTTAGCTCTCGAGCTAATGAATTAGATGAGTTGTATTGATCTGTGGAGGCTTCATTACAAATGCTGCTGGAACGTGTGTTTGTATACGTGCATGCTTGTAATTATTCTCATAAAATACACCCATGAATACAGTCTCTCCTCATGAGCTGGAGAAGAGCCCCTCTAGCCTGGGGTTGCATTCAAAGCCTCCTGTTGTTTTGTCATTTCGCCATTTTGTTCCTGGTTGTTGTGCAAATGGATTTTATGAGCCTGGTCCTTTCTCTTCATCCCTCCCTTTTCTCCACGCTTATAGCCGATCATTACCTTAGACTTCTTTATTGCTCTGCTCTTGGGTGGTAAGCTAAGTGCCCCTTTGTGTCACCCTTTTTTTTTTAACACTAATTTCCATCCCTGGGAAAAGCGAATATCTTGAATAGGGCTTGGACTGGCAATGTAAGGACACAGTGGCTTGATTTATTAGCTGGGGTCAGGAAGATAGAGATGAATGGATGTGCTGCCTTTGGGAGAGCAGCTAGTGCTGCCAGACCGCCATGTGTGGGAGCTGTAATGAAGCACAACCATTAATGACTCATAATAACATCTTAGAAGCCGCTTCTCTACAGATATCCCACTATATTGCTGGTAAAGGGGTAGTCCAGGATTTTTGAAATGTGGCCGTATGAGATACCGACTCAGCAAGAACCTCTCTCTCAAAAAATATTGCCGCCAGCAGACAAAACTGATTTCAGCCACTGAAAAAAAGACTCACCTAATAAAATCCCCACCTGCTTTGGTCTACAATATCTTAAGAATGTAATGTCACCATTAAACCAACTTGTTTAACCAGTGAAGCCCATTGAGAAAATCTAATATCTTACATTGCAGTACATAGAAATTGCTTATCTACTTCTTCCACCTGGAGTTAATTTAAATGTTTTATTTTTAGACTTTTTTTTCTGTTAAGTGATTTTGATCCTCACTGGCAGGCATGTTTTTAGTGAAGCCAAGCAACCTTGTCTTACCTTGGTTCCTAGTTTAGTAAGCTTTGGCATAACACACTTGAACTTTATTGTGAATCCATGTAAGCTGGAGAACCACCACTCAAGTGTGTGAAGCTACATAGCACAACAGCATGCTGATAATTAAGAATTAGATGTATGAAGTGGAGTCCAACTGCCTAGACACCTGTCCCTCCATGCGAGCTCTGAGGGTGTAACAAACATTTCCATCATTTTACATTCATACCTTTCATAAATTACGATGGTGCAATTGCTAGCACTGTTGCTTTACAAGAATAAGGTCACTGGTTCAGGTCCTAGTTCAAGTGAGGGCCTTTCTGGAGTTTGCATGATCTCTTCATGTGTTTCCTTGAGGTTCTTTGGGTTCTCTGGATTCTCTGGCTTCTTCTCTGTATGTTGGACCTGTGATGGACTGGTGACCTTTTACTTTATGTCACCTGTGAATGATCCGCCTGTTCTAGTGACCCAGACAGTGCTACGCAGTTGTGCAAAACTCTCACGCTGACATCCACGCTCACTTTGTACAAGCTGTGTATGATTTATTCATGCAAAATATTGTAAAACATGCAACAAAACAATGATGAGACCAGAAGGAAATATCTTCTATATCTTACAACCTGAAGTCAGCAGATTAGCCTCAAGCATCCTCATGGGGGATCACTGTGTGTTTGCACATATGAACAACTGACTGCAAGTGAGATAATATGTTACACAAAATATTTGCATGCTCATGGATGGAGACATTTCACCCTCAAACAATGTGTCTTCCATGAGACTGTGTGTGTGTGTGCATGTGTTAAAGAGAATAACTCCAGACTGATTGGATTTCTTACTGCTAATGCTCAGTAGGGGCTTTGCAAGATCTGGTTACAGCCGCTGGTAATCCAGCCAGTCATCTGCGGCTGTCCCTCTCACTGTATCGCCTCCCCCGTATCCAGACACCGTGGATTACACATTTATTATGATGGATTTATTAGGATTTATAAATGCTGAGGAAAAGACAGCAACGCCGCCGCCTTCCCATAAAAGTTCAGGTTTCACCTACAGAGGGAGAAGTGAGGTGGGTAGGTTGGGAGGGAGGACTTATGGTAGCTTTGCGTGAGAAGACAGTGAATGAAGGTGAAGTGGATAAATGTCAGGAGACAATGAATAAATAAATAAATAAACAACACATGGTGTGTTGTTGATTGTGTGCGCACATGTATGAACAAGCATGTGTGTGTGTGTCTGTAGAAGGAGTTCAGATTCCACATCTCTCCCCATGAACAATTCCACTGTCATAAATCAGCTGGAGTGTAACCCTCCAACCCGAGAGGGAGGGAGGGGGTGAGAGGCATGATGGCCAAGCTTTGAACTGACCCCTGGTTGTAAATGGATGTTTTTTCCCCTTTTATGGGATCAAGCACTTTGCGTACATGTGTGTATGAGAAACAGGGAAAGAGAGACTCGGAGTGAAAGGTGTTTATGTCTTTGTACAAAATACTTGGCAGGCTTAGGTGACTGAACGTGAATAAGTGCACGGCGAGAGAGAGAGAGAAAGTGTATGTGTGTGTGTGTGTGTGTGTGTGTGTGTGTGGGCATGTCTGTCAGCACACATGTGTGTGAGTTTCCATCTCGCTGCCTGACCGGACAGAGGTGCATGTGGAAAAGGAAGGGGAGGCTGTTGCGTCTCATACGCGGGGAGCCATTTTCTCGACACGCTGAGAAACAGCTCCCTCTTTTTTTCCTCAAAGGCAGAGAAATTGAGCGAGTCCTAGCTGGCAACCACATGTGAGCCGCACCCCCCCCCCCCACACCCCCCCCCCCCCCCCCCCCCACCCCAGTCTCTTTTAATGTCAAGACTGTAATCGACTGCATATTCTCTCAACTGCTTGTGCCGACCACAGCTGCTCCTCGCGGCACAAATTATTTGTGACAAACATGCTCGCAAAGACAAACTTACTCAGTCAACTCTTCCCTGCAGAGAAAGAAACACGGCAAAATAAACCCTTTACTTCTCTCTTGGTATTTTTTTTGGTTTTTTTTTTTTGAATTAACCTTATTAACCTTAACCTGATTTTAGCTGCGTATCATTCCTGAAGTGAAACAACATACATCACACTTTATGCATCTTTTAGGAAATATTGAGAAAAACAGAATTAGGCCTTTCCTGTGACTTAAGAGCTGCAGCAATCAGCTAGGGCTCCAACTGATTTTGACAGACAATAATCCATAAATTCCAACTATAATTACCATGTATTTAACTCTGAAAGTGTCCCAGGGCATGAGCAAGCAGATGACATATTTTATTTTATTTTTTTAATTGTACAAGGAAGAATTAGGATGCATCTTTTTTCCCACCTCTGTAGACAGTGTAATTGCAGTATCCTGTCTGTGTGAGATAATGTGCCTAGAGGAATTATTTTTTTTCCATGTCAATTATTTATTTGTCTATTTATGTATTCAGGTCTCTCAGGTGTTGCCGTATTTGTGTTCACACAAGTGGCTGTGAAGAGATGTCTATTGACTGCACAATTCTGAAATAGCATCTAAATATTCATTACGTTTAAGACTTGTTATTCTCCCAACATTTCCAAGCCCACACATTCAGGAGGCACTAAGAAATTACAGATATGCTCCACATTTTTTTTGTTTTCTTTATCTGCTGAGGTGCGAGCTCATCTTGCACAGTCCCCCTGAATCACAGCCTCGAGTTCAGCTTCTCTCTTTCTTTAGAATAGACAGGTCAGCTTGTTTAATGCGGACAGTTTAATAATGTCATAAATATTGTATGTACGTCATTTAAGTTTGTTGGTAAAGACTAATTTACCTTTAACAAGCCATGAAACATGGCTTTGACAGATGACATGCTCAGTGTCTGTTCTGCTGTCTCACACAGTGAACCTCAGAACCGGCATCTGAGAGAATCACTCATCTTTATCCTCACTTGAGTCGAGGGCAAAATAAAAACGCAACAAGAGGAGGGGAATGCGATTAAAATGCCATATCTGTCATCTTTGGAGGAAAGATTGATGGGAGGATTACCATGGGGGAACGAAGCCCTGTGACCCCTCAGGGGTTTTCTTTCTGAGCTGGAGTGTTCCTGGTCAGCCCCAGGAGGGCCTTCAAATTGGCTCTGGCTGCTGGGTATGATTGATCGGAGGGATACAAATAGCCGCCATCTAATTGTTTAACAGAGGTGCAACACATTAGGCCAACAGGATGACACAAGCTTGGGTTAATCTATTTACCAAGAGAAGTCTGCAATCCCATCCCTCTCTATCTCCATCTCAGCCCACATCAGTCAGCCCCCTCCACGCTGCTGCCTCTTCACTGTCTCTGAAACTCTATCCGTGGCTCATGCTTGAATTCCAGATCTGTTTGAACTCAATCTGTGGCTAAAAGCAGGGTTTTGTTAATGTTAGCTTGGAGGCTAGGCTCCCTGGAGCCTCCGGACGAAGTGATGAGAATGTATATAATGTCATAGATAATCCAATCATAATCGGTGGACCGCGAAGCCGTCATTAATCATCCTGCTTGTAATTTTTTAAAAGGCAGATGGTACGAAATGAGTAAGGTTACAGTATCTTTGAGTGCCAGAGGTTCACTCCTCATGAACTTGTAAGACCAGATGTCAAAAAAAAAAAAAAATGCTGCTTTGGCTTTTTTTTTTTTTTTTACTATTGTTTTTCTGGCTCTGCAGACATTAGTGAAGTTGTTTAATTTTTCAAGGTAGTTGTGCCATAAATAATCCAGTACAACATATTCGCCCCTAACTGGAAATGGACCGGCAAAAGTGTGAAATATTCAAAATCTCCGCCCATGAAGACCCCGATTATGCTGCGTTCCATTTACATCGGAACCTGGAAATAGGAAAGCCGTCAACCCAAGTTCACCGCGTTCCAGTTGAGAAGTCATTAGCCACTGTTAGCAGTACCAGTCGATAACAACGCTCTACATGGTATTTGGCACACACAAACAGCGCTGCAACATGTCTCCATTGTGACTTCTGACTACAGATGGAACGCACTATTAGCCAAGCCACTCCACCCAATCAGAGACCAGGACAGGGTGATGGCAGAGAAAGGAAACACAAGAAGAGAAAAAGAGAACTACAACATTTTAATGCTTATTCCACTTTAATTGATGCTTGAAGTACCAAAGTGCTAGAGATGTGTAGAGTGTGTGTGTTTGTCCCTGTGTTGTGTGTGTGTGTTCATCTGTGTAACCTTTTGTTGTTGGGCTATAATTCCACCTGTCCCCATTTATCTTCCTGACTGTTCAAAAACTCATTCTGCACATGAGTGTTTCTCTGTTTACAACTCTATCTCTCCTATGTCTAGGGATTTTCTCTTTGTAGCATTGAGTGTGTATGATCCAATTTTAGCGTTGTCACACAGTCCCTTTAGATAAAGGCTTGATTTGTGCAGCGGTGGCACACTGGCAGGAGAGGACGAGTATGAGCCATTATCTGCGCTTTAACCTTCACATGTTAAAAGCATCTGAATGCAGATAGCACACAGCCACTTGAAATATGGCCTCATTATCAGCTGAGGCAGAAAGGACCTGAGATAAGATCACCCAGTGGAGCTTTAATGAAAACCAATTGATTTGCTCTCAAGAAGACATAAAGAGTCAAGGCAATGAGCTCATTTTGAGCTGTTTGGGGGCAGATTGTAGTTTTGCAGGGCAACCTGGGAATCTAGAGAGATTTAAGTTATTTTGTGAGCTTGTAGGGAAAGTGGCTGCGATTCTAACATCAGCCAAAGGGAAATTGTTAGAGTTTTATTGACACTATCTATTTCTTCAGGAATAATAGTCCAAAAGAATATTATTACTGCTGTATATTCTGGGAAATTCACACAGCCTTGTAACGCCTCAGCCTTCAAATGGAAGCCAAGCTCAAAAACAACTGGAAGTGGTTGCTTTGTGGCCTGGCCCACTGTTTGAGTGACTCAGCAGGAGCAAAGAGTTGGGGATTTAGGAGCGCAACACAAAACAGACTCGAATGTTGAAAGCAACATGGAGGAAAGGGAGACAACAAATGACTAAAACTATGTGCTCTTCTATCTCTCTTTTTTGTGTTTCTATGATCCTCTCACCAGCTCCATCTCCAGTGACATCCATCCAGGCAAAGGACATCACAAGACACACCATTTCACTGGCCTGGCAGCCGCCAGACAGGGCCAACGGTGTTATCTTAGAGTATGAAGTCAAGTACTATGAGAAGGTGAGGGCCCTCGTGGGACATGCGGACTACGTCCATACTAATGTGTTACAGCATTTAAAAATAAAAATTATTCTGCATCCAGACAAGCATATTGAGTTCTGTATAAGAAATATATTCCATCAGAACTTGGATTTTGGAGTGACGTCACCTCTGAGTTCACTGCATTTCTGTTGAGAAGTCATAAAAAAGGGATGCAAATGTATATCAGGCTAGCCGTGGGTAGCCATTGTTAGCAATACCAGTCCATGACAATGCTAATTATGCTATTTTGCACACACAAACAGTGTAGCAACATGTCTACAGTCAAAAACTTAAACAATACTATGTGTACAACTGATTTACCGTGGAACAAATAGAAGTGCTATTAACTGTCAAAATTTGGAAAACTGAGTAAGGAATGCTCCATGACCTCCGGGATTCAGAGTATCGACTCCAAATGGAACGTACCAGTAGTAACACACCTGCATGTTTTTTCTGGTTTTCTCACTATTATCTGTCTTCCTCAGGATCAAAATGAAAGAAGCTACCGGATCATAAAAACGTCATCAAGGAACACTGAAATCAAGGGCCTCACTCCTCTCACCTCCTACGTTTTCCATGTGCGGGCTCGCACCGCGGCAGGCTACGGGGAATTCAGTGGTCCGTTTGAGTTCATGACCAACTCCGGTGAGCTCAGCCTCAACGCCTCCACTCTACGTCTTAATGAGATGAATGCAGATGCAGAGAGCTGCTCTCAGAGCCAGATATTTCACACCCCCTCTGCAAAACTCTGCAGTGATAGCATCTTTTATAAGTCTGTCCCTTTCATTGTGGAGTCATTAATCAGCATAGCTGTCAACTATAAAAGATAAATGATATTGTGCTCCAGCACCTGACTGGCAACTTGAGTGGCTTCCATTATTCAACATGCAATGAGTCTCAGTGAATGTGCCAGCTAAGTTCAAACTTTATGGGTTTTTGAAGAATAATACTGTTTCTGACATTTTCCATTGGAAGGTGCTGAGAGCTCCTTTTTCTGCTTCTCGTCAATTTAAATGTGAGCAATTGGAAGCCCAGAAGTAAGTATTTACGGTTTCCAGCAGACTCTGGAGCAAAGTGGAAGCCCAAGAAAACAACTTCAGCAGCATTTACATGCGTGGACTGTGATCACAATTTTAAATTAGCCCATTAAACTCCACTGACCTCCCAGTGGGTCAGTCAATAAAGACTAATCTATTGCCACCAATAATTTGTCAAACCTTACATTTCAAAATGTAGTGGGGATTCCAAAGTTTTGGAGAAAGAGAGCAACCACTGAAAATGTGATTTTAGAACGAGCTTATACTAATCATATTTAATTCTGACAGGCAGTGGAATAAGCCAAAGCTACTTGAAAAAAAAAAAAAGATAGAAAATAGATTGGTGTTAATTCAGTTGTAATATTAGTTGATAATAAAACCTAAGCTTAACTGCTTAGTCTTCAAATTATTCCTTGTATTATTATTGACAGATTATAATGCAGGTTTACACCTGTAGGAGAGGAAATCTATAGGTGGCTCCTGATTGGATTCATTTTTGATTAAATCTATGATTTGTTTATAATATGATGGCTACAATGTATTTGTTAAATTTTGATTTGGAATCATTCAAGAAAAGAATGTCAGTGAAGGTTCTCAGTCATCTACGTCATAGTATCTTCAAGAGTGTAGAGATCGGCAAGTGGACATGTTTGAGATGTTTCACCTCCAAGGTCTGAATTGTTACCAAAACTAAGGAAGCCTCTTGGGTGACAGGTGAAACATCTTCAACAAAACCCAAGCAAGTCCATTTGCTTATGTATATTCACTCTTGAAGGTCAAGAGAAAAGTCTTGAGGAAAGCACTTGGAAATTGCCAGACACTGTAAAGGCTGCTCAGTTTCTCACAGTGTCAATACACATTATTTAAAAACACCCTGATTCTGAATCCATGCCAGGACCACCAGAATCGTATTATTTCTTCTTCCATAACATGTAGCCTACATCTTCCAAATCTGTCCTGTGCTTTTTCAGCTATGCTTCATAAAACCCAGCGGACGGACAGACAGACAGAGACAGACAAACCACCACTGTTAACACAGGTGTCCTCTTTGTAATGTAAATAGAGACGGTGGTGCATGATAATGACACGGTCAAACTCACATTCTAATAAGCAACCTTTGTCTCTCAAGGACCTCAGTGCGACACATTAGAAAGGAGGAATTAAATGAATAGAAACGAGGGTAAATATGTGCGTGCGTGTTTGTTTGGGGATGACTTGATGATGCAAAGATGATGATTTCCATTCCTCGTCCACAGTTCCAGCTCCAATCATTGGTGATGGGGCCAACTCCACAGTGCTGCTGGTGTCAGTGGTGGGCAGCGTCGTCCTCCTCATCATCCTCATCAGCGCTTTCGTCATCAGCCGAAGGTGAGCTTCATCCATCCCTCTCCCTCTCTCTTTCTCTCTCTCTCTACCTCTGTCCCTGCTGCTTTCCATCTCTCCCACTTTCCCCCTGAGAAATACAATGTCTTACTTAGGGATGGGAAAAAGTAGCTGTCAGGAGACGGACGTCACTCAAAACCCAATACGACAGCCAGTCCGACTGGCTCACGTAGCACAAGTGATGACTCGCCACACCGGCACTGTGATTGACAGCTCCGACAGCTGAAGAGATGCAATCAGTGACCTCCCTCGCTCCCTGTTCTCTGCATCCTTCCCCTACTCCTCACATCATCACACCACCCATCTGCCTCTATCTCTTTGCTATAGTGGCTGTAATCCCAGCTGCTGGTTATTTTCTCCTGTTGCGCCTTGCCGACTGCCGTGAGGAGAATGAGGAAGAGGAGGCAGGCGAGGGAGGGGAAGGTGGACAATAGATAAGCGGGCGATGAAATGTGGGAGATAGAATACAGAGAGCGAGACGAAGAGAGGCATCAGGTGGATTTGCAAAGTGACCCAATCTCAGGGTGTTAACCAGGGAGTGGGACAAAGCACCGTTACAGAGATGGGATTACATGCAGATGGGGCTGCCTCACCTCTGGCTGTTAAGCACACTCCCTCACACACCCCTGTATGTGTTTGTGTGTGCTCATCCGACTGTTAAAAAGGTTTTGTTTCACATATGTGTGGTGGCAGGAGCAGGGGGAGGAGATTGTTATTGACTTGTTGATTCCTGCATGTTTCTGTATGAGCCTTTTATGAGCATCTGTTGATTCCTTCTATGTGTGTGTGTGTGTCTTCTCCTCTTCATATGGAAACCAAATCCAATGTTTGCATGTGTGAAGGAGGCCTATCTCTATATATGTGTGTGTGATTGGGTCCTTGTTTGTGTATCTTTGCAAGGACCATTTTAACTTATCGACCACAGGATGTGAGGACATTTTATGAAAATGAGGCCATTTTGGCTTTATGTCCCATAGCTGTTAAAATGACAACTAAAATTGCTGTTCATGGGTAAAGATGTGATTAAACTGAGGTGTATTTCAGGGGGTAGGTTAAGGTTATGGGTAAGGCAGTTAGTTGTCATGGTTAAGGTTAGGGTAATGGGGCTTGGGAATACATTATAAGAAATCTTTGTGAGGACCTAACATAAAAAACCATTCCACATTTTGTGGAAGTAGGGACATTTTGGCTGGTCCCCACATTATGTCACACCTTAAAATGATCATTTATAGGTTAAGAATTAAGTCTAAGAATAAGTTTTAGGGTAAAGTAGGGTTAAAGGTTAGGGTTAGACATTTAGTTGTAATGGTTACGGTTAGGTTAAGGGGCTAGGGAATGATTATGTCTATGCGGGTCCTCACGAAGAATGCTTTACAAGTGTGTGTTTGTGTTATTCTTATGGAAACCAAACCACTGTTTGTTTGCATGTGTGTATTGGTGCTGGAGATGAAGGAGGCTGTTGACTCTGTGTGTGTGTGTCCGTCCTCTCGTTTCCATGTGATTGCCTCCCCCCCTTCCTCAGCCAAGCAGGTGTTTGTCTCAGGCTTTTTTATATGCATGTGATGGCCACTGTCATTGTGTGGCTGCAGTCATCCTGTGATTGTGGGGAGGGACTGTAATCACGTAGCCGTTAAACCATCATTACACAGTGGTAGAGGAGGACAATGTCCCACACATCTGGTCATTTCCACCACTGACCCCACAGATCAATATAAGCACAGGTGTCAGTCTGCCTGAGGGATTCAGAGGGATTTAAGTGCATCTTCACTTGGATTTATATTTAGCTTTTTCACCCGCCGGCTTCTCTACTCCATGTTTTTGCTGTTTGCCCTTCAGAAACCAAGAGTCCTCAAGGATATTTTATCAGATTTAAAGTAGATATCAGGACATTATTTGAAATAAAGCAAATTAAAATTGCACATTATTATTTACTTTTGTAGTATGCAGCAAAATTATTTAACACTACTCAAAATGCAACATACCCATTATTCTGAATGTCCCTTTTCATACTCTCACACTGATATTGAATTGTCATTATCAGAATACTTTAAATATTATTTAAATATTAAATATTATTTTAAATAATATATTAAATATTATTATTAAACTGGTCAGGTTTTACCCTTTAATAACACAGAGGTATATACTCCACATTCTTCTGTTGATTACTAGGAAAATGATATTTTGGCTCAGACCACTGCCTCCCGTTATAAAAAAAATGCTTTGAAAATGGTAAGAAGTGAATGGAGATAATAACAGCTAACCTTCATAAAAAGGAGACTTCTGTAGAAGAACATATACATTTGAGTATTCTAAGTAACACTGTTATGTAGATGCAGATTAAATAGATTAATATTAAACAATAAATACTGACAAGTTAATACACAAAATAATATGATCATTTGGCAATGTAAAATTAAAGTGAAATTCAAATAGCCATTATAACCTGATTTATTCAAGTCTTGTTTTCATTTTTCCACTCCACTCCACTCTCCTCTTCCCTCTCTCCTCTAGCCTGCTTCACTATCAATGCTTCATCAGTAATCAGTGATTGTGTTGGTACTTCACAGAATTTCAATAATGTATGCTGTGAATCAGTTGAGAAACCTCGGTATTAGTTTTAATCAAGGAGTACAGGAAAGACACTCCATTGTCATCATTAGTATGAGATTTTTGTTATTTCTAGTCGAGACGTTTAGCTGCTTTTCCTGTTCCCTGATCATTCTCCTCTCTTTTCTCCCAGAAGGAGTAAGTACAGCAAGGCCAAGCAGGACTCTGATGAAGAGAAGCACTTACATCAAGGTACATCAAAGTAAACACACCACCTACTACACACTGTGTAACTGACAAATATTTGTGCTGTCAGGTGTCATGTTTGTGCACTTTCAACCACAACTGAAGCCCATAAAAGCGGAGGGGGGGGGGGGAAACAAACTATTTTATAGTGAACGTACTCGCATCGCAACATGCGCCAAACACCTCATTATCAAGTCATCAGTGTTGTTATTTGCATCCCACAAAAATTTCAAGTTAATGAACCCAGTCTTTATTGAAGTCAGCCACGGTGACATGAAACACAGCGCAGTCAAGAGTGTGAAACGGGGTATGGAGAGAAGAAAGGAGGAGGAGGAGTGGGAGGAGGAGGAGGAGGAGGCTCCAGAGAGGAAGGCAGTGTAGCCTGTAGCATGATGGAAATGAAGAACAGATGGAGTTTTGTTGCCGGAATGACATAACCTTCATTTTCACCCCCTTCTTTTCTTTCCTTTTTTTACTTCCTTCCTTCATTTCTTTCTTACAAACGTCTTTTCTACAGGAGTGAGGATATATGTTGATCCCTTTACCTACGAGGACCCAAACCAAGCCGTCCGTGAGTTCGCCAAAGAGATCGACGCCTCCTGTATTAAGATTGAGAAAGTCATTGGCATTGGTGAGGATCTATAGTATATAGTGCTCATTCAACCATTTTTCATCAATGGGAAGCTTTTCACGGGTGGAGAAAAGAACATATTTTGACCAAAAAACATCCACTCTAGGAAGTAAAAGAATATTTTCTGTTTGTTGAATGCAGTATGCTGGTAACAAAGGGTTACTGCATGATGGTGTGGCTGTGTGCGCTCCCATGTGTACTCACTCAGAACCAAAAAAACAGCAGTAATTGGTCTGTAGACAGGTCAATGAGTTAAAAAAAAGCATGGGAGGCTAAATATGTTGTCCTTGCCATTTCTGCAGCCAGGGAAAAGTCATCCAATGACAAAATAATAAAGAGGAAGAATCAATATCCATTTCCCCTCTCACTCTCTGGACCAGAAGGTGAGCAGAGGAGGGGGGGCGAGGGATTAGAGACCCTTATCAATGTTTAAAGTTGACTTTCACTAACCTAAACACACACACGCACACACAAACACCATTCCTGGTGTGATTTGCATCATGTGCTGTGCTAAAAGAAGACCGGTGTGTGTTTGCAGGGGAGTTTGGTGAGGTCTGCAGCGGCCGCCTCAAGATGCCGGGCAAAAGAGAGATCTGTGTGGCCATTAAGACTCTGAAGGCTGGATACACAGACAAGCAAAGGAGGGACTTCCTGTCTGAGGCCAGCATCATGGGCCAGTTTGATCACCCGAACATCATTCACCTGGAGGGCGTGGTCACCAAATGTACGTAGAGAATGTGCTTATTTACTTTTTTGTAGAATTGAGAGTGATGTTGCAATGTTTGAGTTCAGTTTCCACTGTAAATAAACCATTCTTACGTGCACTAACATCTGGATTTTGTCTACAGTGGAAATAGATTCAGTCAACATTCACCCCTGGGTCACATTATTTTGCGATAAGTTTTATCAGCTCTGGCAGTTGAAGGACTAGTCTGTTAATTTTCAATTTCTACTTTATTCGGTCTAGTCACATAGTTACACGTATCGATCTTCGTAGTTTTCCTGCATGGTATTATGATGTCAACAGCTACCTTAAATTGTTGCCACTGAACAATTGCCACTGAACAATAGTGTCACTCTTGCATTGATCGTTTGTGATGTCGACTGGACTCACTGAAGGAAAAAACTAAAACAAGAAAGACAAGTGTTACTATTGGCAAAGGGAAAGGATGTCAAATGCCCGTTTAGGTCAAGATAGAGGAAAATGATCCACTGTGATGACCCCTAAAGGGAGAAACCAAACGAAGAAGAAGAAGAACCTGCATATGATAACTCAATTTGGTGTAAAATAGGTTGAATTTGCTTCAGTAGATTTTAACAATGCTCACCTCACATGCACATTTACACACACTCACACTGGCGTAAAATGCAAAAGGGCCTTTTTTTTCTGTTCCCTTTCTACATTGAAATAAATTGTAACAATTAATCATGACAAACTACGTCTGGGCTTTTGGATGACTTTGGGGAAAGGTGAGTGTAGAGACAGACCAAATTCAACCTGTCATTGTATGCTTTAATGCTTGTGTTTCCACCGTATGTGAAGAAACAAACCTGCTTATGTTGCAAACTATCAGGGACACTTAAAGTCACACACGTCTATAGTATATGGAGACATGTCTGTGTGTCCCGTTCAGGGTATCCCCGGGGTGGCTTTTGTCCAGATGGAAGGGGTCCAGCATTGGTGGGAAGGGTGAATTAGACGTTGAGGGGCAGTAAGGTGGGAGGGGGATAATGGGTCCAGGACCGGGCCCTGTAGCACAGCACCAGGCTCATTAATCATGGTGACAGCTGTAAATGTGTTTGGGGTTAGGGAGTGATACCCTATCCCTCCTCTATCTGCTGCTGCATGGCCACAAAATGCCGGCCCTCTGCCCTTGTCTCTTACCTCCACTCTGTTTCCTCCTTCCTTTTTACACCTTCCCCCAAAGCTGTTTGTTAGATGAGATGTGAGTACGGGTGCATTAGGAATGGGAATCATTTGGATTTCATCAGTACTGCAACTGCTTATCGATACCAATTCTCTGTGGTGGTGAGCTGTGAGAGAAGAGCAAAATGTGCTTTTTATCTCACTACCTGAAGGCAAGGTCTTCTGCTCAAATCAATGGACTCCACTGGAGTGAATGGTTGTAAATCTGTTGGAAAAGGAAAAAAAAAGAAATTTTGGCGACAGCGGTGTGACATCAGCTGTTTTCTCCTCAAGTCATTTTCCTCTGTTTAGCAACAGAGAATGAGTTGGACTGATTTCTGTGGCTGCTTGACCAACATTATCTGTTGGATTGTATTTAGCGCATAAATAAGAAATTCTTATAATGTGATGCCACCAGCATCTTCAAACCCTAATGAAATGTTACCTTTACCAACCCGTTATTGACATACTGTAGAAGAGGAGACTACTGCCATTCTTTTAGTAGCAGCAGCAGAAATGGTAGCTTCACATTAGAATTAGTCTGTATTAATTTAGTGTAGTATTTGTGTTTTGTAGCGTTGATAATGTTACTCCATTTATTTATTGTTTACCACTTTACCCTCCATGTGAGTGTTGACATGAAAAAAAGTGGGATGCACTCTGGACAGGTCGCTAGTCCATTGCAGGGCCAACACGCAGAGACAAGCATTCGTCAGTGCATGTTGGCACTCGTTCGGACTGGGTCATGAACCCAGTTCTTTTTGCTGTAAGGCCTCACGGCAGGGTAGTGGCCTGCATCATTAGTGGTGCTGGTCCATCACGACAGCACAGTGTTTAACATAGACTGACAACATGACTGAATCTGTACAATTACATAAATCACCCGGATGCCCCCTCCTGTGTGGGCTAGCACTTCTGATTATTCATGAAATTAAATATAAACATATAACTGTGGAAATGGAAGGAAAGCTTTTCTTTCTTTTAACTTTAACATAATGTTTAATGTGTTACTGACACAAACTGAAATGCCTAAACCCAAACAGACCAAGTCTGTCGAACAAAAAGTAAATAGATAAAATTTATAAAAAAATAAAACAGAATAAACATAGCATGAGACCACAAAGAGGGTTATTGATGTGAAGGAGGACATGGGGACAGTAACATAAGAGGACACAAGGGATAGAGCAAGATGGAGGCAGATGATCAGCTATGGTGACCCCTAAAGGGAGAAGCCTAAAGACAAAGAAGAAACAAACCCTAAGTATCAATAGTTGCACAGTTTGTTCAGACACTTTTTGATACTTTGGTGCTAATCAGTGAGGGAGTGGTATCAGTTTATCACCGGTTCTCGATGCCATCCTTAATTTTCATGTGTGAATGTCTTGTTACCACATGTTGGCACCGATGTGTGCATGACTCTCGCCATATCTAATGGCCAGCCTCAGCTTGGGTTAGATAGATGAAGTGCCTTAATGTGTCATGGCACAGGAGCCAGGCCTTATCTGTGCTAGATACTGCTGTCTCTCTCTCAGTCTAGTAGATCCTGTAGACATGCAGATAGATGAGAACAGACTGTACACACTGAGCCAGGCTGGAGCTCAAAGTGAACAGCAGCAGAGGCAGAACTGCTCATCACCTATCACACTGCTCTCTCCGTGGGGGATTGACCTCACGGAGTGAGACGGGCAGAGAAATGGCAGACAGATGGACGCGAGAAAGGAAAAGAAATTGGGCACTGGCTGCAGCCAGGGAAGTTGCAAATAGAGACGTGGTGAGAAAAAGAGAGGGAGGCAGTTAGGAGCTGATGGATTAGAGGAAAGAGGGAAAACAACAGCAGGAATGACAGGGAGAAAGAAAAAGGGTGGTGGAATTGCTGAATCGGGGGCTGGAGAGGAAAGAGACGGAGTGAGACAGAGTTAGAGAGATGAAGGAGGAAGCATATGAGATGGGACCTGACATGAAAGGATGGTGAGTCCAAGCAAGAAGGCCATGGGATAACTCCCACTCCACCTCCTTCCACTCTAACTCTGAGAGCTTGACACAAGGTTTGGGCAAATTAGTCCTTCACACTTGAGTGTGTCAGCGGAATCTATTAAAAGTCCATTATTTGAATTGCACTCCACTCTCTATTACAGTCAAGTTAAAAGGAATTCTCAATCTGGCCTCAGTTTGCTGGCATGTCCAACAGAGCCAATTAAGCCTTATTAATTATGGAGGAACTCCAAATAGGCACTAACATACATAAATGTGCAAAAATCCCTCACTGAGAACTGCTGGCTCCACTTCACTGTTTTCCAGCACGATTAAAAAAACGGACGTGATGTGTTGAACATCTGATTTAAATAAATTAAGAGCGTGCTAATTTAGAAAAGATCTGCTTTTAAGAGCCAGATCTGTGCTCACTGCAAATGTCAAAGACTTGAGAGAGCATTTGCCCAGTGTTCCCCCAATATTGCGCCCCTCTTAAATTCCCTTTTTAGTTGGCAGGTGATAATCGTCCCACTGGTGGGGCCCTCACCCAGAGTTCATTGCCAAAGGCGGCCAGGCGTATTCAGTCAACAAGAAATTAACATGCAAATGCATGGGAGGAAGAGGGCAGGGCTAGGAAGGCGAGAGTTTAAGGTCGCAGGTCAGACGCTCCTCAGGCGTGATTGGGGAGCTGTCAATCATGACCAGCACTGGGGCAGAGGCGCACAACAAAGAGAACAAAGATGGCTGACAAAGAGGGGGGCTCCCATACTCCCTCCAACCCTAACTCCACTTCCTCTTTTTTTTGGGGGGGGGGTTACTGCGAGACCTGGAGCACACCATAATTAATGGAGTGCCAATCAAGTGTCGGTGACTGACAGCCTCTTGGCACGGCAATAGTACCTCACCTTCCAAACCTCGGCTGGCTCTCTGCCGCTGCTGGAGCAAAACGAGACATTTTACACAACTTTCTCTAGGGGAGTTAGGCTGCAGTCAGCACTCCCCATCAGCACAGTAAGCTTTTAAATCCACCTTAACTGTGCCACTTGAAATGGAACGCAAAGTACAGCACGGTCCTGGGAGAAATCGGTGGCAGCACTTTTCACCATGTGCTGTCGACGAGGCTGGTTAGGCACCAGCTTACAGCAAGTCACTTGCCCCCCTTCTCTCTCTCTCTCCTCATGCCCACTGTCCTCCTCCCTCATCCTCATCCCGAGAGACAAAGACACATAGAGTCTCACCAGGGAATGTCCAGCCTTCCCATCGCACAGATAAAGACACAGACACTCCCCAAAGAGAAACGGTGTAGAGAAAGCAGAGGGACGGGGTGAAAAAGGCCAGAGAGGAAAGGCGGAGACTGGGGAGAAAAGGGGAATGAGAAAGTAGGAGCAAGGGAGGTGGAAAAAATAAGAGAAAGTAATATAATGAGGAACTAGCAGGAGAGTGACAGATGTGACCGACGTTGGCAGAGGAGAAAGAGGGTAAAGGGACAGTGACTGACATAAAAGAGAAAGTCAGAGGGATTCTGGGTGAGTGACTGTGATGGGACTCTGGGTATTTGCATAAACACAAGATGGTGTACTTGTGTGTGTGTGTGTTGGTAATTCGCTTCGGTGGAGATGCCTTTGCATAAGTCGGGGAAAAAAAACGTCAGAGCAACCACAACTCGGAGCTAATTAAATCACGATGGGACATAGATGGATAGCTGAACACACACTTCCACTCACTCGCCCGACACTCCTCCCACTCCCACTCCCACACTACACATACACCTCCCGCTGTGTCGGGATGTGATGTGCATCGTTTACCTCCACAATCATGCTCTCCTCTCTCTCTTTCTCTAGGTAAGCCAGTGATGATAATCACAGAGTACATGGAAAACGGATCGCTGGATGCATTCCTGAGGGTCAGTCATGCGTGTCCGTCTGCGTGCATGTGTGCATGTGTGTGAGCACGCAACACACCTGGAGCCGTCTGATCCCCTCTTATCTCTGTAATGTCAACCAGGCTAAATTACAAGCGCTTGTTCACAAACACTCGCCCTAATCTCGATTGACTCACTGCGTTTCTGACACGGTGGCTGGTGGAGGTTCGACTGTTGCTTCCAGGAAAGGAAACAAAACCACACTACACTACTGTGAAAGATAATGGTGGGAAAAAGTAATATGAAGGAAAACAAAAAAGTTGTGCTGTCTTGGAATCAGCTCTTCTAAAAAAAGAACTGAGCAGCACACACAGCAACCTAGTGTAACTGTATCATCTGTTACCACATGTTTACATATGATTAAAAATCATATTTTAGCTTCATTTACTATAAGGGCACATTGATTAACATTATGCCATTTTAAGCATTTATTAACAATAAATGTTTTAACTAACAATTTGTTAATGTTATTCAGGTGAATGAAGTTATTAAACCATACAAATATAAAGCTGCTGTTAATGTCAGTAATACATGTTAACAGTCAAAAATTACATTAAAAGCTTTAAGTTACTATAAAAGCCTTTCTTTGATTAACATTTTCTGTCTCTGTAAAGTTGCATGTTTTCCTCTGAGTGACACTTAAAGTGACACTAAAAGTAATTTAACATTGATTTATAATAGCACTAAATAATAACTACTTAATCCCGTCAAGCGTTATTCAAACATAATGCTTTTTAAAGTGTAAAGCATGCATCCCTTAACCATGACTTCATGAATGGGAGTACAGAATAAGCATAACTTAACAAACATTTAACATTATTAAGTGTTTAGAAACTGTGTGGTTGGAGCATTAATAAAGATTGACAATGTTTACAGTTAAATGTGCTCATGTAAGGCTTATTTTGTGTACCTTGTGGAATTGGTGAAATCTGTCTTAAGTATACATGACTTACGTTAACAATAAAGGACACAAGGACGATTAACAAAGGTTAAAAATGTTTAATAAATGTTTAATTATAGTTAAGTAATGCTTATTAAGTACTTTCATGAATGGGTAACAGTTACTACTGTGTTAACTGACACGATCAACTTCATTAACTCTTGAATAATGTATGAATGAACCTTAATAGTGAACAGTAGTGTATGGTAACAAAGTAATGCAGATGAATCAGTGTAATTACTGTTTTGTCCTGATTTGTCCTCCTCTGCAGAAGAACGATGGCCGCTTCACTGTCATCCAGCTGGTTGGGATCCTCCGCGGCATCGCGTCAGGCATGAAGTACCTTTCCGACATGAGCTACGTTCATCGGGACCTCGCGGCTCGCAACATCCTGGTCAACAGCAATCTTGTGTGCAAAGTGTCCGACTTTGGGATGTCCCGTGTGCTGGAGGATGACCCAGAGGCTGCATACACCACAAGGGTGAGTGAGCGTATGTGTGTGTTTGTTTCAGGTATTACACATGCTGTGGGGACCGAATGCTCCATTTTTGGTCATCTGTCATCAAAGGAAAAGATAGAACTTCTAGTGTCATAGAGAGATGAGTTTTTCCTCCGTTGTGAACCAATGGTCTGTCCACTGGTTTGGCTGGCTGCTAGACATGAATGTAACGCCATGTGACATTATTTGGAGAATCTCAGAGATGTTTGCTTTTTCACTAAAGTAGACATTTTTAAATTGAATTTAAAAAGAAGTAAATTTTAAGGACATGTCATATGGTTAGTATGAGCTTAGGGTTAGGTTAAGGGTAGGGTTGGGGTTAGGTCAGTTAGAGTATTTCTCCAGGAAATGATTGTAAGTCAATGTAATGTCCTCTGAAGTCACAGAACCCAGACTGTGTGTGTATTTGTAGGCGAGCATACATACGTTGTCTGCTTGTGTGTCACCTTACTTGTCACATTTCATTCATGAGTCCATCTTTCAATTACAGGGAGGAAAGATCCCGATCCGCTGGACGGCCCCAGAGGCCATCGCTTACAGGAAGTTCACCTCGGCCAGTGACGTGTGGAGCTATGGCATAGTCATGTGGGAGGTGATGTCATATGGCGAGCGACCATACTGGGACATGAGCAACCAAGACGTAAGTTAGGACAAATGCGATCACACGCGGATAAGTCATTTCATGATATATAGCCAGCTTGTGATATTACAGCTCAAAGAATGATTCCAGATTACTGTCAAACATTTTCCAAACACGCTTCATCATTTTAGCTTGGTCAAATGAACAAAAGTGAGCTGCTGGGGTGATAAAATGCCTGCTGTATACATCATTTTCTCATTAATTACCCCCGTAAATGCAACTTTCTACTGCCCCTAATGATGATTAGAAATGTTAATTAATGCATAACCAAATGTCTCGAGTTGGAAGCCAAAGTCAGGTGATTAAAAAATAAGTTAAGGTTATAAAATTAAAGGGGAAAAGTGATAGCTGTAATCAAACCGTCAACCGATTTTGTTTTTTTTTTTTTTAAATTCTTATTACAATGTGACTGCTGTTAGACAAAGTCAGACAAAAGTGACTTACAGCAGCTTTAATTTACCTCTCAGGTAATCAAGGCTATTGATGAGGGCTATCGGCTGCCCCCACCTATGGACTGCCCCGTGGCACTGCACCAACTCATGCTGGACTGCTGGCAGAGAGAGAGAGCTGACCGGCCCAAGTTTGGACAAATTGTCAACATGCTGGACAAGCTGATCCGTAACCCAAACACTCTGAAGAGGACAGGAGGAGAGACTGCTGTCAGGTGAGAGGGCAGAGGATTTACATTTCCACCCACATATGAGCAAATGTAATAGCTGAGTATACAATGGAGGCACTGCTGAACGTGGAGGTGTGGTCTTAGTCGGTGATTCTCAACCTCGCTGAATGATAACAAGGGGTCATAATAATTAATTTGCCAGACAAATATTTTTCTAATATATAATATTATATTATCTAATAATATTTTCTGCTTGTCAAAATAAATGAATAAATACAAATGACCACTATAATACTATAATATATCCCACTGTAATAATTTCATTATTTAAGCAATTTGATGTGATTTTAACCTAACTGTGTTACAAACCAAAAGCTAAAACTAAAGAATAAGACCACAAAATCATCAAGAATTCATGAAATGAACTTGTAGATTAGGCTCCAATTTTTTTTGATTGTCAGACGATATTGCTCTAATTGCAAGTAGAACGAAGACAAAAATGGATTGGATTTTGGACGGATAATTCTACAAATTCACCAAATGTCACTAATGTTACATTTTGTAATACATAATCGCAGAGATTTAATGTGATTTAGGACTGACTGTATGGCAAACTAAGCTACTAAATAGCACAGAGGCAAAAAGAATTCAGAAAATTAAGTTGTTGAATTTGGTGGGTTCCATATCCAAACTTGTTTTTAAAAATCTTTCTTTCTGTGAAAAAAGCAGTGTCTCCTGACAAACAGCAACTAAAAAAGTAACCCGATAGAATAACATGACAGTCTTATTGTGGAAAAAAAACTACAGAGAATAAAGGTGTGGGAAATACAGTATTTTAGAACTATTCTATATTTATTTCAGCTGAACAAGAAATGTAACTTTTTAACTTTGCTGAAACACAGCTAATCTTCAAGTGTTCATTACTCTTGCTCCTGAGGCAGTTTATGATTTAGACCACTTTGATCATTTTTACAGTGAAGTAGTCCCACTGTTCATTTCTGAATTTCACATTGCCAACTGACAAGTATGTTGTGTTTTAAAGATAATGTGCCTAAACAACAGACTGACTCATCTGCTAAACTCACCAGCTCACACGAAAACGATGCAGCCTAAATACTGCGACGTGCAGTTCATGCACACAGACACGCACAGCCTTTTCTCCAGCTCGTATTTACATTCGCCATTATGTTACATTATCTTCCAGCAACGTGTGGCTCTTTCCAGCACAAACAGCCTCTGATAATGGATTTCTCTGCAAACTCACGTTAATGGTGCTGTACACTCAGGAATGTAGCAGCTCCAACAGCGGGGAAGTGTTACGACGTTACGCGGAGTAGAAAAAAAAACAAACACGACCCAACAGCTTCACCAACCATTACTCTACAGTGGTTAAATGTGTTAAGAATGACCTACATGTGTTTACAGACTCAGTGCAGGCTGGTGGGAATGAGTGTGTGTGGACACACTCACCTAATGGCACACACTGATCGCAAGAGGGCAGCCGCTGTGGTGTAATTAGCAGAACCGAATCTTGTAAATGCAGCTTTTACAGTAAAAAGAGGGGAGGAAGAACGTCGTGTGTGAAATGGGATCACTACGCACGGGCTTTTCCACCTACTGAGTGCAGATGATGGCTTTCGAAAGTCTGACATTCTGTTCTCCCAGTTCACGTCAACAACCTAAAAACAGGGTGATGTCACACTTCCAACTTCCGGAGGCCAATGTAAATGGAACGCAGCATATCACATGCTCTTCCAGACTCTATGGCCGTCTTTGTAAACAGTAAACCTGGACTGTGCTAAACACAAACACAGGTTGAAGTAGAGAAATATTTCATGGAGCTTGTGTTTCAAACTGCAGTAATGGCACCTTTCCTTTACTCACCTCCCATGCTTTGCTAAATTGATCTACTGTATATTTGAAGTAAATGGTGTGCGTCACACACAACCCAGGAGGAATTGTGCTCAGCAGAGCTGAAGAAGACAGATCTGCTGATCCCATCGAGGAGGGAAACGGCAGAGCGGAATGTGTCATGGTGCATTTTTACATCCTGCAGGATTTTTTTTTTTGTCTCTGTAATCACACAATGTGTACATTATGTGTCATGTGAGGACACTGATTCCCGTAAAGCGGCTGTTTGTGTTTGACTTTAGTAAACGCTTAGCATTAGTGTTAGTGTTTACTAAATCGGGATTTAGTCACCCCTGATTTAAAATGGGTCGCACCACTTTTACTGGCAACTGCACAGAGCTCAGTAATGACTAAATATTTACACCTTCCCCTCAGGTGGTGTAAATCTGGCATAACCTTACTGGCTGCCAGCAGAATGAAGCACAAAGAGAACAAGGGTTTGTTTAGAGAGGATGATGTCACTACAGGGGGAGGAGCTTGTTGTCCACAAAAGGTTCTGAGAGACAGAAAACAACCCTTTAGATAAGTACAGTGACACAGATATTTAGTCTGGGTACCATTTCTGCTGTGACCAAATAATCTAAATCATGGCCTTGTGAGCTTTGGCGATTGAGCGCAGCTCAGCTGAACGGGCCTCTGCCTCTATTTGTTCAAGTTTGTATTTCTTTTTAATATGGGGTTACATGAGGTGTGGTGGGGGACGCCATTTAAGTTCACAAAAAAAAAAGTCTACAAAAACACTGTTTGCTCAGCAGCGCATCAGGTGGTGCTGGCATTATTCTAGCATCTCAATAGGCATCCACAGCTAGTAACCACTGTGCATTACTATGGATTTACTAGCTATGGGAATGCACGTTGGTTTGGTGCAACTAAAATAACAACAGGGTTCCCACAGGTCCTTGAAATCCTTGCAATTTGTGAATTTGAAAGAAAAATGCAAGGGCCTTAAATTTTTTTAAAAAAATGTCTTAGATATAGGTCATTGAAAGTGCTTGAATTTTGTGCACGAAAGAAGCAAAGATGATATTTAGGTAAATGTCTCCCTTGTGTGTTACTGCGCCACCTATTGTTTCATGCGCCCTGCATTGCTTGATGTATGTAGACTACACAGAACAAACATCGATAGTAATCGATAATTACTAGTGGTGGTGCAGACACTGTCCACTGTCTCTCTCCCCTGTTGACACGAGATTCCCTCCACAACAGTAATGTTAAGCAAGAGAGAGTAAATGATGCAAAGCCTGAGAAATGCAAATTCCAAGAATTCTGTCTTACTAAAGAAAATGTCAAAGAATGACTTGACCAACATCCCAAGGACAATCACTTCTCCAGATGCAGAACGTGCTGCAAATCTATAAAAGTGGACACCATGGGTGAACGCAGCTCTCACAAGTTGCCTTCCCAACGTAAGCTGTATCAATACATTCAGTCCTTGAATTTGAGGACTTTGGTCCTGGAAAGTCCTTGAATTCAGTGTCAACAAAGGTGTGGGAGTCCTGAAGCAAACGACCAGCTGCAAACTAGCTAAGTAATTCCTGAGGCTTAAGTAGTGGTTTAGTAATTACTAAATCCTGAATTCAGTAGAGACTTAGGTTAAATTGGTCCAACCCCACCCAAATCATTACCACGTGCATTTAGCCAAGCTGAAACTTGAAATGATGTCCACCAAACCTCAGATCATGTAATTCATTCTCTCTGTTTTCTCTCAACACTTCTCAGGCCCAACACCACCCTGCTGGAGCCCGGCAGCCCAGAGGCGTCCTCAGCCGTGGCCACAGTGGAGGACTGGCTGCAGGCCATCGGCATGGAGAGATACATGGACAACTTCACAGCTGCAGGCTACACCACTCCAGAGGCCGTGGTCCACATGACACAAGAGTGAGTAGGAACGGCAACCAGTCAAGTAGAGAGAGAGCAAAAACCAAACCAAACAAAGCTTAGTCAAAACAAGGAAGTAGGAGAGAGGGTTCAAGGGATGGAATAAAAAAGCTGAGGAGTATAGGCTACTTTAAAAGACTTCATATGGTACATGATTTTTTGACCTTTATGCATCAAAAGTTACAAAAATATATTGCAAGACTAGTATTTTTAAACTTTAGAATATTAGTTTTATGACTTTTTGATGTAAAAATAAGTCATTCTCTAAAGTAGTACTTTCAGGTAACGGGATTAGACATTTGCTCCTTTTTTTTCTGAGAGGTAACTGAAAAGATTGCCCCCACTTTCCTACCCTTAGATTAGCTTAGCGCTGCTTAGCTTAGATAGTTTTCGGTCCACTTGTGTGTGCGTGGGTTCTCACCGGGTTCTTCAGTTTCCTCCCACAGTCCAAAAACATGCAGATTTGGGGATTAGGCCAATTGGACACCCGAAATTGCCCGTAGGTGTGAATGTGAGAGTGAATGGTTGTCTGTCTCTGTGTGGCCCTGTGATGGACTGGCGACCCTTAGTAGAGGGTCGCGGGGGGCGCTGTAGACCCTTAGAGAGTGAGTGAAACTGAGAGTTTGGCGTTCACAGCTGACAATAAGAAGTGAATGGTGGTATTTGAGTAATTGTTTTTTAAATGTCTCCATTTGTGCCAATTCAGACTAAGGGCCTGTCCATACTAAAATGAGTCTCGGTGAATCTGTGTGTACACTTGTTCAAATAAAGCATTATTAAAAAAAAAAAAAAAGAAAAGGTTTGTGCACACACGCCGTATGTGCATGTATTAACAGCAAACCCTTTCAAAGCGACAAAAATGTTTATGTTTCGCTCTGTTTCTGGTGATTAAGACATCCCGCGAGTTTTCAATTAAAAATGTAGCTCACAGTGTTTTTTTTAACTTATTTATGATTTCTCGTTCGTCAAAATATGTCCAGAAGAGGATAAAAGATGACTTTCAGTAGTTCCTCAGTGTCTGCCACCTGTTTGTAACATTTATAGTTTTTCACTTCTTATGATGTCAGGATCAGAAGTGCTATGTTGGCATGTGGAATTCCTTGTGCAGCAGTAAAACTGTCAGACTAGTTTCCCCTGGAAGGCTATAAAATTCATCATGCGTTTCAGGCCTTCGTCTGCTTATTATTGTTGTCCGTGTTCCTAAAAGGCCTCCTCTATTTTTGTATTTTGCAGGGATATGGCTCGCATCGGTATCTCCTCAGCAGCCCACCAGAATAAGATCCTGACTAGCGTCCAGGGAATGCTGTCCCAAATGCAACAAATGCAAGGCAGAATGGTTCCTGTCTGACAAGACCCGAACAACGGCGAAACGGAAGCGAAGCGACTTTGTTTTTTATGGGGGGGAAATAAATAAATAAATGAATGAATAAATAAATAAATAACAGGAAAAAGAAGAAATATAGAAAAAAAAATGAGACAAACGAACTATGAAGAGATAGTTTACCTCATCCGTGCACTTTAAATTGGATCTAAATAAAAGAAGACATTGATGAAGACAAAAAAAGTGGAGGAAATTGCACTTTTTTTTTAAAATCAGACCTTTACCTTGCCCTTTTTTTGTTGTTTTGGAGAACGGGGCACTTTTGTCTGCAGCTTTTATGGCTAGATGAAGGGATGGATGGGAAAAGTGCTTCCGAAAGGCCAGTCTGGAGTGCCTTTATGGGTCTGGAAGGAAAAGCAAAGAAGACAGGAACCACACCTTTCTTCCTCTTTAAGGACAGAATGTTGTTTCTGGAACTTTCTGGAATAATCCGCAGAGCAGATTTTCTTTCTTTCTTTCATTCCTTTTCTTTTTTTTTTTGATATTCTGTGACTGTGTTTATTGTACATTAAATTCATTGCTGTGGAACTTGCCGACTGCCCCAGCCACCTTTGTTCGCTCTCTAAGCTGGATCTGTTTGGTGTCTCACAAACAAAATCCTGCATGTCAGATATAAACAGGACATCTCTGAGAGGTTGAGGATTTATTCCAAGGGGAGATGGAAGTGCAGGAGGGGACTTATTTTCAGGCGCTTGTAGTTTTTTTATTTTTTTCCTCAGTTCTGGCTTGTTCTCCTCTCAGAACCACATATTTTGTTGCCCTCAGGACGTTGCTTAGAATGTTTTAGATCTTCCAGAGGAGCCTTCCCACTCCCCTGAAAAAAAAGGCTCTCCCACACCTCATATAAATATACAATTTGGATTCTTCCACTCAGCTCACCATGGGAATTGAAGCTGCACTACTGCTGGATCTAGCATCTCCTCGTCACCACTGCTGATGGACAGCTGTTTGAGTTGAAATGCCTTTTTATGGACAGGACGCCAGAATGAAGGAATTTATTGGCAGGGTTTACAAGGACAAAACTATCCAACAAAGACAAAATGGATGCCAAGTCCATCAGAATCATCAGTGTTGTCATCGCCAAGAAAATACAGCCACCTTTATTCACACCATCATCAAGGTATTGTTGCTTTTGTACTACTTATTTTGCAGCTTTTGTAAACATGAATAGGCTGAACATATATAATTAATATATATATATATTAAAAAAATTACATTGTATGTAGGGAAAAATAAAGGAGGAATAAAATTATAAGAAGTAAGGGAAATAATAAATAAACGTGTACATATATTAATTCACTTCTAATGTACATATAAATACACACATCCTTCCAGATGGAGAGAGGGTCCAGGGAGCACAGTCATCATTTTCTTAGGAACTATAAATAAAATATCACCCCTCCTCAAAACTGAATTAGTTGGACCTTCAAATGTAGTATTTCACTGCAAAAATAGCCCGACTACAAATAAGCCAAAGATTAAAATGTCTTGTTTCAAGAAAGATAATCTACCAATGGGGCAAAGCAAATTTTGCTTGGCTAGAAATACTTAAAACAAGCTTGTAAATCATCTAATCGATGTTCCTTAAAACAAGGGAAAACAGGCCAAAAAGTAGATTAAACTGGCAAAGAAAAAGGTTGTACTTTATATTCTGTCATGTGAGAATTTTTTACTTAAAATTAGCTTTTACTTTTACTTAATAATAGAATTATACCTTAGAATTATTTGTATTTGCAAATAGGTTCTTTTGAAATACAGTAAGGTATAAAAAGAAATGATCTGTATTAACAGTTCTTAAGAAAACATGTATTCTTCTAGTGCAAAACTAGCTTGGCAAGAAAATGGTTCTTTTCTTTTATATCCTAGAACAAATTGGTTGTGACTCAAATGTAATGCCCTTATACAAATGCTCAAGTCTCTCTTTAAAGTCCCAAAATTACCCAAATAAAAACACATACTTATTGAAGTTATTTGCTTATTGAAGTTTATGCTTCTAATATCATTAATCAAGATCCAACAAGATCCAGCTCCCCAACCCAGTCACTGGGTCCATCAGCCCCACAAACTGTTAATGAACGTGCAGGTCATGCCGATGCAGGCAGCCTGAGCAGGTCAATAACAGCCACAGGTCTGTGATCAGTCTCCAGTCCCGCTGCTGCTCTTATCGTAATGAAAAGAATGAATCAGCTGCTGACCTACAGTCAGATACACAGAGAGTACCAGCGTTTAAAAAACCTCCCAGGAAACAAAAGAAGGTGCATAAGGCGTGAAAGACCATACTGTCCTGAAAACAGGAGGATCTTAATTAATTAAAGTTCATCATACTACTGCAGTTTGTTCTCCCTTTCTGATTCAACCCATGGGAAGAGTTGACAATTCTAATTAATGCACATAAATCACTCGTCCACAAGATAATTGATTCAGGTTAATTAAGTAAGTAAGTGCAACACTTCCCTCATGTAATGGAGGTGTAAATGTAAGTTATTAATAATAATAACAATACATTTATATAGCACTTTTCAAAATAAGGTTACAACTTATTTTACACAGCAACAATAAAAGAACATAATAAACGTACAAAATAAAAGCAGTTTTGTTATTGAATAACATAGTCAATCAGAATAAACACAGTTTTTCAAAGGAAGTGAAAACAGAATAAGTAGTTTGCCAGTCTGATCTCAGACATGTTGTTGTAAAGAGTGCGGGCCTGGACTGAAAAAGGTTTGTCCCCCTTGGTCCTCAGCCTGGACTGAAAAAGGTTTGTCCCCCTTGGTCCTCAGCCTGGACTGAAAAAGGTTTGTCCCCCTTGGTCCTCAGCCTGGACTGAAAGATGGATAAAAAACCTTTACGTTTATGGTCATGTAGAGAATGTAATCCAGATGCTTATTCAGAGTGATCTGATAAATGAACTCTTAATTCCATTTCATGTAAATGTCAGATGACAGTAAAAAATGCATGTAGTGGTAGTTTTGCAAAACAGGTTACAGTATATTAATTTAATCATCACATCAAATACTCACATCAGCTTTTTAAAATGTAATTAAGACTCAATATTAATTAATTATTGAATTAATTTTAATTAATTATTGAATTGATGAATTAAGACTCTATAAGTCAGACTAAACATAGTCTGTTTACATCCCATTCACCATTTATTTAAATAAAATATTTAAAATAGTAGGTTTACAATTGATTCTACTATTGATTTTTTTTTTTTCATACATTTTGTAAAAAGGATATGTGTGTAAGAATGTATTCCAAACTATCTTTTGTCAAATGAGTAAAAGGTTACCTGAACTAGAGAAATAATTTAAATCAAAGGATTTCCTTCTTCAATTTCATAAAATTCTTTTTATAATCTTAATCGTCTGTATATTATAAATTCATAGATATGGAAATGCATCTTTATTATTATTACCCTTACTGTCTTTTCTGCTAATTATCTTATCCAAGTCTATTCTTAACTTTCTGAGTTACTGAGGCGTTTGCTGACAAATGCAGGCAAAGACAGTAATAAAAGACTAATTACTACCTTTGAACTGCTGCATGAACACAGTCGGTGAAGTAAATATTGAAAAAGAATTTGTTTCATTTTAAAAATTCCCGAACAAAGCTTTCCATGAAAAAACATGATAAATAACTTACTATAATCCATCGTCAGTTGCTTGAGTCATGTTGCAGATTTTACAAAGGATTTATATGTGTTGGCGTTAAAAAAGAAGAAATGTGGTTGCACTGGCTGTTAAAGCCATACATGGAGTAATCAGCTATTACAAACACTCATTCATTGCAAGTTTTTCTGCCTTTTGACGTGTGCCAATAAGCCAAGGGCATGTTTCATGTATTATACACACATCAGCATGTGGCGGACACGAGTTAATATGTTGTCGTTGCCACAAAATCCATATTTTGCCCCTGTAGTGTGACTGCTGGCTTTATCTGCACTATTTTGTTTAGTGGATGAGTCGAATGTTCCATGGAGCAGGAGCTGGAGCCGGAGAGCCATATTGTTGCTCAGGACTGGATGCCAAGCTTAAATTGTTTACATTCAAAACCACCGTGACTGATGCAGCCTCTTCTTTTCTTTCTCCCCAGCTGCTGCCCGTCCATCTAAAACAGGATCCCAGCCTGGGCTGGAACTCTTCCTCTTTTGTCTTCCTCCTCCTGTCAGAATGGTCCGCCCCAGCTCTCCTCTCCTCTCGTTCCAACACGGAGATGACAAACCCATCGTGTCAGCTTGACAAACCAGCCACCCGTCTGTTTTATGGTGGAATAACTAGGACTGATTTCACAGCGTTTAAAACAAGAGACAATGAGAAGAATGTAATATAATAGAGAAGCCCTGCTCTAGCAGATAATGTGCTTTTATTTGGAGAGTTTCATTTTATTTTGTGATTTTTTTTTTAATGCCTTTGTTCTGTCTGCATGTAAAGTAACAAGAGTGTGTGAATACGATGACGTGTGTATGTATATATGTGTGTGTGCGTGTGTGTGTGGAAAGTCTTTGAAGTACTGTCAATAACTGTGTCCGTATTCATGAAATTGTGGAGGAGGAAGAGATAACAGAGTTGTATTGTTTTGATATATAAAAACAACCCTGAACTTTTTTTCCAGCTTCTTTTCATATATTTTTTTAAGCTTTTGTGTTGGGGAAAAAAAAAAAACAAAAAAAAAAAAACAAGATTTTATTTTCTCCTGCTGCTGTCCCATCGTGCAAAACTTTACCCGGCAACAGCATATTTATCATGTGACTTTCTGGAATGTGGCCTGTTTCTGCTCTGGCAGTCACTGAAGCTTGCGAACGGGCAAACGTATCAAATGCAGACGTGAGTGTCTGGACTCTGCGAGAGCATGACAAGTCAGAGAGGACAAGTCGGAGCTGCTGTATCTCTCTGATGAACTTGTGAGCAGTTTAACAGAGTCAGAGAAGTGAGGGGAAAGTGTTTAAGACGGGGAAACCTGCTGTTTTTTTTTTTTGTTTTTTTTTTGTTTTCTTTTTCCGGACCACATCATACCACTACAGGTTTAAATCCATGGACTATATTCCTTTAGTTCGTTTATCTCCTAGAAATATACTGTGTGAAATAATATGTGAATGTTTTGAACTCATAACTGCTTCATATAATTCAAGAAGACACCTCCGCCCTTAATACAGCGCTAATGTTCTTTCTTGTTTTGGCAATGAGTTTATTTTTTTGTTTTTTTTTATATATCATAAAAGGACCTGTTTGGAAATTATGCAAGATACATTAGGAAGGAGAAGGAAACCAGAATGTACTGTAAAATACTTTTTTCCTTTACTTAAATGTGAAAAGATTTGAAAAAAGTAAAAAAAAAACAAAAAAACAAAAATAAAAACAAAACATCAGTTATTGTTTGTCATTGTATGCCTTCCAATGCCATATGATCTAGCCATGTAGATCTAACAATCTCCCAATCTTTTTTTGTACCTTTTTTTTTTGACATGATCATATTTTTTGGCTTCTTTTTTGGTTTTATATTGTTTTGGTAAATGAGCTCTAGGTACATGTAACTTATGTCATTTATTTATGTCCTTTTATATCTAGTTTGTAAAATAATAGCCTAAAGTGAAGAAAATAAAGGGAGTGCCAAGTGCATTCTTAATAAAGTAGAAACCATATGATAATGTCCCTGTCTGTCATTCACTCTTACACACATACACACATCCATTCATATAGACAGCCTACACAAAACATCTCATCTTAACCATAACCAGTTAATGCTTAACCCAAACCTTAACTGAACCACTATTCAAAGTTAAGCCTTAAACTTAACCAGTCCCTCAGAAATGGACCAGGACCAGGTTTTGGTCTCTATGACGAATATTATTTATGCCAGAAAAGGCCTTAAAGAGGTATCAAATACAAGAACACACACACACACACACACACACACACACAGACGCTAAAGTCATCAGCAGTTCCATCAGTCTTGCAGGTAGTGTGTGTGTGTGTGTGGAGATCTGATTACCTATTATTCATTGATTGCTGTATTATATGATTGCATATAATGGAAGGGTTGCGTAACAGAAGGTAGAGGCCAAGGTAGAACATCACTTTCTTGGCTGCACTTTCATTTTCTAATTTTCTTCCGTCACTCCCTGTAATTTCACCACACACAGACGTAGAAAAAGGGCACTCTGTTGGCAGTTAGTGTCCTCAACAGCCAATACCAAGACTCTAAGACTTGGCCCTCCGCTCCTCTCGGCCCTTAAGGCAGCGGTAAACACTGCTCACATTGGCAGTGCGTGTGTGTGTGTGGATATATGTGTGTAAGGTTTAATCAGTACAACATCTGCTTCCTGCACTCATTTCCCGCAGCGATAAACCGCTGATTGTCCTCAGTCTTTGATAAGGGCCCAAGAAAGAGAGACGAGGGGAAAGAAAAGGACAGTTTTAGAGATGGAGCAAGGGCAAACATTGAGCCAAATGGCATTTTACACATGTCCTGAAATATCACCAGTGCAAGGCATGCATACATCAAAAGCTCTGAAGTTTGCAGTGGAAGATGGTTATCAGTCCTGCAGGGGAAAGTGTGCCTCCTTCACAGATTTTTGGCAAGCTTAAAGGGGACAATGGATGAAGATCAGTGAGGCACATGGTGGAATGGATTGTTTTCATACTATACTGAGTAGTTTAAAGAGAACATTCACTGGAAAATCAAATTTCTGATGTTTTTTGGTGTGTCCCGTGTCCCTCCCGTATCTAAACATCACTAAAGTGTCACAATAAACACTTCAGCCACTTCTGAGAAAAAAGGGCTTCTTTACCTGTGCTCAAGTAAGCGGTTTTGAAAAGTCGAGTTTAGTTACGTAACTAGCACATTTGCCGTGCAACGAACCCTCCCCCAACAGCTACTCCCTGTCATGGGCGTGAACATTCAACCTGAAGAAGAAGAAGCTGAATCGCTTCCGCCATTACAACTATTGTATCTGTTGAGAGCAACATGTCTCAGAAGAAAGGTTCAGTTCATTGTTGCTCTGTTGCTGGTTGTCAAAAACAACACCAGACAATTCATAGACTCCCTTCTAATGAGGAACAAAGAGCAGAGTGGATATCTTTCATTTTTGATAGTAATATCCCTGCTAAGCTTCCTGAAATGCTGTTTGATTGTAGCAGTCACTTTGAAGTGAATAGTTATACAAACTTTGGGCAAAACAAAGTGGGACTCATCAGCAGGAAGCAGCTCCAACAATCCATAATGGATTTTCTGAAGGCAATGTAAGTCTTTCCAAATGAAGTAATAATGTCTTTGTGGCTTGATTGCTTCTTGTCTTCAATAGCAATAGCTAACAACGGCTAATTGCAGCCTCATTTGAAAGGCAGCGTATGTGTTCGCCTTTTTTGATTGTCTCAGCAGCGGTAGAAAAGGAGTGAGTGAGTGTTTGTCTCAGCTCCACGATACTGTTTACAAGCAAAATGCTGCACGACTTGTGTGAAAATGTGTGTATTTTTATGTTAGCTTGCGAGTGTCTCGGGGCAGCACATAGCCTAACTACTGTGTGGCAGACAGAGATTGTGTGTGTTTTCTGTTTGTCTCAGCTCGCTGTTTTAAAAGCGAACCGCTGCATGAGCTGTGAGAAACCGTGTGCATAGGGAACAACTTATACTAAATGGTTTATTTTACATGTAAGTTAAACTACGCAGGCACTGAAACTGACGCTCCTGTGGTTTGGGGGGGGGGGCGAACAAGCAGACACTTAGTCTGCTTGTAGCTGGCCAATCGGAAGAGACTCGGTGTTCGGGGGGCAGGCGTTACCTCCGAAACAGGGCCCCTGTTCAAATGCTGTCAGAAATGAGCTATAAACTGACTTAATCTGAAGAGACTATGAGGTTTTCAACCATTAATATTATTTAGTTTATCTAAGTAGACGTTAGTAATCTCTATTTTTGGTTCAAAAAGACCATGCCATGTCTCCTTTAGATAATATTCAAATACATATAAAGCATAAATATACATGAGGGCTACTTTGATCATACATAGTGATTCTTACCAAAAAAAACAATAATTTGAAGTTTGATTAGATTATGTTCTGACCCATCATCAGCAAAGCCTTTCCAAGTGCCGGGACCCAGTCTGAGAAATGGACACTAGCCTGGGTGAACCCAGCCCTGGGTTCTCACACCTTTGTTGACATGAAATTCAAAGACTTTGCAAGACCAATTCCCTCAATGCAAGGACCAAATATGTTGACACAGCTCAAGATGGGAGGGCAACTTGTAAAAGATGCTTCGTCCATGGTGTCCACTTTTGATTTGCAGCACGCTCTGCATCTGGACAAGTGATTGTCCTTGGATCTTGGTCAAGACAGCCTGTACCTTTCTTAGTTGAGCCAGAATTCTTGGAATTCGCATTTTCCAGGCATCACGTCATTTGCTCTCTCTTGTTACTCACTTATTGTTCTGCATGGAATCTCACATCACCACGGAGAGAGACAGTGGACAGTGTCCACAACACTGCTGGTAATTATGACTCAACATTTGTTCTGCATAGGCCTGCAAAAGCAATGCAGGGCAAATGGAACTGTAGGTAGCGCTGTAACAAACAACGGCACATTGGTGGCAGGAGACATTTACTTAAATATCAAGTTTACTCATTTCTCTCCCAAAATTCAAGCACTTTCAATTACCTTTTTTTTCAACCTTGCAAACTTTAAAGGATTTCAAGGACCCATGGGAACCCTCCCAGTCGAGTCTTCCAGCAATTTAATTTGCTCTGTAGGCACGTCTTGTATGGACACCGTTTTGACCAACTTCAGAATCTCCTAAAGAAGGAATCCAATCACAAACACCTGGCTGCACTAGAGGTGGGCCTAATGCCATGACGACAGAGAAGCATTGTCTAACCACTTTTGTTGACATCCAACATGGCAGCCACCAAAGAGCAGCTGTCTTTTGAGGTGTTGCTTCCATTTCAAGCGACTTGGTCATTGAGCTCCCCAAGCCAAAGGTCCTTTGACACCATTACTAGATAGTCCATTTGTTACACCTCTTGAACATGGGAGGTGACTACACCCTTTTCAGACTCATGCCTGCCAATCTTATGCCAGTGTGGATACAATGAAAATGAGGTTTTTGCTACTTAACAAATTTCTCACCCAATAAAATCTGTGCCTTCTTGCTGTTAGACAGCCTTTTCCAACTGCAAACTCAAGTTTGTAAACTAAACACTCTCCTGCACCAAAGTCCATTACAGAAATAAGCTATTTAAGCTCACATTGACACACAGGGAGCTGCTGGTTTACTGCTGAATCATTTAGTAAACACGAATGCAAACTTTCAAACATCAAAGTCACAAAAACCATATGTGAAGTCACTGATGGAAGCAGCAGTGGATCGACAACTCATGTGCCCTGATATAAAGTCACTGACTTTCTCCATGGACTTTGGTGCATGGAATGTGTGGTTTGCAAAGTGAAAAGTAACCGTCAATGTACAGTATGTGGAAACTTTTTTATACAGTATATATCTGAATCTCTGTGACGAATTTTTATTGCAGTCCATCTAATATTTGTCAGTACATTTTGCGATGACTCCCCGCAGACAGAGGACTCATCCTCTGGGTAAAATGAAAGTCTGTACAGAATTTAATAATATCAAGCTAATCTAATAGCAGAGAGCTGAATGACCTGCTGGCATTGCTGTCCATAGGGCAGCACTGCTTGCATGGGGGGAAGAAAGATTGCATATTGTTGAAAGAAATAGACAGAAGGAAGCAAAACAAAGGCAAAAAAGACAATGTGAGAGGAAACATTGGCTGTCTGCCAAACTGAGCTAACCAGCATGTATGCGAGGTTACCTCTCTGTTGGTGAAGGCTGTCTTCATACCTCACTTTCACAAGGAAATTGTTCTTCCCACCTGGAAGCCCTTTATTTCTCTGATGATAACTACAACACATCTGGTTGTATTTGGATGTTAATGCGTCTAGCACTGACAGGAAACTCCATAATAAATACCAAAGAAATCATTTTAGTTTGTCTAATGCCAATAGTGTAGTGTAGAAATTCTTGACCTGACTCAAAAATTCAGTACAAGAGGCCAGTATCATATTTGTGTTGTACCATGGTTCTCAAACTGTGGTACCCTTGTTTTCTTTGATGGTACTTGGAGGACAATCAGAAATACTGTTCTACTGTATAAACTGTACCAGGGTATGTGATTGTGGCGCAGAGGAATTTTGACTGGAAAATGAAACAAATCACAACAAAAAATAAATAAACAATCGTGATTAGAGTCACCTTATGTCTGGCTCCATCTTAGTCTAAGTCCACTATACCAGTGTCTGAAGTACATGTGAGGAAGAGGAGGATGATGCGAGAGCAGATTTATCTTTACTGGGAATAAATCTGCCTCCTGTGAAAAGTCTGTAGCTGACTTAGCTCGAACTATTTACACCACTTTATTTTAATGGCGCTACTTTGAGAGCTCAATATTTTCCTCAGGTGGTACTTGGTTTAAAAAGTTTGAGAACCACTGGTGCAGTAATCACTCACAGTAGTTCAAATGTGCTTATATATTATATTTTATATTTTATATATTTTAAAATAGGTCAGTGCTGGGGACACAGATTTACATACAGTACACACTGACACAGGCACAAACATAGTGACAAAGGACACATCTGTAGTCAGACTGGTTTAAAACACCATTTTGTTCTCGGGGACAGACAGTGTCTGTGTGTGTATTAGAATAAAGCAGCATGTGTTCACAGGAGACACAGCCACTTCTTATGCCAGGTGTGTCTATCCATCCATACATCCACTGTCTGTTTGTAATTGAGTCCCTCAAGATGGATGTGTGTTTTTCCTCTTCACACATTATGTACAGAATGTCAGAAAACAGTGGCTGAGCACATGTGAAGGAAATTGCAACTGTGGAGTTAAGTCTGAAAAAACTCTCCAGTCTTCTATTAAGGACTTTTTCTAGCTGTGTCTAAAAATATGGCTTGACGCATATATACTATGTGTCGAAGCACAATGTATATGAGGAACAGTAAGATGATGATAGAGCAAATGATCTTAGTGGGAATACATCTGCTTCCTGTGAAAAGACAGTAGCTGACTTTGCCCGGTCTTTTTACACCACTGTATTTTAACATTGGTGATAATTGTGTTACTTTGAGAGCTCAGTATTTTCTCAGATGGTACTTGGTATAAAAAGGTTGAGAACCACTGTGCTAGGATTACTCACAGAGGACAGATATGCCAAAATGCTTGACTGGAAGGACAAAGAAAGACCAATAACACTTGGGAAGGGCAGGTATATACTGTACATAAGGTGAGGCGGGACAATTAGACACAGGTGGAACACATCAGCGTGAGGGCAGGTAATCAAAGGAGGGCAGGAAGTGAAGACACCTGCACGAGACATGTGAATTTCAAAATAAGACAAGAAATTAGCTAATATAACGAAGAGACATGACCTTAACTATGGGATCTTGATTGGACAGTCATCAAAAAAAAATCCCTTTTTTGTGACATTAACCTATAGTTTTCAACAGCTGTAAAAAGAAATGAATCTGATAAACATTTACATGAGCGATTCAGTATTTAGACTCTTGACTACAATCTGGGCTATTCTATGTTATTCATACAAATAACGATGGAGCTTTTTTTTTCAAAGCTTCATCCTCAATCACTGTATGAATTGTCTCAGCTGCGATAATGCAATCAAGTCCCAATTCAATTCACCCTCTCCCTTTTATAACCACACAAGGAGGCTAAATTGAAGACCAAGCAAAGAGAGCTATGCAAACCACTCTACGTTGTCAAGCGCCGTCATCGCGCCACTTCAAGTTTTCTTTTACACACACACACACACACACACACACACACACCACTAGAGAAGCTTTTGGCAACCAATCTGATTAAGAAACCTTTAGGTGAAGTGCCAGCTCTTCAAACTGGCTTAAGCCCTGCAGCTTCATACTCTCTTTGCAGTCTTTTCATCAGGTCACTTTCGTTCATAATTCAATTCAATTTCCTGATTCAAAAGATAAAAATAAAATCCCTCCTCTAAGCCAATCACAATAGGGCGTCACCCTTCACACTGACATTATGATTACTCTGTCCTTTGTGTTGTCACACTTAAGTATGTCCTCAGGTCCACACAATGGCTTAATCCATAATCCAAATGCTTTGACTTTAATCTCCAGCTGCCTCAACCCTTTTTGACTCAAGAGTTGCATTTTTGTGCATTTTTGACATAGCCATTTAAATTGTGAACAATTTAAATGGCTATGATGACAAAGCTGGAAATGTTGGATCAGAGCTTTTCAGTGGGAAAATAGGCAGGACCTCTGAAAAGTCTGAGCATATTGATCGAGATGCTTCCTGCATAGAGTCGACCTTGTGTCTGGACTGTGAGGATGTCTGATAGCCAATGCATGCACGTATGGAGGGATTAAAATGTCTGTGTGAGAAGAAAACAACAGCAAGGCAGAATCTTTATTTAGCTGTGAAATGTGTCAGTAGTCAAACGTCTTCTGTGTAACCATCAAACACGCACCAGACACAGAAAAGGACAAACAACATACAACATGAAAAGCACATATTGGAGAACCAGAGGAGGCGTTAAAGGGACAGTTCAGGATCATTGCTGAATGAGCTGTGAGAACCAGCTTGAGACACAGATGCTTGATCTCAGTAACAACATGGCTGCCAGCAGGGACACAAAAGAATGATTTTAGCCACTTAGATTCACCTAATAAATTAATCACAAGTGTAAGCCTAATATATTTTAAAAATATACATTGGTTGCTACTTCATCTCACTGGAAAATGATTTTCAAAACCACTCAGGTTTCACTCAGGTAAACTCAAACCAAAGAGTTCAAACCCTAAAGTCACAAAATAAGACATTTGAACTTTCTGATGGAGACAACAGAGGATCAACAACTGTGTGAAGTGTTGTGATGTTCAATCACTGATTGTCTGTGTGGACTGTGGTGCTTGGGGTTGTTTGCAGAGTGAAACAAACCTCAGTTTCCATTCAGAAAAGGCTGTCTAACAGCAAGTTAAAGCTGTAAAACATCAACACAAATCATCAAGACTTAAGCAGGTGCAGAAGATATTTGGTAAGCATTTTGTTAAAGGTAGCCAACCGTGTATGAAATTTAATATTTATTGGTGAAATTGCATGTTGCAGCTCAATATCTTTCACCTCATCCTTCCCTTCCAAGCATTTAGGATGAATGAATGCTTGTAGTTATCACCATGTTAAGGTTACCAGTTCAGGCACAGAAGGTCTGCAGCAATAAGAATGTATTTTCAGACTATGACTCAAATGCATTGTGTGCTGTCAGCATTGTGACCTTTGACACGTTCAGTCACGCAACTACAGTGTACTACAGTCTAAGCATTCCAAAAAACACACATGACTATCATCTCAATTTGCCTTCTGTGGAGACACACACACACACACACGCACGCACACCAGTGTAGCTGCTGCTGCTCACTCTATTTCAGCTTGTAGACATGACATTAGTCTTGTTCTGTAATAGCTGGGAGTCCAAATAGGGGAAACAGTGCAGGATGTGGGCGGATGATAAAGGTATTGAGGGGGAGATGGAGATGAAGGAGTCAAAGAGCTTTCCTCTGCTTATGAATGCACTATTCAGCAGCTCATCAAACATGGCTGCTTTCAAATACAAATATGTCTTGGCTTCCAACATCTGTCCAAAGAGTTGAAGAGGACGAAGCCAAAAGACACATTTAACGCAAAGACAAACTGAAGATTAGTTAAACACGCCATCAGTCAGATGCTACTGCAGCTGCTTCTCTGGCACTGTGGTCATCACTGTCTGTAGCTGTAACTGTAACTGTTTCTACGGTTGTAGCTCATCTATGCCATTCAATTGGACTACTGTCCTTGTTCCAGTATACAGAATGGGCAATATGCATCTGTTTCTGATAGTATCAGGTGTTTTCTGGTTGACCAGTTACATCACACACCAAAACAACTTTAGCTGGTGGCTAGTTGTTAGCATGTTGAGAGCCATTCTCAGTCTTTCTACCATCCATCAACTTTGAAGGTCACATAGAACGGTCTTTTTTAACCAAAAATGTAGATTGCTGATGTCTACTTAGATAAATTAAATAATATTTATGTTAAAACAACGTCATAGAGTCTTCAGATTAAGCCAGTTTATTGCTGCTCTCTGACAGCATCTGAACAGGTGCTCTGTTTCTGAGCTAATGCCCGCCCCCCAGAACACTGAGTGTCTTGTGATTGGCCAGCTACCAAGCGCATTTTCACTCCAATCAGCTCTGTGACTGCTCCGTGGTCCCCCCCCCCCCGAACCGCAGGAGTGTCAGTTTAAGTGTCTGGGTGGTTTAATTTACCCTAGTGTGGAAAATAACAATATTATAGATCATGTAAAATAAACAATTTTATTATAAGTTGTTCGCTGCAGTCAGTAGTTAGCACACGAACACCCGTACTAACTCAAGCCGAAAGACACTTGCCGACACACGAGGTGTATGAGGTGAAATTCAACTGAAAGCAATATGATTGAGCCTGAAGAGTAGCATATGCTACTGTATCAGACTGGGCCTGTGATAACGGACAATCCACTGGGAGAGTCCCAAAAACAGCAGTGATTGCACGAGGTTTTAAATCGTCAGACAAACACTTTGAATTAAAGAACACCTGCTGCAAACCTAAATCCGTGTGCTGTTGCTCAAGGCTAGACGCCAAACCAACAACATTGATGCCTTTAAGTGGCATTGCATCTCTCTCCACCTGCTTTTTGTGAGAAAACCATTCTCTCCAGGACTGTAATCTTCTCTGATTGTTTGTCTGTTGGGAGAATGTAAAAGCTTTATCAGCCCCACCAGACTAATCTCACCTCTGGGCCAAAGGGCGCCGCCGTGAGTTGCCTGTTCCCTAAATGAAGGCGAGGAGAGGTCACCTACTTGACTACTCAATTTCTCTTTATCTTGATCCACGTGCTGGTGGCCCCACCTGATAGCCTGACCTTTAACCTTACCAAACACACACATATACAAACATACAAAATGCTAATCTCTAAAGCAAACCACTTTCTCTTGCCACCAGGTTGCTTGTCTGGGTCTCTTCTGTCTGCAGGCTGGGATGTAAAGGAGAGAAAAGTGTACACAGGCAAGTGGGTGATGGATGTGGCTTCTATATCTGCGGGCAAGATGATGGTTAATCAAGCCGATCCCCACCCCCCTTTCCATCACCTCCTGCCCCCTCGGTGAAAGTCCGGCAGGCTATCAGCTCAAGCTGAAACCTGGTTATCTCAGTAGAAGCAATGTTCAAATCCTCCCTTGATAACTGCCTGATCGACTGAGATGGACAGACAGAGAGAGAAGATTGGAAAAGAGAAAAGTGAATGGATGAAAGGAGAAATTGGGAGACAGGCAAGGGGATTCATGTTGAAGTCTTCGAAAATGGCCAGGTCAGTTTTTTAAGTGTGGGTGTATGAACTATTGACACATGCTGACTGTACTAAGTGCACCCCCTGCAAGAAAACCAGTGTGAAACATGGACACTCATTCCCAGTAAAAACATGGCTGCCAGGAGGACACAAGAACACTCATCACAAAAAAAAAGAAAGAAATCCACACATGCTTTGGTTTATGATATCTTAGGAATATGTATGTGGTTTTATCTTGCAACTTGATCATGTTTTTGCACTGGAAATTAAGGTTTTTAATAGTCCCAATACCAAATCTCATTGAGAAAATCAACATTTAAAAAAAAAAAAACAACACATATGAGTTGTTAATCCCCTGCTGTTTCCATTAGTATGTTTAAATTAATTATTTTCTGACTTTGATGTGTGAAAACCTTTTAGGGCTTTATATAAGCAACACAAACTTTCAAGACAAGACAGTAGTAGGGCAGCACCTCCTATGTTTCCATGAGCTACAAATGCTGCATTTCTCTATGGACTGGTGTGGTAGGGTAAGTGGTACAGAAACGCAACTTTCCTGTTTGAAAATGCAATGCTAGAGAGCCAGTGTGGTGAAAATACCATTTAGATATTGCACACTTGAACAGGTATTGATTTTATTAGGTGATATTTTTTACCACTTCTCAATATTCATGTGGACAGCTCATATACAGTATGTCAGTAAACCTAACCCGAACCTTAATACAACCACTTCTATTTTAAACATTCTTATTTTTTACAAGTTGTAAGTATAAGATGTCCAAGAAAGAAGGTAAGAAAAAGGCACCTTGCAACACAACAGCCATCCATCATCTTATTTGAGCTCAGGGGTGAGAAAAATGAGCAGATGAAAGGAGATGCAGAGTTCACTAATCAGAGTGTCAGACTCTTTTCTCCATTTAGTGCAGCTTTGGACTTTGGACTTCTACCAACAAGATTCCTATCACACACACACGTGGGCATATAAATGCACACATGCACACACGATCTGCACAATCCTAATCCTCACTTTTTAGCAGGTCAGTTGATGGGATTCAAATAGCAGAGGAGATCATGAGACGATCATGCAGAGAGTCAGTGTATCAGCATCTATGTAAGGTTTCTTTCAATGTGTGTTTGCGTGATATAAGACAATATGGCTTTGTATTGCACTTTAAAAATGTATTACAACCACTGCAGTAATGATGCCAATACACATACTAACACTAATACGGCTATTGTTTTGGCGAGGTTTATTGAATCATAAAACCATGTATACAAAGAGTTATATAAAATATTTACAACCCATTAAAAAAACAGACAAATAAAAATAACCCGGGCAAGAAAAACTGATTCAATTAAGCATGCATCGATACTGAAAAAATTAACACAAACCATATAAGAAAATAATTATATTGTTGCATCAAACCAGTTTTAAAATAAGAGCATGACATTGTCAGGAATCTAAACGAAATGAGCAAAACAAAGTAATGGATTAAAGTAACTACATACATCATCAATTAAATACCATTATATGCTGTACATTCAGATGCATGAATATCTGCAACTATACCAATACTCAAATGTAATAGTTTAACATTGAATTTACATAAATCAAAAATATGAACAAGATAATATACAACTTAAAATACTGTATATGGCATAATTAAATATCCACAGAACATACAGTATATGAACAAAGATTCCTATTATATGGACATACATAATCTTTACCATAGGCCCTATGGTAGTAGTCTCTATGTATAATACTATACTATAGTAACTATAGTATAGTCTCTAGGTTAAAATATATATTATAGGTAGTTCATGTATATTTACATGATATACAAGTTACATCTTCATATATACACAGGGTATACTATATATACACACACACTTTGTACAATACTCTGTGATTTTGTAATATGTCATGTACTATGTGTGCTAAGTATACTGTAGGTGACAATATCACGTTCGAAATACGGACCTATATCGTACATGTCGCATATTATATTTCAGGTACATTAAATATGTATGTATACCAATAAACAAAGGTATACACATGTGAAAATGCAAGAGAAAAGACAGTTGAGTCTTTAATATAATTGAGGCAAAGGATGAAAGAAAATAATAAATAAATGAACAAGTCCAGATGAAGAGTCTGTCCTATAAAATGAACCCTCCCCCACCCCCCGAAATAAAGCTGTCATAATGCAAACTTAATCATGTAATGAACCAATACAGGACAGAGACACAGTAAATCAAACTCTAATCAGAGTTATACTACTATTACCATTAAAACAGAGCTTGAATCACAGATCTGAAAGATGACTCTTGCCAGAGTTTCCAATAAAACTGATGAAGAGAACGGATTGTGCCAATCTCAGCTCTAGCTTCCTGTGTGTTATAAAACATTATAAAATACTCTGTTCTGTCTTTTTTACTGTGTATATCAATGATTAGAAACCAGGTCGCACCAGCATGATGGTGAAGCTGTTTCCACTGAGCCAAATCTGAACATAAAGGAGCAGCATTTGCTTCATATACAACACAGTTTGACAGATGTTGGAGTCCAGTGTTTTTTTAAATTTAACAAAGGAATATATACAGTATTTATGAGTTTATCTCACTGTCAAATTGCCTTTTCAAACTGGAAATTTTGTAAATCGCTCACGCTCCTTTTTTTTATCTAACAATGACACAGGAGCTGCTGGTCTACTGATGCCCCATTTGATAAGTTTGAGTCACTTGGCTGAATTTCAACAAAGAATTTCAAATTCAGAAATCACAGAATAGCATATTCTAACTTGACGATGAAGCAGTGAATAAATGATTCCTGTGTGCCATGACATAAAATGTCTGTCTTACTCTTTGGTGTGACAGAGTGAGCAGTTTGCAAACTAAAGTTTCCAGGTGAAAAATGATGTCTAGTAGCATACAGCACAACCAGACTTCAAAAAGGAAAAACTGAACTGTCCCTTTTAAGTTTTAATTTAAGGACAGATTTAGGGTCAGTGTTTCTGAATGTGTAGGGTTTATGAGTAAAGCAGTGGAAATTTAGAAAATCAAATGCAAGTTTATTATATGATAAATTTAAGATCTATGGTACATACTACATCAGGTTGCTTACATTTCCAAATGAGGTCAAGAACTTTTTTGAATATTAAATATATATAATATGAAGAATATACAGTATAATTGTTTATGTCAAACTCAGATCAGACATACAGACAGATATTTTATTAATCCCACGGGGAATTCAAGAAATGATGCCCTGTCTATCTCGATTAATGTGATTTTTTTTTTTTTTCTTTTTAAAGATTAACGACTTAATGAGATGGTATTTCCTGTTTCTTCTCCATCTCTGCTAATTAGAAATCAGTGAGAACTACTGGACTGGAGATCACGCAGCATGATCGAGTCTGCTGTGAGGCAGAACTGTGTTTTTCAGAAATAACAAAACTCAGCATGCTTTCTTTGGACAGTGAAAATTGAGTACTTAATAAAGCCGGGTGTAATAAGCAGCCCGGCTGGTATAGCTGGCTGGAATTTGCCTGCGTATTTATTTGCAGCTCTTTCATTTAGCCTCGCTCAGCTTGCCTCCTCACATCCCATTTGAAGCATCATTCAAACCCCGAACTCCAGCCTGCACCGTCTCGGCTCCTCCACCCCCCTTGGAGTGAAGGATTCTGGGCCTGGGCCAGGTTCTTCACCCACACACGACCCCATCGACTGAGCTGCTCTCCACTGGCTGAATGATTGATACTGGCCTTTGCTAACTAGACTCCAGAGTCCAAGAACAACTAAGGCTGACTGTAGTCGACTGCGGTGTGTGTGTGTGCCCTGGAGACCCAGTAAAAATGTATGTGCAGGAAACAGTGTTTGTGTATATTTGTGAGAAAATGTGCTTACGGGTGTAAAAGTATAGCCTACAGCCTTTTGAGTAGTTAACCTTCCTCCAGTGTTTGGTGTTATCTGACACATTTCACAACTTTCCTCAGGAATAAATGTATTTTTAATCTTAATTAAGACGTCATAGTATCGTCCACACATTACTACTCACTTTCAGTGAATTCTGTTTGGTTTATTCAACTTGGTGGTGTCATAAAACCCTCGCACCCTTGAAGGAGCTGTTGTAAACATGCAACATGGCGGCCACCGAAGAGCAGCTGTCTTTCAATTTGGCTGTTGATTCCATTTTAAGTGACTTGCTCCATAGCGCCCACCCCTGGCAAAGGTCATTAGCCTACTACTACATAGCCAATGCTCCTACAAAACTACAACAAGCACATTTGTTGACACATTTTGCATCATCTGGATCATTGGTCTGATCGGTTGGAGGTGTATCCAGTTGTGGACAGAGGCATTTCAATCAACGTGCGTTGGTCATGCCTTTTGGTATTAGGCGACGACACCCTTGTGGTGTAACAGTCACCCACTAAAAGAGACAATAAAATACTGGAAAAGTTGAGGAATGATTAACAAACACCTGTTTGGGACATTCCACAACTGGAAACAGGTGAGTGTCATGACTGGATATACGGTTGAAATCAACATTATTCAACCCCCACTGCATTTTAGATTTTCTGGCAAAATCTGGCAAAAAGATGGCAAATATACTGAATGTTCCTAGAGATACAGTTAGAAGCATAGTCCACATGTTTAAAATTAAAGGAACAGTGCCTACTCTACCTGGATGTGACAAAAAGAGGAAGCTATCAACGCCTGTTACCAGAGTCCTGAGGAGGCAAGTGGTCGAAAACCCTCGACTGACTGCAAAAGACCTGCAGCAGGACTTGGAGGCAGCAGACACTGAGGTTTCAGTTCCCACAACAATGAAAGAAAGTGGATCAGCGGTATGTCTATAGGAGGAAGAATGAAGGATGGTAAGGAAAAGAACACCCTGCCTACAGTGAAGTATCGTGGTGGCTCAGTGATGCTCTGGGGCTGCTTCACTTCTTCTGGCAATGGAAACATGCAGCATGTGGAGGGAAAGATGGAGTCAATCAAGTATGAGAAGATCCTGGGAGAAAATATAATACAGTCTGTGAGGAAGCTGAAGCTTTGGCGTCATTGGACCTTGATCAATGACGCCAAATGATCCCAAGAATACTTTAAATTCCACCAAGGCTTGGTTTCAGAAGTCCTGGAAGATACTAGAGTAGCCATCACAGTCACCAGACTTGAATCCCTTTGAAAATCTCTGGTGGGATTTGAAAAAGGCAGTTGCAGCACACAAACACAAGAATATTAGTGAACTGGAGGTCTTTGCCCATGAGGAATGGACTAAGGTTCCATGGGAACACTGCCAGAAACTGGTGTCGGTCTATGCATCACTTTGCAGTAAGTCATAACAGCAAAGGGTGATCTACTAAGAACTAAAGATGCTTGTCATGAAGGGGTTGAATATTTTTGAGCCAGCAGTAGTCATGTAAAGTGGCATTTTGTGTTGAATTTGGAGAAACCACTTGTAATATTACTTGTGTCGAGCAATTTAAATTGTTCTTGTTTGATTTGTTTATTGCAAACAGCTGCTAGTTTGTATATTTTTTCAATAAATCTAACTTGTAGTGGGGATAAAATAATTTTGTCTGCAACTGTACAAGCAAGCATGGGGCAAGGTTTACCAAATTGTGAACAACTGTGTGAGCAAATACATACAATAACAGTTAAGGATACAATTGAAATATAAAAACCAGCATTAAATGCCTGTGACCTTTGGTCCCACAGGCAGCACTGCATTAAAAACCAATCATTCTGTGAAGGATATTACCATATGGGCTCAGGAACACCTGTCACAAAACCATTGTCAGTTGACACAGTTCGTTGCTGCATCTGCAAGTTAAAACACTACCATGCAAAACGAACGCCATATATCAATATCACCCAGAAACACTGCCAGCTTCTCTGACCATCCAGAATGTTATCAGCTCAAGTTCAAAATCCAGCATCTGTGATGGTATGGGGGTGTGTTAGTGGTAACTTACACATCTGTGAAGGAACCATTTATGCTGAAAGGTACATACAGGTTTTGGAGCAACATATGCTGCCATCCAAGTGACGTCTTCTTCAGAGACGTCCCTGCTTATTTTGGTAAGACAGTGCCAAGACACATTCTGCACGTGTTACTGCAGACTGGCCTGTCTGCAGTCCAGACCTGTCTCCCATTGAAAATGTGTGGTTCATTATGAAGCACAAAAGAAGACAATAGAGACCCCAGGCTGTTGAGCAACTTAAGTTGAACATCAAGCAAGAATGGGAAAGAATTTCACCTACAAAGCTTCAACAGTTAGTGTCCTCAGTTCCCAAATGCTTAGTGCTGTTAAAAGGAAAGTTGATGTAACATGCGCAGTGCACCGTGGTAAACATTGTGATATACAGCAGTGAATATTAAATAAATAAAATAAAGTGTCTCATTCTGAATATTAAACATATTACGCAATTGAATATAGACCAAAAAGGATTAGCAAATTATTTTATTCTGTCTTTATTCACATTTTATACAACATCTGAACTTCATTGGAATTGGGGTTTGTAGATGCACCACATGAATGTTTGAGTGAACGGGTGAATAGAAAACATTTGAGAATAGAAAACGCTATTAAAATACAGACCGTTTATCGTCTCTAGACCCATCTCAAATTAAGATTGAGAGGCAATTTGGCATGAGCCAGGCTAATTATAATATGATCATCAGATTGTAAACATTCCTGTCCACTCATACATTCATTACTGATCTGAAATAAAGTCAAGTTGAACACTGTGGTTTGAAAGTTTAATCGAAGTACCTCAGCGTAGCCTAAACCTTCCTTTAGTCACTGGCAGTCACACATATTTACCACTAGATGGTTTAAATTGAGATTTAAAGATATAAACCAAATGCAGTGATGATTTATGGTCTTTGTGTAACTATAACAGCAAATGTTACAACACACAAGTCACATTAGATCATAAAAAAAACAATAAGGCAGGGTTCAAGGAACATTACATAAAGGTTCATGCATGTGTTTGTGTATTTCCTGTGAGCTTGTATTAATGTCAAGCTTATAAGCACTACTACTGGTTAGTCAGTTCACCCTCACATCTTGAAGGCACATATTTTCTTAGTGTTGGAATATGTGCATGTGCTTACAACTTTTACTGGATGACTTAAGTTGATTGAGGCAACACTGGCATGTAGTGATGGAGACAAACTATGCTTGTAATAAGGTTAAAGTTAGGGCTAATTGAATGAAATGGTTCATGCTTTGGTTCACCGGTTAGCCTGTTGGCCCTCTCTGAACCCATGACACTAGCTATACAGTCCATTAAGCAGCTATAAGGGGTCAGTCATAAACCTGGTTTGGGTCACACAGAATAAGCGGAAAGACTTTTTTTTTTACTTGTTAAACAAAAACAAAAAAAAGAAACACCAAAAAAACAAAACAAAAAAAAACTGTTTCTCTGCAGATTTGGTTACCAGAGTATAACCTTTATTTTCAGCTCAGCTCTCCATTCGGTCTGTGTTAATCCTGAGGCTCTTCAACTATTAATAACTATTATTGCTGTATCTTTGGCATCATTACTGCAGGTCAGTGGAGCCATCTAGGGAGGCAATCACCATGGAAACCAAGTCTTGGCTCTTATTAATTGGCAATTAAACTGGGTCAAGAAACCTTTCTTAACTAATTGTAGAGGTTCAGGAAATAAAAAAAAACATTCTTGTCCATCAGTTGGCCTCATGGGTGTTTGTCATATTAATGAAAGCACAGAAGGATCAGCTGCAGCTCTGCAGTGAAATATGAAGATAGAGTTTGGATTTCAGTGATGTCCAGGTCTGTTCCAGTCATGACTGCATTATGAGCTTACTCCTTGAAATCATTTTGTGGGCTTTCTTGGCTAAATAAAATGGTGACAATCTGAGGGGAAAATTATACAGTGGATGATAAGAAACAAATTTAATCATAACACTTGAAGTCTGGTCACTGAATGGCCCATAAATAAACAAATACCTGAAACAAAAAGCAAGGTTTGCAAGGTTGATTGCAGATGTTATTACAGTATGGTGAAGGCTTCTGGTTTTTGTCCATGTTTATCATATTCCAAAGTTATATGACCCAAAGACAGACAACAGGCACAAAAGGGCGAAGGCAAATATCACTTTAATTGTCAAAATAAGAGTTCAGTACACAGGAGGCAAAGGTATCCTAGACCTCTGGTTCGGGACCCAAAGATGGGTCACAGGAATTTATTTTTATTTTTTTGCATTTTTCAGAATTTCCCCTATGTCTTACTTAAGATTATAGTGTATATCTGTTTGAAATACCATTCATAAAAAGATATTTATGAATGTTTATTCAAAATTAATATGATTTACCCAACATCTCTTGGAAATGACAGCTATGAATTATTATTAGTATTCATAATAAAATAATAATAATAATTTAAGGATACAACATTATAGGTCTGAAAAGAAGCTTGTAACAAAATACATCCTGGAGAAAAACATCCTAGAGAAATCCTATACTGTAGATTCATTGTTACACTCTAGAGTACTTTTTTGAACCAAGATCTAGAGAGAATATATTAATTTAGAATGGAGGGAATGTTGGAATTTACATTACAGTCAGTGGAAAGCTGCAATATTTCAATACAAAACTAGAAATTCACACCAAAATCTAATCATCTGTTCTATGTCCCCTTACACACCTTTGCTGAAGATGTCATCAAAATCCAAAAACTTTCTCAGTTATTTTGCTAACAGACGGCAAACCAACACTGGCAAAAACATTATCATAATTGGTGGAGGTAAATATGTGCCTATATGATATACAGCACATGAAAAAAAAAAAATGGATATTACATGCAAAAAATGAATAGTAGTCCACTAATTTGTGTTTTTCAATATGTCTTGCAAGGTACAGTGAGATATTTTAAAGCGTTTTATTTTATATCAACCGTCTTCACATTTTATCAAAACAGTCATGTTTTGATAAAATGTGTTAAGGTGATAAGACATGTTGCCTGGCATAGATTTAATGATCGGTTTAAAAAGCTCAGCCTTTTCCAAAATGCCATTGTTTGATTCTGGCTGTTGCATGACGGGATTGCATGACATCAGCTAAAGCGGAGCTCTGTACACTTTGCCTTATATTGTGACAGGCCTACATGTGTGTAGATATTTGTTCACGCACACTCACCGATTCATCAGTGTGATGACTTTCACAGTGAAATGTACTCCATTTTTTCCACTGCCTGTTCTTTCCTTTTCCTCACCCATGATCCTCTCCTCACTCCAGCCTCTGCTCTTCCTCTAGTCTAAATAAAGTGTCTGCAGGGGTAACTCAGTCCCTGAAACAAAGGAGATGAACACATCCACCGGGAACAAGTAGAGGGAGAAAGAGAAGAAGATATTGTACACGCCGGGTCGAATTCAGTTCATTTAAAAATAGACCCCTTGATTTTACTCTTAGAGTGAGATATTTTAAAGTGTTTTATTTTATATCAACCGTCTTCACATTTTATCAAAACAGTCATGTTTTGATAAAATGTGTTAAGGTGATAAGACATGTTGCCTGTGATGACTTTCACAGTGAAATGTACTCCATTTTTTCCACTGCCTGTTCTTTCCTTTTCCTCACCCATGATCCTCTCCTCACTCCAGCCTCTGCTCTTCCTCTAGTCTAAATAAAGTGTCTGCAGGGGTAACTCAGTCCCTGAAACAAAGGAGATGAACACATCCACCGGGAACAAGTAGAGGGAGAAAGAGAAGAAGATATTGTACACGCCGGGTCGAATTCAGTTCATTTAAAAATAGACCCCTTGATTTTACTCTTAGCAGTTATGGACCTGAAGACAGACAGCAACTGTATCTTCACAATGAAGCTGTCAATAGTTTAACTGTGTTCTAATATTATGATTTTTTTTTCAGTTAATATGTCTGTAGCTATAATTAATATGAGTGGTTTCCAAAGTGACACAAACTTTGGCAAGATAAAGTAGATGTATTCCTTAGATCTCACAGACTTCAGCAGCCATAGACTTTATCGAGTGAGTCTTTTCTTTGTGTCCTGCTGGCAACTATAATTTTAGTAAGGATTTAATAAGTGTCCGTGTCTCAGGCTGGTTCTTCTGGTGATGCTGGCAGGACACACGGCAACTTTCTGTCAATAGCTCATGTCATCACAGTTTTAAAAATATGAACTATATATTTAAATAGATTGTCTTTTGTCATAAAGTAAAACAAATCCTTCTATTCTGGAAGTTGAAACCAACCAATGCTTTGCAGTTTGATTAACAAATTACAGTTAAAGTTTTCACTGACTGTTTCAAGTTATCTTTTTATGTAATGTTACTAACTTTGTAACCATTAGCCTATAAGTAGCCGATAGCAAGTGATTCCTTTTAAGTTGTGGCTGATGTGTGAAAGTTGGAAGCATGACAGACATTACATACTGGACCTTTAACTGAAAGCAGTGGCTTGTATTGTTCATTCACAGCAAAAAGGTCACCAGTTCGAATCTCCAGTTCGACTGAGGGTCTTTCTACATGGGGTTATCATATTCATATTCATATATTCATATATATTCATATATCATATGTTCTTTCCGTGTTTGTGTGTGTGTATTTTCTCTGGGTTCTCCAGTTTCCTCCCATAGTCCAAAGAACATGCAGAGGTTACATTGGACACTTTGAATTGGCCAAAGGTGTGAATGTGACAGTGAATGGTTGTGCATCCATAAAGTACAGTATATGTTAGTGAACTGTCCAGGGTGTAACCTGCCTTTCACCCTATGTCAGCTGGGACTGGCTCCTCATGTGGAGGATGAAGCAGTCGAAAACAGAATTACTTGACAGTCAAAACAAAAACCAGAGCTTGGATCTCAACAGTCCCATCGTCATGACAACTGAAAAATAATGTGGTATAGCTGAAAGTTATGCAGACAGCTGGCGTGTTGTCAGTGGGGGTTGGTTAGACAAGTAAAGTTTTAATCAATTTCACAGTCAGTATGTTCTCCCTTTAATGATATTCACACACCGTAGACCCAGTGCTTACAAAATAATGATTGGTTTGTAATCAGAGTATTAAATTCACAGTGTAATCCAAAAACAGCTCATTAACAAGATCGCATTACTGTCACACTTTGACAATCACGCTTTCCCAAAAGCAGATGTCAAAAAGTCGAAAAGCCAAACATTCTGCTATACAAGGGAATCAAACAGGCAACCTGACAGAAAATCTTTTATTTGATTTGGTCCACAGAGGATCACCAGTAGAAGATAAAGCTTAAATGGAAACTGTTATAGTTGACCTTTAATGTAATATAGCGACCAATGAAAGCCTTTGGAGGAGCTGCTGCTCTTTGTGTATGTGTGCACGTGTGTCTATGGGGACACTTTCTTTTTTGGAGACAAAAAGCAAGTGCCCATAACTACCATAAGACATGTTGTAAGGTTAGGGTTAGGATTGCAGTAGTTAAAGTGAAGGTTAGAGTCAGTCTCCAGGAATTCAGTGTAAGTCAATGTAATGTCCTCTGAAGTCATGGAAACCAGTGCGTGTCTGCATCACAGAAGTTGAGAGCCAAAGCCAGGTGGATTAACACAACCTGTTAATCCACCTGCCGAGTTAAAGCAACTTTCAGTGAAAGCAAAGTGTGTGTAAGAACGGAAACAAACAGCACAAGCAGAGGCATAAAAGGCCACCTAAAACACCAGCAGAAAATAAATCAAAGTTTTACAGAGAAAATGTAAGCGCAGGAGCAGGTTTGGTCTGAGACACTCAACTCACAGAAACACACTCTGAGCCCTTCACTTTCAGGTCATGACCTTTCTGACCCCTAAAACAGGTGTGTCAGCCATTTGTGGAGCCTTTTTTGTGTGCTGGAAACAAATGATACTTGTAAACACTCCTTTCGGTCTCTGAAACTGGGACAGGAGGCTGATGGCAATGGAGTGGAAAAGGCGTTTCCAGTGACTGAGCACGCTGCCGAAAAAGACTGACCCGAGAACATTCCAGCAGCAAAAACACATTAAGGAGAAAAATGAGGAGGATTATTTTCAGAATGCATATGTCACTGGCAGTGACAAGCCAGTATGCTGGATTTGCTGAGCTGCCATTTCTTCCCACCTCTGTGATTAAAAAAATAATAAATAAATATGCAGGAAAAATGTGATTGTAATTTCAGAAAATAATGTATCCATTTAAATCCCAGCCACTTTGTATTTCCTTATTCTCATCCAGAAACTGAACACTGACATCTCACTCGTAAATCTTGCATTCAGATGTTTCCTGATAGTGTGTGAGAACGTGAACGTTGCCTCCCACATTTTCCAGAACGGTTCCTGTCAGCCCTCTAGTCGTATTTCATGTGAGGAAACAGCAGGGAATTCTCAGAGAACCAGACAATCTCCTGCTGTGTTCTTCATATATGAATGGCAAAGTCCGTAACAAGAGCGGGCCGTTTTCTAAAATTTATGTCCGAAATCAACTCATCTACCCTTTAAATTTTCTTGACAACCACTCAACCGATCCACTTCAATGTTGGTGGGTGTGTTGCTGGGAAAAAAAGGAGTGATTTTTTGAGTCAGCAGCCCAAACTCTAGCCCACTGTGTATATAATATTATAGAGAACCATTCTGTAACTCTTGTACAACATATATATGCCATCTTATCTTTAAAGTATATACATACATATTTCAATACATATTTCTTTTTTTTTTCTTTTTTGCCAAATACTTCAGTTTTTACATGTAACTGTTGTTGTATGAGGTACCATTAAGTTCACCAGGAAGCTACAACACGCACTCTCACTGATACAATGGCTGCCAGTGAGGACACAAGAAAAAGCAGCTTTTAACCACTTTTGCCACTTTACCCACTGAAAATTAAATTTTGAACTGACACATAGAAAAAAAAAAACTACCATTTTAACTCACAGGGTCACAGGACATGCTGGTCTACTCCTGCATCTTTTGGTGATTTTTTTGTCATGGAGGTAAATCCATATGAAAGATTTCAGACACATTTCAGTCACATAATTATGAGGGAAAAAAAACTGGTGGAACAACTTAAGAGTGGATCAACAACCAATGTGTGCTATAATGTGAAATCAGAGATTTTCTCTATGGACACTGAGTGACAAAATATGGTTTCTAAAAAACAGCAAATAGATTTTAATTCATCATAAATGTGCAGACAGAGGCGAAACATTTGTAAACTCTCTACTTTTCTCGTGAACATTCTGGTAGCCATGTTTTCAGTGAGAGCAAGTGCCTGTGTCTCAACCTGGTTGTTGGTGCATGAATCTCATCCAGACACACTTCAAACAAAAAAAATCAGTTTAAACTAAACAGATTCATCGGTGATTCAACGGTTCAACAAGCACCCAGTTGGGTTTGGTTTGTGGTTTTGAATCTTGTTTTTTTTTTTTTTCTTTGCATATTAATGGAAGAAAAACAAACATTTGCAGTGTTCTCAGTTTTGCTGTATTTGGTTTTGTGCAAACATAACATGATACTTCCACCAGTTTTCGCAACATAAAATGCAAAATCAATTCATCCAGTAGTGTCATTACATATTAATAAACACAAACAGTTATAGTTTGGAAAAGTTGTTGCGCACAACCCAATCCTTGCAGCAACTATTTATAGAGAATATATTCACACGTTACCAAAATATTGCGTCTCATGTCACCACACTGAACCAGGACTTGTGTATTGAATGGTTTGGTCTTTACTGCTATGACCTTATTAACTCAACTATTATTATTTCTAGAAAGTGTCACGCTTGTTACACGGCATTACATCTGTTTCTCTCTGGTCAGAGGAGACACCACCTCCAAAAATCAAAGTGTCTTCCCTTCTTCTTCTTCTTCTCCTCCTCCTCCTTCCATCACCTTTATAAACAAAACTGACTTTTTCCCCTGCATTCTGAGCAACACATTCATCAAAGCTTCCCTAATCCCATGTTTTGCTCACATATGTTTTTGTAAGCACAAGTGATGTTGCACTGGTAATTATCCAGGGATGAGGTGTAAAATGACAGCGCATAAAACACACACACACACACACACACACACACACACACACACACACACACACACACACACACAGACACACACACACACAGAGAATGTTCCTTCCTCTGTGTGTGTGTGTGTGTGTGTGTGAGGGAGAACGATGATGGGAGCTGCTTAGGGGAGTTATCATTTGTGTCAGTCGTAGCGAGCACCTATCGATTTACATCCATGGTGCTCCTCTGCACGCCACTATGAGACCTCGTGCATAATTCATGTGGGACCTATGAAAGAGCCATAAATACAGTCACTGTGCTTGTCAGCATAGCACACGCTCAGCACTTATGGTTCCACGGTAAAGCTAGTTAGCAGAGGAAGTGCAGGAAAGAAGAGCACGAGAAGTCGCACTTGATGCAAAGATTAGGGTGACGTAATGTCTTCACTAGTCTTTAGAAATAAGCCAAATGTTCTTACAGTGACACAATGTAGTGTTTGCTCTCAGATCCCCCTAAAGTTGGAAAACAGTACTGTCTGTCCCAACTGTCGTTAAACATACGCCATGGTAACATGTGCATTTGTGCACAAACCAGCGATAGCAGAGAACTCCAGCCATGTCTTTAACAAGCATGTTAGTCATAACTAGATGCTAGGGGAAAAACCGCTCCACTATGTTTAACTTTGAATTCTCAACATGCACAGGCAACAACATGACTTCAGTAATTTCACCGACACACAGCAGCTCCATTGCACTGTTTAGTTTGTAAATAAACAATGTCTACTTAATAGTCCAACAGTAGATCCAGGTTACTATCACTCCAACATCCCTCGTTGTCTCTCAGCTGATGTCGGTGACTGAAAGCAGCACCAATATTCACACTTATCCGCCATCTTATCCTGTCGCTCTCCCACTTTTTCTTTGACTCCTCCAACAAAATCTTCAGTCGCTTTTGTATCTGTGCTGTTTCTTCCATTTCCAATGAAAGAACAACTCCTGTATAACTTTCACCAAACTACCACCAAACTTACACTAGCTTCACTCACTCGAAGCACTGTGACATATGCAGTAAACAGTCGAAGCAGTAGAAGTCGGTTTCACTTTTGTTCTTAGAGTGACCCAAACCAAAAAGTTGCATAGTGCCAGTACAGGTGATGGAGACCCTCTCAGGCTCTAACAAGAGCGCTAATCAAACTGTTATAAGTAGACATAATAAATTCAAGATATATTGGGAGACATTATTTGAAGATGAAATACTACATGGTGTCGCTTTAAATTCTTTTTTCCCCAGCATTTAAAGCCTATTACATCTGAATTTTTTCCAAACAAAATCTAAAATAAATAAAATATAGACCACAAAATGTTCTCTGTGTTGTGTGGTCTGCAGTTTAAAAGTATTTTGCTGCAAAAGAAAAACAGAGATTACTGAAACATACATCATGGGAAGATCTATGATGGTCTAGATCCATGGTTATCAAACAGTGGTACTTGGAGGAAAATCAGAAATACTGCTCCACTGTATATACCAGGGTATGTAATCAGAGTGGAGCTGAGGAATTTTGAAATAAATTAAATAATAAATAATAAATTCAAAATATATTGGGAGACGTTATTTGCAGGTTGAAAAAGTACATGGTGTCACTTTAAATTGATTTCAGTTTTCTTGTTTAAGGAAAAATAATCTGCCAGCGAGGAAGTTTTTCTTGAAAGTAGCTTGTAAATCTGCAGCCATATTTCAGACTGTAATGTGCCACAGAACGAGGAAAAACAGGTCAAACACCAAATATAAGGAAGTTGGACTTAAAACTAGCAAATATCCTGTCAAACATTTTTACTTAAAATTATTCTTCATTTTCTTGACAAACCTGACTTGAAAAATGTATACCATACAATTTCTTAAACCTGCACGAACACCAGTTGATTTTAAATGAATTTTACTACCATATTCAGCCAGAGTCTGACATGGAGGGAAAAAATAAATGCCAGTACTCCCGTCCCACTCCATGTTTGTCAGTATTAAAGTCATTAAACGTTAAATTATAAAATGTTTCAATACATAACAGATACCAGATGTTAGTGATGTTCACAGCATCTATCTATTAAAATATTTAGTCCACATTAAAATAACTTAATACTGGACCTATTTTATAAATTTGGCCTTATCTTTAACATTTCCAACAATGTCCATTATATTTGTTGTCCTCCACGACACCAATATAGCAAAAAGACAGTGAATGTAAGTAAATATTAAATATTGTTATTGCTTAACAATAAAATGTAAAACTCTAAACACTAGAAACAAACACTAGACTCTTGTGGTGCTGGGAAATGATTATTCTGTGCCATAATAATGAATAATGAACAGATAACAAGTACCAGCAAGTATCGGTACGCAAAAAAAAGTGCTGGTACTCAAAATAGTAAAATGAAGCACTGGCCCACCCAAGCACTCAAGCATAGTGAATACACAAACCATGAGCAGGAGCAGTTGAAAATTCTTTTTTTTTTTTTAAACCCAGCTTGTTACTGGTAATCAAAGCTTAAAGTAAGCCATGAAGTGGCATTTTTCTTAAAACTAGATTCTTTTTCTATTGCAAAACTTGCTTGCCAAGAATATTTTTCTTTTTAAGCAAAAATCAGAACAATGTCCCAGAAATGAGGCTTAATTCACTTGCTTATGATTTTTTTGCCGTGCTTACATTCATCACTGCAGACATGTGGACATGTGAGCGTGAGCTGTACCTGTTAGAAGATGGTGTCTCTTTGTTTGGCATTGTATCCCCCCCAGGCGTGAGGGCCTTCTTCAAACCAGCCGCTGGTGATTTGACGACCCACAGGATTTACATCCCACTCCCCGCAGTAAAACAGCCGCTCGCCTTTCATTCCTTCCACCCCGCCTTTATGGTCTGGAATGGAGGAGGGGGGTCTGAGTTATAGGCTTTGTTTTGGGCCGGAGAAAAAATAAAAATGCTACGCAGCTGCGGGATGTTGGGGATGTCGAGTGGCACTGTCCGCCTCGAATGTGTGGAGAATTCAGAGCGGTGGCTAAATGGGGGGTGTCGAGCACAGAACAAAAGGGTGCGTGATACTCCGTGTTTGTGGCAGGTGCTGCTGCACGTGCAAAATGTATCAAACCGTGATGACGTCCAATTACAGCAATGAACAAAATCAAGCAAATATGTTTGGCGTACGACTCTGATTCACATATTCTGGCTGAGAGGGAAAAACACAGAGGAGAAGGAGTTACTTTTAGAGGAGATGCATCTGTACAAACAGAGAAATTGAATACAGTAGGCCCTCTATTGTATGTTTTTTGCTAGATTGGAGAAATGGGTGCTGTCTCATGACTTGTAACACACACTGCCCCAATCCATCAAAAGAGCACATTGCCCTTATGCACTTCCCTAAATCTCCACACTACTGAGGTCATCACCTCAAAAACGACCATCCCTCTCTTTTAATCTGCAACTCCCCGACTCAAAGTGCACTTTGTCACCCACAGCCACACAAAGTACAACAAAGCATTAATAGAAACCAAAACCATTTCAGCCCCGGCTTATCTTCATCACTGCTCTGCCCTTCAATGTACAAGTACGAGGATGAGGTGTAGGAGGAGAGAGGAAGCACGAGAAGGAAAACAAGGTAAATGAAATAGTTTCATGTTTTTTCAACAGTCTTGCTTAATGTATTTAGGGTTTGTTTATCTGGTGTGGACAGATTACGTCTTTAACCGCAAATAGGAGGAACTGAGAATGAGACAAGCTGCGTGGCTCCAGGGCCAAAGCAAGAAGAGGAAGGTCTGGGGTGAGTCAAATCAGGCTGAAGAGGGGGAACCAGAGTTAGAAAGGGTCAGGTCAGGTCAGTCTGGGTTAATTAGTATGGAGCAGCCATTGGGGGAATCAGGACCGGGCAGTGATGACCATGAGTGGGATCCATTCCTGAAAACAGGAATGATCAGTCCCGTGATTCCCGTTGCAAATTGCAGAAGACATCATCATGTACAAGAGTGTTGTTGTTCTCATGCAGTCCAAATCTTTATCACTGTGAATATTATACAAACACAATATATTGAAATGGAATACAATATAAATATGAACAAAACTGTGGGCATGCGTACACAACTCTCTGGGAATATGGAATATAGTCAGAATGGACAAGCTTTCATTTGGAGTATTTGAAGCTGCTTTTATGCAAATGACTGGATATGCAACATGTTCTCATCCAAGACCGTCATATACAGCCACGCTCTGTCAAAAGTCGCCTCATAGACACACAAGGTATGTTCCATGTCTGAAAGAGACACACGAGGCTTTCAACTGACTCCAATGTAAACCCACTGGTGGTACTTTTAATGGCTCGGAGCAGAGAATGTGTAAAATAAAACAAGAGATTGAGGTTTGTGTTAGGGCTTGGAATGAAAACGGGCTGAGTTATGCATAAAATAACTCCTCTTCTACATCTGCATGCTTCATGTCTCTCCACCTAATCCCTCAGTCCTACAGTTTATTGGATTATTAGCATGGCACAACAGTTTTTTTTTTTTTTTTTTCATAATAAAACATTTTTGGCTAATCTCTACTTAGAGTTTTCTGCAAATAATTGCAGATACATTTAAAATGAACATTGATTGATCTCTTTTGCTCTCCAAAGTCCAAACAGGAGACTTCTTCTATGTTTCTGGCTCGTTTGTGAGGTCATGTTTATCGCATGGGTGATGAAGGAGTGAATGAACACTACTGTTTTGTTTTTTGCAGTTTCACCTGGATCCACAGACCCTGCTAATTTTAATGTGAAAGAAGCTACAGTTCATTCATTCATCATCTACAGCTTTATTCTCAACTTACATAGAGTGAAAGGCAGCACACGCCCTGGACATCACAGGACAAACACAGTTGATTTAGAATGTCCAATTAATTAACCTCTGCATGTTTTTGGACTGTGGGAGGAAACCGTGGACATGTGGGGAGAACATGCATACTCCTTGATCAGACCGTGTCGGAAGCCCAGGCCTTTTTGCTCGAAGCCAACAGTGCTAGCCACGATGCTGCCATGTGGCTATGAAGTATATAAAGTCAAAATCTAAGTAGGATGCGGTGTATCTGTGAGCAACCAAACAGAAAGCTTCCAGATGCAAAGTCACATAAAGTTTCTTGTTTAACATATTGTTTAACAGCACATGAAACTGCCTGCATGGCAACCACACTGATGGGCATGAGATGAGCTGTGGGATGAAAAGCCATCCAGGACACAAGGGATCCACTATCCACTGAGGAGCAAACTGCTTTCTAGGTCAGGAAAGTTACTGGGTTGTGTGCAAAGGAAACTGAGACAGAGAAAGAAACAAGGCACAAGGTAAAGAGTTTAAGTCAATAAAGTACATGTGAGGGGTGGGAAGGTCATTATGGTTTCTTTGCAGGATAATTAGCTCATGCGTTGCCAGTCAAAACAAATAATTTTGTGTTTGTGAGTGTACAGTACTTGTGTTTGGCCTTCAAACTCCTTCAAGCCCCTGACTCCATTACATGGATTCCAGAAAAAAAAAAAAAAAAAAAAAATCAAAGGTATTTCAAACAGAAAGGACAAGGTTATGCCAAAGTGTCTGGGAGAACAACTTGGAAACATCCTTTGATCATTAAGGTCAATAAAAAATGCTAAGGCCGAGGGGAAGGGAATGAATACCTCTCTGTATCGAGAGCATACCATGTGCAGGCAGCAGATTGGATGGCAGCAGACAGATATGTCTGGAATGCCTTGAGAATCCGTTTTCCCCAACTATGCCCTCTTTTCTATTCTCTTTTATTTCACTCTTCTTATAGTCACTGTGGCCAGATTACACATAACAAAACCCTGAAGGATTCTCTTGTGTAATCCAGTTCTGGTAGTATATTTGATTTTGTTCTAATGTAAATATATTTGTGCTGATCAAATAATTGGGAATGAATATTTCAAAGTCAGTGTCTCTTTCCAGAGTAGGTGTCCCCATGTGGCTTCCCCAACTCAGTATGTGTTTACATTCAAGTGACAGGGATTCATTAAACCAACCTTTTAATAATGGGTTTAAATGGGTGTTTGAATAGTGGGAATGTGTTCAATCGGCATTCAGTTCCAGGTCAAATGACTTTGCAATGCCCATGAGTTTTTATTGTATTTGGCTCTGAGACCCAGGTGAACACATTCATTTCTTCTTTATCTGCTTCCTTTTTGGCAATAATGCAAAACCTCGACTTCAGACAGTGCTCAGGTACTTTTTGTTTTTTTAAATTTTATCTTACTTCAATTTTATAATCATCCACTAACTTTGAACGAGGGACTGAAGTAAAAGATACATGTATAAAAAAAAAGTAATGCTAATTTTAATGTGACAGAAGCTACAGTCATAAAAAAAGGCTAAAGGCCCTTAACTGGTTTTGGGTTTCTGAACTGTAGTCCTTGCTACCAATAATCTGCGCCTGATAATCCACAGAAAACCCTGCCAGCCTCTGTCAGAGTGGATATTTATAGTGGGCAGGCCACTGAAACACACTGAAACAATTCCCCTCATCTATATTGTGCTGGAATGAAACCAGATTCTTCTGAAACAGACTTAAACAAAATCACTTCTGCATGTCTACAAAACTTAAATGTTAATAAGTGCTTTTTCCCTCTGCTGTATTTTATTTGAAAAGCGCTTTTTAATCTTTACTACCTTTCCCTATGTGCCTCCTTCCATCTGTTAATGCAACAATGACTTTTCCATGCAAACTCCTGCAGAGCAGCCGGTTTAATAAACACTAAATTTCAGCGGAGGCCTTTGCCCCTTATATGCAAGTTCTGAAAAAAGAAGGCAGCAGCGAAATGACATGCAAGTGCACACAAATAAACTTTGACTACATGTGCGGGTTTATGTTCTGCTACTGACCCTGAAAAATGTGAGCGTGTGATAAGACATAATGAATTTCTCTGGCCTGACATAAAACACAAGAGCTTGACTCTGTTTACTCTGCTGTGGAATTCCAGATACAGTCCATGGAGCCACACACAGAGAGAGTGATAAAGTAACATTTATAATTAAACTCTGAAATAGAGTTAAATATAATTCTTTTAGTGTAAAACTGTAACGCAAGAGAGTAACATTCTCACCGTTTCCCATTGGCATTGCATTTAGTGTTCAGGTAAAACTAAAATAATTAAATATACTTTGGAATAGTATTACATTGAAGTCATTTAGTGTTAAAGTTGCAGTAAAAGAGTTAAATACACTTTAAAATTGTCCTGCATGTAGCTCAGTTGGTATACAATTAACAGCAAAAGAGTCAAATATAACTCATTTAGTGTTAAACCTTCTTTGTTAAAGTAACTTCAATACACTGGAAGAATGATCAATGTGACTCTTTAGTGCTTAAGTAACACTAACAGAGTTGGGTTAAGACCATTTCTGATTATTAACAGTGAAGGAGTCAAATACCCTCTGAAACGGTCTTAATCTTTTTGCATTAAAGTAACAGCGAAAGATTTAAATTCACTCTGAAATGATCTAAAATTTAAAAGTTTTAGTGTTAATGTAAATGAATGTAAGAGTAAATATAATATGAAATCACTTTCATTGTTAAACTAAAAAACTTTAAAACGCCGCCCACACGGGCACGGATTTAGGTCGGTCCGATAAAGTTTTTTATCGTTTCGGCCTCTCGTACACACGGGAACTGAGTTCTGGGTGCCCTGAAACGATACTTTTTGAGAACGATGGCGTCACTTTACCTTCACCGTCACGTGACCGGAACAAGACGTAACCTCACGCAACAATTGTTTGGTGTGTCCGCTGGCTCTGTCTGAGTCTGTTTACAGCGCCACATGTAGGTGTGGCGTATGTATTACATTCATTTCACCATGTGTTCCGTTCCCATCGTTACGCGACGTGTTTCTGATCCGTTATTGTGTGTATGCGTTTTTTTTTTCGGCCCGCAAAAAAAAGAAAAAACTTGTTGCGTTGCCGTGTGTACGTAGTCTAAGAATTTGAAATAGTTTTCAAAGTGTTAAAGAGTTAAAGTAACACTATGGGAGTTAAATACATACTGAACTAGTGTTAAACGTAACTCTTATGGTGTAAAAGTAACAATGAAAGGGTAACACCCTCAAATAGTGATACATGTAACTATTTGGGTGTAATGGTGTTAAATCAAATTATTCTAGTGTTAAAGTAACACTAAAAGAGACAAATACACTCTGAAATGGTCTTAAATGTTCATTGTTAAAGTAACACACTCTTTAAATGTTAGAATAACACTGAAAGAGATAAATACATCCTGAATTAGCATTAAATGTAACTATTTTGGTGTTAAATAAAAGTTAAATTCACTCTAAAATTGCCTTAAATTCACACGTTTTGGTGTTAAAGTGAGAATGAAAGAGTAAATATCATTTGAAATATTGTTCACTGTGACTATTTTTACTTGTAACACAAACTGTGAAATATGGTTCAGTTTGAGTAGTTAATTAATGTCAAATTAAATGCAAAATTGTATACAATTTATATAACATATATACAGTATTTTTTTTTTTTTAACCTACTTTCCTATCTGTGTATTTATCTTTAAATATGTCTCTCCACTTTTAATCAATTTTCAATTCTCCTGGGAGTCGACCTTCAGAACTAACTGTACGTACTTTCCCCCCGGTGCCAGGATTGATAACTGGATTACAGGCTCAGTAAAACGTACACAATGGCCTTCTTTGATAAGAGCAGCGCAGTCAGAACGGGAGGCAAAGAGAGAGAGAGAGAGAGAGACTAACGGCTGCGGATTACTAAATAAAAGAGCCATAAAACACTGTCATTTGACTGGAGTGGGGGGAGAACTTATGCTAACACAAAGAAGTAATGATTTTAATATCTGCGTTTAGAGCAGCAGACCGCGCGCTGTAAATCTGAACTGTACCTAAAGCTGTGAGATGCAGCTCTCTGCCTCCCTGTTCTCTGTCAGCCTCACTCTGCATGGCTTCCATCAACTCCCTTCAGGGTCTTTTTCCTTCAAACTTCTGAAGGAGATCAGAATCAGCTCCTATATTTCTCTGCTGCTCATTTTAATTCTTTGTCGGAATTCTTTATAGCCATGTGAAAAAAAATAAAATAAAATTATAATAATAAAGAATGTGACCCTTTTTTGGGGGGGGCCAGGTCTAAAAACATCAGTTTGAAAATTGAATTTTACATTAGCGTCTCCATCCAGACTTCCTCTCCTGTCCTTCCCTCTCAGATCAGGAACAGGCCTGGGAAAATGAATCTATTTACTTCTTGAACACACAAGAAGAGCAAATCTTATCATAATCTTTGAAATTATGGCTCCACTTTGGAGGCCGTCCAGGCATCTGGCAAATCAATCAGTCACATCAAAGACACCTTGAGTGGTTGAAGCGTTTTGTTCCAGGCCGGATTCTATTAGCTCACAATTTTGCCAGAATATGATAAGAAACGTGGAGGAGGAGGAAAAAAAAAAAGGAAAACAAATTCAGGAACGGTGCCTCTGCTCTCTGCTCTCCATCTTATGTCCCTGCATCTGTTCACTGTTAGGCAGATAATGATTTCAGTTCCCTCTCCTCTGCTTTACACTGGAGTTCTGCTGTTCATATATAACTGTCTGGGAAATTCTAAGACGTGTGTGTGTGTTCCAGGTATTCCTCATCTTGTGGGGACCTAAATCTGTCACATTATGGGAATATGTCTTCCTTATGGGGACAAAAATCAAGTCCCCATAAAGTAAACTATTACATTTTGAGGTGAAGACATGTTGTAAGTTAGGATGAGGCTACGTTAAGTTTAAGGTTTAAGTTAGGGTTAGGGCAGTAGTAGTTATAAATAAATAAGAAGAATAAATCTCCAGGAAATGAATTAATGTCAATGCAATGACCTCTGAAGCAGAGCTGGCCCACAGCACAAGCAAACTAAGTGGCTGCTTGGGGCCCCCTGGACCCTCACTAGTATGTGCATAAAAACAACAACAATATTTTAACATATTAAACTTTTATATCTTGTGATATACTGTATTAATACATATCAGTAGTGTTGAGCTTAAGTTATTTTCTTTTATTTTGTAGTTGAAGACTGCTCATTTCGTGCACATTTGCACATCTTTTCAAAGTCATTAAACTGGTTTACTTGTTTTTAATTCCATTGCAGAATCACCACACTTAGTGCGTCACTGCAAGTACACATTTATACCAGGCAACTTTTGTGATTTCACTGCCCACTATTGTTAAAAAAGACACGAGTGACACTGGTTTCATGTAATTAACATAACTGTAATTAATGCATTTATAGTGTTACATTTATATCAATAATAGTCAGTAGTCAGACTATTGTCTGTGTGTGTTTCCACTGTATTTTTTTTTTCTACAGCTAAACAGAACCAAAGACCACATTCAGGTAAAAACATCAATGATCACTGAACCCTGATTTGGGATTATTTATCAGCCTTTTCTGCCTGCAGTTAAAAATGTCTACATCAATGTTACATTTTCAGAATATAAACCCACATTCTAAGCCAACTTTCACAGCAATCGCTCTTTGTGTTTATTATTCTTGTTTTGTAATTCATCTTGTAATTTATCATGTTTTCCTTATGTTATAATGCTAGAAAAATACATTTGGAATAAAAAAATAAATAAATGTAAGAGAATAAATACTCTGCAGTGGATTTTATGCAATAATCGAACTAATTAAAAAAAAAAAAAAAAAAGGATTAAGATGTTATGTAGTTGAAAATGCAAAGAAACATTAGACATTTAGGGCTCTAATTTCATAGACCAGGCCAGGCACAGTGCAGCGCAGGTTGTCCAGGTCTTAAGCTTGTTCCCAATGCAGGGGACACACAACCACACGTTGTGCGTCAGCATCCTTTTGTTACGGCCCGGGTCCTAGGGGAAAACCTTGCTCCCCACCTTTCCCACCCACAAGTAATTCCAGCAGACAGAGTTTTACGGAAAAATGAAGTGAAGCAGTTTATTGACATGACAGTGAGAGGCTCCCAAAATAACAAACAAGAATACTCTAACCAAAACAAGGCTTCTCTGTTAACAACAAGCAAAGAACCAAAAGACAAACACTCGCCTAACTTCCTAACACAAAACAAGAGAAAACCGATCATCAAACAAAAGAGAGGAGTCTCACTCCCAATACTGCTTTCATAGTTACAGAAGATAGTCAGTTTAACATTGGAACTGAAATGCTGGCAGTGTTGTGGCTGGACCGGGTGTACGCAGGAGCAGAAGGCAGAGGAAGAGAGCAGGGGGCCATCGTCATGATCAGCTTGGTTTTTAAAAGCTGGGTCAACCTGGATCCAATCAGGCAATTATGCTTGGATCCAATAAGCTTGGAACTGCCGACTGAGGCTCCGCCTACAGCCACACCTCACACACACGCACACACGAGGGAGAGAACAGCATAACAAAAACACTACACTTGTAACACTTTTAAGTAAGGTTTTGTGTTGAATAACATTGAATATCTTATGCAGCTATTATTCAGCTCACACAGTGATTTACTGTACATACCAGTATCAACAAAAAAGTTCATGCAGTGTTCAGGTGTCATATTTTGTGGTGGTTATATAAACATAAAACTATAATAAGTGTTTTGGAGGCAGAGAAGAAACACTTGATTTAAAAAAAAAAAAAAAGTTAGGTATCTTAATCAGCCTAAGAGCTCTAATTTCGTGGCGCAGCGTAAGTACTCGCAAGTACTCCTCTGTCCCGCCTCCATCTCTCCTACCAGCAAGTAGCACAGAGAGGGAGAGAAGGCGTGACTGGGTTTAACACCGTCTTCACCAATCGAATGAGCAGTAAATTCAAATTCTGTTATTCTGTGACTTTGGCGTTCAAAATCCTTCATAGAGATTTACCTCAGTGACGCAAACTTATCAAACAGGACACCTGTAGGCCAGCAACTCTCGTCGTTCTCTGAGCTTAAAATGTAGATTTTCTCTATGGAATTTGGTGCGAGAGAGTCAGTGTTTCATAAACCATGTTCTCGAGCATGTTAAGCTGATCACTTAGAACTTCAGGGAAAACCTGAACTGTTACTATAACTCAGTATGTACAGTTTTGCATTTATTTCCGTCACGTGTGGTTTGTACTGGGATCCAGGCATCATTAGTGGACTGCTGCTGCTGCTGCTGCTGCTCCTTCCATACTTCCTCTATCTTCCTCTATCGTCTCCCCCTCTGAGCTGCCCTCACCCTGAACCTGTCCCGAGGGGGAGATAGGAGGTGGGGGGGTAGAACATAGTTGGGTAAAGAATTGAAGAGAAAGTCTACAGTATGTTGTGTGTTTTGGACATTCCCTTATTATCTGTGTGGATGAAGGTTGATGAAAGCACGAGGATAAAGAAAAAGCCTGTACTGTGTTTTTGTTCCATTCCCCGATGAAATCTGACGTTGTGTGACCTCGTTTCAGACATGTTAATCGCCCCAATGTATTTGTGGCTACCACCACACACACACACACTGTACCTGAAAGTTATTTGCAGACAAAGAGTGAAATAAACATGAACTTTGTGCCGTGACACATAAGATCAGCCGAGTGTGGTGTTTTCACTCACAGTATGTCCCTCTGACAGTCATCTTATCGGTCCCATCTTGCAGATCTTTTTCACCACTGGAATAAATCCAAGCTGCTCTGCTCTGAGATCCTTTGACAGAAAACCCTCACCATCAGTCCCAGCTCCTCTTTCATGTCAAATTGACTTTTACAAGCACCCGTAGCCCGTCCGCCCCCCATAGACCCACCTTTTACAACTTTCTTTGCTGCTGATTGGCTGGCTGGATGACCAAGTGTCACAGAGTGGCACAGGTGCAAGGCATTAGTCCCCTTAATCAGAACCAGTCACAAACAGGTGTGTGGTGTGTGTGCGTGTGTGTGTGTGTGTGTGTGTGTGTAACTTTGAATGTGGTTTGGGGGCAGGTTTCATCAGGACTGTCTGTTTCAGTTCAATTAAGTTACGGCTAAATAACAACCCACTTGTATCAATGAGATTATTTCATAAGCAGTTCAATCTGAAGCTTTTCTTCAGTTTTTATCAGTTTCTTTAGCACATGTTAAATTAGGAAGCTTTGTCACATGATGGTATATTATTGTGTTGCATTAGCGAGCTGTATTTTATATTATAATATTATATTTTATATATAATATATTAGTGAAGGGTTAAAATGTTGTAGCCTTTTAATTTTGTATTGTGTATTCAATTTTATATATTATATTTTTGGGTTGCATTATGTCACTAAATGTTATATTATAATAAATTTTTATAAAACTTTGTTAAAGTTTGTTATGCTGTATTATTATGTTATATGTTATTATTATATAGCTTTATTGTATGATGTTATATTGTTATGTCATATTACAGAGCTTCATGTTATATTACATTATATGTAATATATGTTGCTTTGTCATATTATGGTCATTATATTACATTATTATTATGTAGCTTTGTTGTATTAAATTATTACTTTACACTAAAATATGGTATACTAGGTAGTTTTATGTTATGATGTTATTGACATATATCTTTCGTGATGTTGTATAATGGTATACTATTTTTATATTATGCAGCTTTGTATTTTATTACTATTCCATAGTTACATTATTATGTTGTAATAGGTATAGTTTTATGCACTTTTAAGCTGACTAATAATAATAATAATAATAATAATAATAATAATAATAATAATAATAATAATAATAGTTTAACTTGTAGCCTTATTATATGTAACATCATGTAGCTTTATGTTATGGTATTTTGTGAATCAATGATATTATATAATGGTATACTATTGTTATATTATGTAGATTTTATGTTATTATGATATAATATTATTGTGCAGTTGTAAGTTAAATAATATTAATAATAGTTTATTTTATTTTTCTGTGGCTTTCAAAATCAGCAGATTAAATACAATCAACAGATTTAATAGAAACAAGAAAAGATTTGAATTTGGAGAAAAAGGAATAACAAGATTTATTTACACCAAATAAACTAAAATAACCAGTCCAATAACTAAAAAACACTGAATCAGCAGGTGCTAGAAAAGAACAACGTGACAAGGGTTACCAGTGTAACTGGAAAGACGCGCTGACAACAGGAAGCAGGAACCCAGCGTTGAAATAGGAAGCAGCTGATGATCAAATGGAAACGGCTGTGCTGATTGAAGTCCCCGCCTCACCTGTCAACCAGCCTCCTGAAACACGGCAGAACACTTTCCCAGGAAGTACAGCCATACATACAAAATAAAAGCAAGAAAATAACCAAAAACAGGGAAACAACTCAGACCAGACGTGAGACATGACCTAAAACTAATATGGTGTAATTAAACAATGTCCATTTGTTATGTCATATATTTTTGTTATATTACATAGCTTTCAATTATATCAAATTATATGAATGCACTAATGTATAAAACATTATTTATTGTGTGATGTAATGTACGTATAATTACTTACATCATGTTAGCATCTTGCGTTAGGCAACTTTATGTCATTATTTGTTATTATACTGCACTATGTAGTAGCTGTATGATATAGTATATTATTTTTGTTATTCAGAAGATTCAGGCGGTTTTTCCACAGAATGTACATGAACATGGGATGCTCACAAAATCCCTGGTACAAAGACACAACGTGATGGCTTGACGTTGTTATGCCCGAGGTAGAGAACTCTTCTCTGAGGCTGCATCGCTGATGCATTATAAAAGCTTTTCTGTCATTGACGCTTTAATTAGCAATGTTGATGAACTCACTCATCGAACACATTAACATTCCACTCTTTGTTTAACTTTATTAGAGAGTGACATTCTTTTAACAAGCCCTTAATCACAGGACACAAATTAAGCCTTGTGTGATTATGCTGATTGTTAAGTGTTTTGCTGGATATTTATTTATTTTAAATGTGGTGTGAATGTGGGCATTAATAAAATGTAAAAACTGGACCTCATTCATATTAGTTTTTAATTCATTAAAAGGGACAATGCACATTATTAAACATTGCTGTAAATGCACTAAAATTAGCCAATAGGCATTTTTTTTCATCTCTAGTCCCTGGACAGATATTAAAAAAGTAATCCTTTAAACAGAATAATAAAAATATATATATATACGTTCCAAAATATTAAAGTTCAAGTTACAGTGAAAGACAAACATATGGGTAAAGAAAACAACAGTCAAGAAGATAAAATTGACAGACCTGATTACTAATGAGACATTTCTTTTAATGAGCTTTAAATGGATTTTATGTGTCCAGTTCTCTAAAATGAATGGGTATATTGTATAATTTATTATCTAACTGGCTGTTTTACAAAGTTTCACAATATATGGAAATGGTTTTCCTTTTTTTGTGTGTATAAGCTATACAGTGAGCTAAAGACTATGTGTTGCATGTTCTCCCTTATGAGTTCGATTACTGTAGCAACTGAATGTCACAGCAAAACCTCTTTACACCCAGTATTACCATTAACAATCAGACAAACTTGGACCGCAGAAAATTACAGGTACAAGTGCACCAAACATGGACAGTAATCCACTCAGCTAACTGGTCGGGGACACTGTGACCTTATTGACCTCAAATGTAAATGTAATTGCTTTATCAGTCCACAAACTCTGTGGGTGCAAATCTGTAATCATGCATGAGTGCGTCACTGCTGCACGGTACAGCAGCACCTTGTAGAGGCATTCCTCCTCTCAGTCCTCTAAATGAATTCATTCATTAATTCCATTCTCTCCTGGAAGCAGTGATTTGACATATGCAAACAAGCTGTGGCAGAAAAAACAAAGAAATAACTGTGACATAACATTAAAGGAGGCTCAATCCCTAACTTGTAATAACTCATGTAACTAATGCAAAAAATGCAACATTTTCATGTCTTTCTCATGGATTGCAAAAAAAAAAAAAGTCCCGAAAACAAAATAAGTTGACTTTATTGTTAAAGTGATTGGAAACACATTAACTAATTAATTAAGCTGCTTTTTAACATGACCTTTTGGATGTTTAGCATGTTTAGTAAGATTATAGTAAAATAATTAGGTCACAACAGTAATATCTTTCATCACACATCAGTACTTTTGATTGTGACAAAAAAAAAAAACAGCATTTAACATCTTTAATGTGGAGGGTGGTGAATGTCTGCACAGAGATAGTCATTAAAACTGGATATAACCTTCCAAAACTTCACAACATTTATTAGTTTGGGGATTTTTTTGATGTCAAGCTGTGGGAACACAGTGAAGAAGGCTCTGGACTGGAGTGTCTGATGAGTAGTTTTAGGAATTTATCTGAATAAACTTCAAGGAGAACAGCGGCAACGTCAGGACAGGCATGAAGACGGCCTGACGCTACCTCCAATTCTGAAGATCAGCCTTCAAGATGACACATCTAATCATCTCATCATATTTCATTTTAAGCAGGAAGAAACAGACTCTGTCTGGAATAATCTGCTTGTTGATAATCAAATGTTTTGGATTGCATTTTTTTGCAAAATGCGTTTTTGGTCCTCCATTTTATACATCATGCCAGAGTTAGTTTCAATATCAATTTCAGTTTCAGTATCACAGGCAAAAAGAAAAACACCTATAAAACACAGGGAGCAGAAACACGGGAAAAATGAAAAAGCACAGCAACAGCCCGGACTAAAATGAAGGTAATGGAAACAAACAACCTGAAACAAACAAATTCACCGACAAAGACATTAAGACTAAATACATTAGGAAGACGGAGAATCACACACAAGTGAAATCATTGAGACATACAGTAGGTGAATCAAAAGAGAAGACACGACAGGAAACTATATTTGACATGGTATACACACAAGGAAAAAACTACAAAATAAAACAAGAAACAAGGAACAGAAACCTGTACATGGACAACTAAAAACCCAGGGTAAAGAGAACTGAACAACAAAAACAGAGCAGAATTATAACAACGGCTCTATGTTTATAATACATAATATCTAATACTAAAAAGAAAATGAGGGTTATGACTTTCACTCACAGTGAGGAAGGAAAAAGCTGTCCAAGCATGAAGTAACCTACTGTTTTACAGTATGTACTCCTGTGCTACAGTTCAGACATACTGTTATCTTTCACGGTGCAGATAACGATCTGTTTATGTTGACACTGTAATTAGAAATGTTATTTTAATTCCATGCTTGTTTGGTGTGTGTGTTTGTTTGTCCATCGTTGAACTGGACTCAGGTGTGTTTCATATTTTATCCTCTGTTGGGGATGGGGCTGTTGCGTCTCTGCTCCTTCTGTGCAAGCCGACCTCTGCTTTGAGGTAAGCATCATCTGGCTCTGTTGATTATGAAATACTGTAGTAAGGCGTCTACTCCAGTGGTTGTAGAATATTTATGAAGGCACATTATCACATCATTCGCTCAACATCCATTAAGAGTACAGCGTGTGCAGCGCATGTAGCTGATGATTTGAATTATAGACTGCCTGCTGCCTGGTTTGAAACTGCACTGGCACAAAATACCAGTGTTAACTTTTGGCTGCGGGTTTCTCTTGTTCTCCAGTGTGGATTATAAAGGTTATAAAGAATTGTAAAGGTCCATTTCATCTTTGAAATATATATATTTTAACAAATGCAAAGACATTTTTTTCAAGAAGGTAAGGTTCACTCACTAAACACCAATTAAATCATTAAAGAATTCACTTATCATGAGCCGCTGTCAGACCTGCACTGAAGTACAGAGGACCGTTGCATTACTTAATGGAGTCACTCTTGGTGTGAAAGCAGGCTGGACTAAAATGTAAAGCATTCGTGCATTTCCAGACACACTGTGACATTTATAAAACCCTTACTTTATTTAGGAGTATTATCATTGTAAGTGACATTAAGTCTCCCTTAAGTTTTCCCTTAACTGCTAACTGCGACGCTGTGAATTCTGGATTCAGCATCGTTATAGTTTATTGATAATAATTAACTCAAATATCTTGTTTGTTTCACATGCTTCCGTTGTGATGTGTTAGCATTCTCTGGAGGAGAATGAGGAACGGTTTATCAGAAAGTTGAAGTTGTAACAGTGCAGGTCTGGAATCATGTCTGCTCTTGCTGTTTCCATATTGTGAAACTCACCCTGAGGTATTGTAAGGATAGATATATTTACTACAGTGATATTGTAAAAGTGGAGAAAGATGAGGACCCAAGATTCATTTGATCAGCTCGACTGAACCCGGAGTAATTCCCTTGCCATAGCAACAGCTATATAACCACGGGGTTGCATTGTCTCAAGAAAAACCATGAACAGTGTGGCTAAGCCGTGCGTAAATTTGTAGAATGTGTCAGTAGCTAACACTTGCCTATGGTTAACATGGGCTCTCGTCTACAGCTTCTGTCCAACTTCTCACAAAGCGACAGCCTCTCCTAAAAACCCTCCCCAGAACTACAGCCCAGCAAATTACGCACTGTGGTGGACACCTCCCTCAATAACCAGGGTCAAAACATAGTGAATCACATACATGCTCCATCTCTGCACATTTTACAGGGTTTCCATGGTTCCTTGAAATTCTTGAAAGTTTTCACAAAGTTTCATTTGAAAAATAATAATAATAATAATTCAAGGCCCTTGAAAATCAAGGACATGGGTCGTTGAAAGTGCCTGAATTTTGTGCCAGAAAGAAGTTAAGCTGATATTTAGGTAACTGTCTCCCTTATTTGACGCCACCTGCAGTTACATTTGTCCTGCATTGCTTGCTGTGCGTAGACTAGGCCTACACAGATCAAACGTGGAGTTGTAATTACTAGTGTCGTTGTGGACACTGTCCACTGTCTCTCTCCACCGTTGACATGAGATTCCATGGAGAACAATGAAGCAAGAGAGAGCAAATGACGTGATGCATGGGAAATGAAAATTCCAAGAATTCTGGCTCACCAGAGAAAGTTACAAAGACTGTCTTGACCAAGATCCCAAAGACAATCACTTGTCCAGATGCAGAGTGTGCTGCAAATCTATAAAAGTGGACGCCATGGGAGAATTGGCTCTTACAATTTGTCCTCCCATCTTAAGCTGTGTCAGCACATTATGTCCTAGAATTTGAGGTAATTGCTCCTTGAAAACTCCTTCAATTTAATGTCAACCAAGGTGTTGGAACCCTGATTGTTAAGTGCGCAGTGAACTCTCCGAAGTTTTTCCTGCCATATTTATTAATACACATATTTCCTTACCTCATTTCTATTTTTCTTCTACTTCTAAATTGTTATGGTTTTTGGCTGCAAATATCCTAGTGTGGTATTAAATATATCATTTCTATTAGTAGTTTGTGATTTCACTGTCATTGGACTCAGTACCTCCTATACTCTGTACACAAGTAATATCAAGCACTTTTACTGTGTACTTTTGAAGTAATCCAAAGTTGCAAAACATGCCCCTCTCTGATTTTTTCACAAATTGCACCGTGGGTGCAAGCAAATTGAGTCATGTGATGCCCAGAGTGCTATAATAACAAGTGTTGTGGGTAATGGATAACAAAGAAACGCGACAGAGTACAGATTACTTTTCTGATGTAACAACTAATCTGCTACCTTCTCAATGAAAGTACGGAGTTATTGAGTTAGTTTTTTTCACAAGGAATCCGGTTTAACATTTAAGATACTTATTCATGTACTTTTTTGCCACAAGAAAAGAAAGTCCACCAGGAATTTACTCTTTTTCTGTTTCTCATACTGTCTGACAGACGGACACTCTGCAGACTGCAGCTTTATCACTGCACACGTGTGCAGCAGCTCATCCGGTAAAGGTGACAGAATAGACAGTGTTAGCTTTGTGGAAGTATCTGCAGAATATCTCAATAAAATACCAGTTGTAACTAGCAAACAAGAGCCTGTCAACTGTCACAAACTCGTACACCGGCAACAGAGAGGTTCAAGAAGGAGGAGAAGGAGGAAGATGATGTCACTGACCGTAGCGTCCTTTGCCATGAGACAACAACTGACTTTTAACTGGGCTAAAACTGTTAATCTGAGGTAGATTAATTTCAAGATTAAGCTAGATTAAGTAGAACAAGCTTGTAGATGGTTACAAGGAGAGGAGACACTAAAGTTTATCTGCGGTGTTTCCACTTTCCTTATCTAGATTGTCAGTAAAACTACATTGATACATATCAAAGAAAGAACAGTGTCTGACAGGCAAGAACATTTACTGCTGCCCTAAAAAGATTAGTCGACTAAAGGGGGACTGTGGTTGGCCTCGGGGTGGTGGTGGGGATGGCTGTGGTGGGCTCTGCGCTGCCTCCTTGGAGGGGTGGACTCGGGGGTTTCCACTCCCGCCGGCGGTGGGCTTTTGGGCCCTGGGTGTGGGGACCCTGGTCCTCTGCACTTTGCCGTGTGAGGTAGTTTGGTCTCTGTCCTCTTAGTGCTGACCCTGGGCGGGGTGCGCTGCTGCCTTACGCCTCCACTTGGCCTTCGGCGGGGTGGTTGCATGGCTACCTCTGGAGGGGGTGGCTGGGGGTGTCTGCTGCCCTGGGTGGCAGGTGCTCGGCACGTCTGGGTGCCTATCGGCCTACTGCCGAGGGCTGAACGGAGGGTGGCACAGTCTCCCACTCAGATTCCTAACCACATCTGATGACAACCGCTACACATATACACAGATACGTGCTCTCACATACAAACACACACACACACTCTGGTACAAAACTGTTAAAGTTGTAGGCTCAGTTTCCTTCTCTTCATGTGGTTATTAACAATAAATGTAGATATTGTACCTAATATTCAAATGAATGCCAATGTTGTTAGTGTATCATGATGTTAACACATACCTAGACCTTCGCTGGTATTGTTGTACTTATCTCTGTCTCTCCTCCTCCAGTCAATGGTACTACATGTCCTAGGCAGTGGACAGGACAGGTTAAAATAAATGAATAAATAAAATAAATAAAAAGGTTAGTCAAACATGGAGATAGAAGTGAAAAAGATATTTAAGGGTTTGTGAAAGGTATGGATTCATCGACTCCTATTTTTTTTAGTTTTAACATATCAATTTTGGTTTTAAATGTAATATTGTAACATAACAAATTTTAAATAATGTTGCCCGACACTGATAATAACATCAGCAAGTTTATGCACTGAAGCTTTAAATCAAAAGACCAATGTCCTTAGGTTTAAAACTTTACTAGAAACTTAACAGGACAGGGTCTTAATTTGAAGGATCTGGCTATAACAACTAATTTCCTGCCTCATTATGATGCATTTGTCCTCTGTAAACAAGTCAGGGGGAGAATAGCTTACAGAGATTTGATGTCAATAAGCTCAAGATACCAATTTTAAAGCTGGAACAACACAGAAACAGCTAGCTAGCTTCATCTTTGTGCAATCTGGAAAATTAGTTGTGATTGCCAAATTGCTGCAGTCATCTGCCAGAAAGATGGAGGAACATGTTTCTTTCAGCAATGAGCCTGGAATGAGACATTTACTGCCAAGGGAAGGCAAAGCAGTTTATTTTGGTTTTTTGATTCCATGTGTTAATAAACTCAAGATGCACCCAGAATATCCAATAAATCAGCTATAGTGATTGATGCAGTTGGTGTTGTGTGAATGGAAATAAACGTCCTTGTGTGAATCCCAGCAGGTGACAGGCAGCTTAGTAAGTTGAACATCTTAGTGATGGATTGTTTGGGGAACACAACAAGGTGTTTACTGGCACTTTTACAGCATGTAAATATTGGGAGGGGTGAAAAAACATAAACAAATCTGTGTATTGGCGAGAAAGGAGAAATCCAATTTAACTGTGTTGAAGGGGAAATTTGAACGTCAAGTGAAGTGTAGTGCACTGTCCAAATCCACGTCAGGGTTCACGCCAGAACGAAAGAGGGAAGGAATCCAAATGTTATAAAGGTCAGTCAATGCAGACAGACATGTGAAGGCAACATACAGTATAATACTCATGCGTTTTGAAGTGTGGATGCATCAGGCATTGACACACTGCTCTCACTAAAAATATGTCCGTGAGGAACACAAGGAAAAAGGAAGATTTTAGCAACTTAACAAATGGCTCACTTCTTAAAATCTACCCCTGCTTTTAAGAATATGTTTGGCAGAGTATCACTGTTAGACAGGCTTTTCTGACTGAAAACTTTAGTGTGTTATCTACTCTGCCAAACTCTGCACCAAATTCCATAGAGAAAAATCTGAATTTTTTTAGCTCACAGGAACACAAGAGCTGCTGCTTTACTGCTGCCTCTTTTGATAAATGAGTTTATATTAAGTATTGTAAATGTGAACAATGCATTTAAAACATGGAAGTCACAAGATAACATATTAAAATATACTGGCAGAGGCAGCAGCAGATCAATCGCTCATGTGACCTGTGCTGTAAAATCATTCATTTTACCTTTGGGCTTTGGTGCATGAGACTGAAAACTTTACATTTTTCAGTTTTCAGTGAGAAAAAGCTGTCATACCTGCAGATGAAGCAACAAGGAATTGTAGACTTTAATCAGATGAGTCTTTTGTTAAGTGGATAAAATCTGTTTTCCCTTGTGTTTTTAATGAGAGCAAATGTTGTCATTACCTCAAAAGATAGTGCCATGTAAAATCTGTTTTATTATTACCAAACCTGCAGCCTGCATGTCCATGTGGGCCCCATAAAGGTTATATTCAGGCTGACTATATTGGTCCCAAGCTGGTTTGTTCCTCATTTCCATGGTATTCTCGACTGTTTTTTACCAGTTTTACTGTTAGTACCCACTTAGTACCTAGGTAGCCTCGGTACTAAGTGGGTACTAAGTGGCCATGGGCAAATTGTGCAGGTCCCATATGGTTTTACTAACAATGACCCCACATCAGAAGCCCATGCAGACAAAGAGGGGTGGGGCCACCATGGAAGCCACAGACAAACACGCTTGGGACCCATATTTTGGACCTGAATATAACCATTATGGGGTCCACATGCTGGCTGCGTAGATTTTGATTTGAAATGCAGCCTACACCTTTGTCCCCAAGTGAAAGTGAATCATTTGAGTCACGCTGATCGCTCAGAGAGTCAAACTTGACTGCCGCTTAATTAGTTAAGTACCACACTGTGATTTATTATACGGCAGATGTTAAATTGTTTCAGTCTTGTCAGCAAAGCTTGTGAGGAATCAAACAGAAATCACAGTGACTCATTCGCTGACTAAGGCCTGCAGCTGTGTGAAGCACAAGTGCTTTTACTGGATTGATTAATTATAGATTCTTTACCTGGATCAGATGTGCCGCAGGCGTTCAGTATAGCGAATGATGTGGAAAATGTGCGTGCATGTGTTTATGCTTGCAGTTGTGAGGCCAGAGTAGAAGTCTATGGCTTTACACAAACACCAAGCCAAAAAACTTACGTATAAACAGAGGAGAGGCCACAATAACTTTCCTGCCAAAAACTGGGTTCTTCTTATGAACCACACTCAAGCGCTAGTGTCCAAACACACAAACAAATACACGTGTGGAAGACGGCAATTTTAAAGTAATGCAAACATGTACAAAAGTACAGGCAGACTATGAAACAGAAAAGTATGCACACACACACACAAATGTAAAAAAGGAAACACATGCGCTAACAAACTGACCTTGTGCCTCACATCCTATTTCATTACAACAATGTGAGATGTAGCAGAAGGCAAGCAAATCGCCGTCAGAGTGGATCCAAACTAAACATGAAACCACGTCTCCCTCAGATCTTCTGGAGAGTCATCCAAAAAACCACTTACAAACATGTCTCAAGGAAACTATCTATTCTCTTTTTTCCAAATACTGATTTTGACAAAAGAGGACCACAAACACGGCGGCCACGAGGCCAACTCCAGAGATAAATGGTCTGTTTTTATACAGCATTTTATAACCACTGAAAGCTGCTCATTAGAATGAGTCTTGAGGCGGCTGGATGATGCCGTGAAAAATGATGGTTGTTTATACAGCGGTACAAACACACAGGAGCAATGGTCCCGAGTTCTGACCAGCAACACAGACAGAGTCCTACCAAGCTTTTAACATTTGTTATAATGTGTTAACTGCAGCGCGAATACACATATCAGACAGAACCTAATGGCTGTCATCAGTTCAGTCACATGAGCTGTTTACTCTTCTTCAGCAACATAATTGCTTAGTTTTAATTCCTTGAAAAATAATGAGTCAGCTCCTTTGACTGAGTTTTTGCCCTTTCATGGTCCAGTCACAGCAATGACGTCAATAACTCAGCATCTCCTTTTCCAGATCCAGAGGGCACAGAGTGTTTTCTGTGGCAGGCCCCAAACCGTGGAACAGTGTGCCTGACTATATTCTGGACTGCCTAGACCCTCAAAAGTCTATGCTGAAAGCCTATTACTTTACTTTGACCTTTAATACCAGTTGAGCTTGTCTTTTCTTTGTTTGTTTATTTGTTTATTCTTATTTTAATGGTTGTACTTCTTATTGTTCCTCCGTTTTAAAAATTTCTAGGTTTATGTGTTGTTTCCATTGCTGTCTTTTTACTCATTTTATTAAGCATGTAAAGTGTTTTTGGTGTAACAGGGGTTGTTTTAAAATGTGCTGCAAGAACGTGACCTATTAATGACCTATTAAACTTTAACAATTATTGAATACCAATTATTAAAATATTTTATGGAAAATGTGCAAAATACTCTGTGCAAACCTGCAAGAAGGTGCAAAGTCACAGGCAATCAAGTTGCAGTGGTTCCACAGGTTAACACTATAGTTTTTGCCGTTCACGATTCAGTCACCTGTTCATACTGTGCATAGGTGCAGCGCTTTTTCTGTCACGTCCACTCACGCGTTTCAGACACAGCCATCAGGAGCAGCTTGGCAACTAAGTGTTTTGCTTAGAGACACATCGGCTAGCTGGCACATCCCAGGGACCCAGCCCACAACCTTCTAGTTGAAAAACAACAACTGATCCACTGCCACACCATGTTGAGGGAGTTGAAAGTGAGAGATGAAGAGGTATCCCACATGTGAAAGATAAAATGGAATGAGTGGGTTAGAGAGGGAGGACAAGGAGGAGGGAGTTGTTTGGAGTCTGATATCCATCAAGAAAGTGTCCAGGAAGGAGAAGGAAGTGGGGAGGAGGAGGAGGAGGCTGGACCTCCTCCACTTTGACATCCAATCATCTGCATCCTGGCTTGGAGTTAAACAACAAAAGTAAAATTTTAGGTCCACAGGCACCACAGAGTCAGGCCTGGGAGTTTCTTGAGTCCTGGCCAGTGTTGACTGTTTCCCTCTGGGTCTGAGATCTGGGAACTGTGGAGGTGAAGAGGTGAAGGTGGAAGTGATGATGACTCCAGAGAAAGCCCATGTCCTGCACTGTTAACTTTTAGTGTCTGGGGTTCTGAATAGTAAAAGCAGTTGGCAAGTGTCTATTTATACATGTGTGTGTGTGCATGAATGAGTTATGGTAGCACTTGTGTTTGGAAACTTTCCCAGCATAGTTTTTTTACATCCTACAAATACAGTGCCAAAATGATAATTCTAATTTATTACAACTTAGACAGATTGTGCATGCACAGCTTAGAAAGCGTGGGTGGGGGCCTGTGTCCCACATGAAGGCAGCTTATAAAGGTGGTCAGTGGAGCAGGAGATGATGTGGCACTTTTGCTCCATGATCTCAGCCTGTGGGTGAGCAAGATCAAATGCTAAAAGCCACAAAATAACTACACTACAAAGGGAGGAGTGATGTCCACTTGACTGGCATTGTGATATGTGTACAATAAAGCATCATGATGGATTTATAGTATAATATGCAGTGAGGGCCTCACATTTTAACAGCTGGTTTTGTTTGAGGATGACTTACACACATAGATGTAATCAAAAAGTGCATGTAGTCTTTTGGTTCTCCTGAGGATGCTTATATATATATATACATATATAGAAGTAAAATATACTGAATAGCCACCAGGGGACAATTCTGCTGCATTTAAATGGGTCTATGGGAAAATGATTGATGTATGTTAGTAGTAAACATTTTGTAAAAGAAATAATGATCTGAATCACTACTGTCAGGTGGTCTACAAGAGGACATGATGCCTATTTTGTAAATGATGTCCCCATTTAGAAGAAAATAGATGATAAGGGAAGGCACATATGAGTGGACATTAGTGTAATTGACAGCTGGCATCGTCCAATAGTAGCCTATGTTTAGATGTGCAAAATCTCTTCATTCTGAAAAGTGCTTAGTTATGGATTTTTACTACACTGCAAAAATTGTCACGGTGGTTAAACCTCAAGTTAAAGTGCGGCCTTAAGAGCAAGCGTGAAGACAACTTGAAGAGTAGCTTTGTTTGAACTAACAAAGTACTGGTAACTCTGGACATTTAGCTGAAATTTCATAACTTTCTTTCAAGTTTTTGCAGAAATCCCTTTTTACCAAGTATATTTTCCTTTTACAAACAATTTTGACTGACCTTTGAAATTTTTATTTGTTTGTGTGACCACTTATTTATCTAATTACCTACCTAGCCAATAATCCACACATATCTATCTATCTATCTATCTATCTATCTATCTATCTATCTATCTATCTATCTATCTATCTATCTGTCTGTCTGTCTGTCTGTCTGTCTGTCTGTTTTTATTTTTTGACCCATCTGGCTGACTAATTCTAGCTCTCTGTCCAGTTTTATTATTCAAGATATTAATCATGGAAAGTGTTTGTAGTTAAGATGAAAAATTAGTATTTGTAACATTTATATTGTTTACAGGTGTTTGCTTTCATATTGTTTATAGAAAGACCTTATGACATCAATTAAAAACTCTTGTGTGTTGCAGTGTTTGGTTCCTAAACGTGGCTTGGCATGAATCTACTCTCTCTCTCACACTCTCTCCATCTTCATCTCCATGACCTTTGCTGTGACTTTGAGCAGACGCAGGCCGCATCACTTCCTCTCACAGGAAGTGATGCAGCCCATCTGGGGTGGTTGTTAACATGCCCGGCACAGAGCAGGGGCTTGGCATGGAGGAACATCTTACACACTGAATCCACAGCAGAAGCCACTGGTGTATAATAATGGGGGGAAATAATTTTTGGGGGAAGAGGGAGGAGGGGGGAAACGCCTGGAAAGACAACAAAGCTGTGGGAAAGGGTTCTCTGAGACGACCGCAAAAGACCACTTCATTTTCTTCTGGTAACTTTCAGCAAATAGGGATTGGAATTGTTCAGGGGGAAAATCAAATCGTTCATAAAGAACCATTGCTCTGCTGTCGCCCCCCCCCCCCCCTTTTTGTGAAAGTAAGTGGCTTAGATGTTTACATGTGTCTCTTTTGCTGCCAGATCCCTCAATCCACTCAAAAGCTCTGCACAGATGCTGTCGGCATGACTTGTGGCGCTGCGTCACTGGCCTGCAATGAAACACCCACACAGCGGTAGCGCCATTCCCACTGTGCCATTCAAGATCAAGGGACACAATGATGATTTTTACACACTGACACTTACAATGACCGTATATCCAGTCAGACGCTGCTGGAAATATGATGTATGATGAGGTCATGCTAGTCAAAGTTTCCCTTAACTTGTATGCAGATTTATGCGTAATTAAAATGGGTTTGCCTACATAATGAGCTCAGCGGTGTGTCACACTGGGTGCCGGTAGATACAGCCATAAATCTGTTGCTGGTGTTTTTCTGAATACCCACTGTGCAATGCTTTCAAGGAGAGTTGATCTAATTCTCGGCCCCCTATTATTCAGTCCTGAAACAAGCTGAGAAATACATTCACATACATAGCTACACAAACAGCACATAATGCAGTTCTGAAGAGACAACATACAAACTTGCACAGGAGTATAAGGAAAACAACAATAGTAATGTACATCTGGATGAAAAGTTGACCATATTCTGTTGCATTCCAATACATGTGCAGGTAACAGCAACACTCTTTTGGGCTCCAAATGCATGGATGCATTGAAAAAATCTAATTTTGTGTCACTTTGTAAACTGTGTTCAATCCCTGCACAAAATCAGTGATTTTGCATCACAGAACACAAGAATTGTTGATCCACTGCTTCCCCCCATAAGTAAGTCCATACGTGTTGTTTTGTAACTGCGGCTTTTGAGTTACTTTGTTCAGATTTACCTCAGTGACACAAACCTAGCAAACAAGGGAACAGCAGACAGCGGCTCATGTGTCCCTGTCAGCTAAAAATTTGCATTTCTCTATGGAATTTGGTTCAGGAGAACGAGTGGTTTACACACTTTAGGAGAGAATGTGTCAAACAGTTGTTCAACATAACATAGACGTAGATTTTTATTAGATGAGTCTTTTGTTAAGAAGCTAAAAATCTGCTTTTCATTGTGTTTTTAGTGAGAAAGTGTCTTTGTCTCAAGCTGGTTCTTGGTGCAGGGGCAATCATTATTGACAATGTATTAAAGCAGAACTATACAGGATTTTCCCTTCGCAGTCATTGTGGTGGTTAAATGACTTTGTCCTCGGAGTTGGGGGCCGTCTCCACTCCCCCTACTGTTTGTTAGTGGAAAACCAGCACTGCAAAATCAGGAGGTCTCGCATAGTCTCGGGTCTCGAGAGAAACATGAATTGCTTAATACACATATACACACACTCGTCATGGCAGAGTTGGCAAAAAGAAGCAGAAAAACTGTTGGCGGAAGAAGTGAGTGAACATCAGTCCAGCTTTTTTTCAAATGGTGAGAAAACACAGAAGCATAAAAAAAAACGGATGCTAACTTCTTGCTGTTGCACTTCCAATTATCTTTGCGTGGACATGGCTCCACGGCTTGTGTTCGCCGGCTCCATTGAAAACAAACGCACGTGAGTGTAGAGTTTTTACACCAGTGAGGATAAAGTGGTAGACGATGGATGGATGTTTATGGTGGTGTCATAAAGATGACAGTTCTGAAACTGTAGGGGGGGCTCCGTAAAAAAAGTTCCGCTTTTATGCCTTATTCAAACACACTTCAGAAAAAGTACTGTTTCTAAGAGTGGAAACCAAGTGTGTGAGCCGTATTTCCAAGTTTTGTGTTTCTGCTGCCACAAGCTCAACTGTGTGTGGAAGTTTATCAGAAAAATTATGTAACAATTCCAGGCTGAGACTCTCACAAATGCAAATGACAGTCTTCATCACTTTGTGCCCAACTGCACCATATTATATCTGCATACATATGGTCGGTTTTTATACTGTACAGTATGTATGACTGATGTATACGGCATCCTTTGAGGATTGCAGGGGAAACTGGAGCCAATCTATTGGACAAATTGGTGTTTAAATGTTATCTTTTCTGATGAAACAAAATAAATCTAAAAACATTTGCAAATCATCTCTGAGTCAGGGATCTGAACACCTTTATGTCTAATAGGTGACAGTAGGGGATTATAGGGCTTACAGTATGTGCTTTCATATGTGTGTATGGTAGATAGTGGAAGATAATGGTGCATATTAAAATGTAAAACAGGCTAGAGACTCTATTTATAAATGCTAAAACAGCTGTAACTGTAGTAGCTAAGTGATTCATTATTACCTGCAGAGGAAGCGCAGTCTCAGCCCATGGGGAATAAACACACACACACACAGTCTCCTTTCACAGGAGACACATTTGTAGGTGTAAAAATTAACCTCAAAACTATCATTAGTCACACACAGCACATTTGCCGATGAATTCCTTCCTTCTGTCAGAGTAAAATATATATATGTAAACACTACAGAGCGTAGCTGTGGGCGGCACAGTCAGCAGAGCAAGAAGAATCATCCGCCACATTGTGTGCTCCCCGGGGGGGCGGGGGGGGGGGGGACTGGTTCGAGGACAGCTTTATTGGGCAGAGTTACCAGCGTCTAGTCCAGGTTAATACTGCTACATCTGAGAATGTTGAAATGCCTGCAATACTACATGCACATTGACTGTACGTATGTACAGCATGTACGTATCACAGCAACAACACAGCTGTGACACACTTCTTTGGGAGAGAAACCTGTTAGTCCCCTTTGAGCTCCATAGACCTCCTAGTTTCATGGCATCCTCATTGAACTGGTGTTGATATTATTGTCCAAAATGTAACAATGTAATGTAGAAAAATGTGTTATCACTAGCAAAGAAATGTTTACTTAAAGTGAGTTTTCCGTTTTTTTGTCAGATTGACTTTAAGGATTTATACCTTAGAATGTCTGATATTTTTACACACATCAATGTCTGTTAGTGAATTTTACTTCTGTATTTAACATTTAATACACAACCCAGACACACGAGCAATTGGGATTTCATGCAAATCCCCGTTTTAGCTTAGTTTCTGATAATTGAAGTTTAAAGTAAGCTTTAATATCCTATTAAGACAAGGTAAGATATATTTTTATATCAGATTATTTTTTCTAGAACACCCCCCCAACCAAAAAACAAACAAACATGGCTTATTTTACTTTCTTGAGAATCACTTTTTGCAGTATATTTCTATAATATATACACCACTTCATCTCACATTCGACAGCTTTTTCTGTTTGGAAATGTCTGAAGTTTGTGTCATTTTGCAAACCACTCCCTCTCCTGCACCAAAGTCCAAAAGAAAATCTATATTCTAACCTAGAGAGGACATACGGGCTGCCGGTCCACTGCTACCTCTTTAGTTAAGTGTGCATCACTTAGGCAAAGCTGAATGGAGAACTTTTAAAGCCAAAGTCCTAAAATAACATGTTTGGACTTAATGACAGAGTCAGTACTCGATCAACGACTGCTGTGTTCTGTGATGTAAAATTGGATTTCCTATATGGAATTTGGAAAGCAACACAAACACAACTTTTTTTCTGTAAGATGGTTTTAAAAATTATTCATATATATAGTAGATACTAGCATGTTTTCTAATTCCACAGTTTTCAAAACAGCAGAGAAAACGATGAACATACAGCACCATAATGCAAAGAAAGCCTTTTTTGCCATCATACAAGATTTCAAAAACATGTGTTACTGCAGAGCTAATTGCGTTTAGCCATAGATTTTGAATTCATATCAGTTTTGTGATTTTTTTAATTTAAGGTTTAAGGTTGTAATGAACCAGGTAAAGTCTCCATCCAAGTTTAGAGCAGTTTTTTTCATGGAGGTCTCACATGGTTTGAAGTTGGGAGTATTGAGTTGGACAAAGGTGATACTTAAATACTTCAAAACAAATTACGATTTGGCAGCATTTGATTTCAAAACAGCACTGTGGGCTGCTGAAATGAGTAGTCATTCTACCGCTCCTCAATCCAGAGTGTGTGGCGTGCCAGCTGCTCAGCTCTGCAGCAGGTCATAAGTACAACTGAGAGGATCGCTGAATGACTCATGGTGCCTCAGCGGAGCCGAGGAAACAATAAAAGACTCTCACCATATTAACCACAGTCCTTTCACTCTGTTCACCCTCAGGAAAACACTAGAGAAGCATCGAGACCTGCACCAATAGACAAATAAAGATCTTTCTTATACTCAAGCAGGGAATAATTAATTCAAAATGTACTGTTACGTGCAAGAAGCAGAGTCAGCAACATTATTACTTTTGTTATGTTGTATGTTTATTTATTATTTGTGTGCTGGATTATCATTACTATTATTTTTAATTGCATTAGTTTTCAGAAGATACACCTCTATTTTTCTTGTACCACATCAAAAAGTCGTTTCTATTCTATTCTTTTCTATTCTATTCTATTCTATTCTATTCTATTTTTAAATGCACTAGTTTACAGATCAACCACTAATGTTGTCTTTTCAAATGACAAACTCTGTTCTATTCTTTTTTCCCCCTATTCTATTAGCCAGACATCTATGAAACGAACACCTCCCACACCCACACATCTTGCCTACCAAACATATCATCTTTAGTTTTCAGCCCAAAACATCAGTGCCAGTATTTCTGGTCTGAACAAAGTAAATGAAGAGGGAAAAACTTCAACTGTCATTCGTTTGTGTTCCTATCCTCTGCCAAATCCTAAACATTTCCCCCCCCGTGTGCCAGCCAGCGTCTGTGCCAAATGGCTTGGTATCACTCAGTAAATTCATACTAAAGCAGGAACATGACAATTTGAATCAAATCGTCGCCAAGCCTCCTTCCATTCTATATCCATGTCTTTGTTGGTTTTTTTTTTTACCTCTTTGTTCATTAGTTTCCGTACGTTCCCCTGCTGCTTTCACAGCGGGTTTGATAATCTTCTTAAAAACCTCTGGGCTGTGCTGTCTTTGCAGCGCGACCAGCCACGGTCAAATGCACCAGGACAAGGCGAGAGAGTGAGTGGGGTGTCTGAAATGAATCTGGATTTTGCAGGAGCAGGAGGAGGAGGAGGAGGAGGAGGAGGAGGAGGAGGAGGGCAGAGCAGAAAGATTTCCATTTAAATACGTCTCACTCACAGGATTTGGCAGGTTGTTCCCATGGCAACAGAGTCCCATCTAGGGACTTAATGCATGTGTTTGTGTGTGTGTGATGTGACCTGTTAGATTTGACACCTTTAGCTGGTTAGTCTTGCTGTGGAGGCTGGAGCCAGTCTTTGTCTGAGATACTGCGACAATGCAGGGAGGGCGACAACATACAGCCGCGGCTCTCACTCACGACTTTCCTTGTCAGATACAGAGACTCAGATGGTATGATCTGATATCTGATCATGACGAGCACGAATATAAGCTATAAGATATAAATTAGTTTGCAATGTAGTCATGAGATGGTGCAAAAATATATACAGGAAAATATAAAGGAACCGTGAATTATTCACTCTGCGTTCTCACATTCACTGTGGAAAAAATTTACCTCTGAATCCAGAGAGATGGTGAGAAGACAAGGTTTAGTTGGGAAAATGTTTTCTAGCTGGTTTTCTAACATTTCATATGAAGAGACAAGCGGATGATGCAGCTTTCCAGAGAAAGCATGGCAAATCATATGAAGGAACAGTTCAGGTTATTTTGAGGGTTGTCCTGTAATTACGCTGTCCTCCAGGACACAAATGTGGCAAGAAGTCAATAAAAATGAACAATAAAAATAAAAGCGTTAGACACTAGAAACACTCTTGTAAGAAAGGGTGAACATCATGTAGTGCAATCTGGGAAAAAGATGGGACATAATAATGACAGACTACCTACATCCTGTGTCAGTATGCAAAAAAAAGTGTTCAAAATAGTAAAATTAAGACATGCCGAGAAAAACAAAACAAGACACTACACCTTCTTAAATATAAACTACCAAAACAGCCCTACAAAAAAGCCAAATATTCTTAGATTGATTTTTTTTTTTTAATTTTTCTGTTTTTCTAAAATAGAATCTGCCACTGAGGTGAAGCTAACTTTACTTGTTTACTTGACTTTATTGTGTCTGAAAACAAGGAAAAAGAAAAAGTGGCCAAAACTAAAGAAAGTTGTACATATCACCAGCAAAAAAAGCCGTCAGACAAATGTGTTTTCTTTTTCTTCATTAAGAGAGTTTATATAGTTTAAATAAGAGTTTATTTGCGCACACACCAATCTGAGATAGTGAATTTTACTTGTGTAATTAACATAGGAGAGAAGAGCAGAATCTCCTCCATCAGAACATGTGCAACTGTTTTTAGTCTTAAAATAAGATAAGAAAAAGTCATGCTACTCCATTGGGACTTCATGCAAAGCATTGTTTTAGCGTTTTACTGTAATTAAAGGTTAAAGTAAGATGCATTATCTTATTACGACAGCACTGAGGTTTGGGTATGAAAAGGTTTGATACCTTGTGCCGTTACATGCCATTGTGTCTCTGGGCAAGGCACCTATCCCCGGCTATCCCAGTGATAGAAGAGACACTGCATAAGGATGTTTTGTATGAATGTGTATGTGAATGAGTAAATTGTAGTTTTTGAATGGTCGTAAAGACAAGAAAAGTATTCCTTCCATTTATCATTAATGGGCAAGTCCATCACCAAAGTATTCATATGACGTTACAGATTAAATTGCTTCCCTGTTGATAAAATCAAGTTGTGTGTGAATGGATTCATGGATGACCTGAGTCTCTATTTACTGGTAAAACTCACCTACACATTTTCAAAAAGGATGACATTTTTTTTAATATATGACAATGTGAGGATATTGAATTATTGTCATTCTTTTAACAAAACATATATTTTCTTCAGTTGTGCAATATCACAGTTCCTGCTATAATCAGTCAGCTACTCTGTGTTTCTCTGGAAAGAAAAGTGACAAATAAAGTCATCACTTGCTGTGCACCAGCAGATTAATTTATCCCAGAAATACCCTGCAGTCATGCAGCAGTATGGGGTAAAATGGGAAAAAAAGAGTTCATGAACTATAGCTGCAGGTATAATCTCTGTGTCATGGCGTTTGTTGAAAACTGAAAGATGCGGTGACTGCAACTAAGTATCTAGATATTATTGTGGACATCAGAGGACAACTGATGTGGGTTTTTGTTTGACTGATTCAGATGTATGATTTCATGTTCAGGTTGATTTTTTTATCTTATTTAATATATTTTCTGTCTTTCAGTCTGTCTCAATGCAGCACATTTATTAAAAAAATGCATAAAGTGAATCTTCAATACAAAATGAGGCTACTTCAAATACATTTTTGACTTTTATCCGGTTTCTAACAACACAAATATGTCAACTCACATAAATAATAATGATCTGCAATGCAAGCAATATTATTTATTTATTTAATGTGCAATACAATAGATGTCATTCTATTTTATTTTGTGTTTTTTTCCAGTGCAAAAAACTTTTTTGTATTTGAGTTTTTATCAGTTGTATATATTTATTGAATTCTTTTTTCAACCTTTTTCATCAGCTTGTCTGTGTATCTAATGCCAATAAGCCTGAAATGTCATTTTGTTCTGCACCCTTGATGTTTTTGCAGAATTACTTTAAAAGAAATCTTATCTTAAATCTTATCGCAAAAACATACATAATAAGAAAAAAATGTAACAATCTGCCTTTTTGATTCAGTGTTTGTTATACAACTGGACATATATATTATTATGTTAGAAACACATTCTGAAAATAATAACCCAGTCCAGCAGGTGTTGGTGAACACCACCAGCGTATGGTGACATTCATGGTCTCGAGTGAAAAGACTAAATCAGCCATGTGCTGATCAGCTCAGCCAGTATGTCTCTTTCTTAAACCCACAACCGCAAATTCAAGAGACACTGCAACAAGAGCAGACAGGCAGCAGGGCGGTGGAGGCAGAGGTGGAGGTGGAGGGCAGCATTGTGATGAAGGCACCGGAATGGAAGCCGCGTGCACAGGCTAAATGGATTACTTCCCCTCAGATTGAGAGATCATTGTGTGTCAGGAAACTGGGACCCCCCGCTGCTTTTCAGGCCGGGGTGGGGTGGGATGCTGCACTGAAGGCTCAGGGTGAGGGTGAGTGTTTGAGTTCGCTCACTGAGGATGGAGCAGGGAGACAAACGGAGCAGGATCTGCCCGAAGCCAGTGAACTGACTGAGTGACTGAGAATATGTCAAACACAGAATTGCTGATTGAAAAAAATATACAGAGGGGCGGCTACCATGCTGTGCAGGTGCAGCTGTGGTAGCACGGGTTTAAAGACTGACAGAAAAATCAGGGTGGGTTGGGGTTAGTTCACGGCGGGAATGGAACAAACCTAAACCATATTTTTTCTTTGCCGTTTATCCAGGTTAAATAACAAACAAATATCAATGAGGAAACACTTAACGGATGGTGACATCTACCCCCGAACCCTGGCTAGATCTCCATATAGTTGAATTAGGGGATGTATATCAAATAACAACAAGAAAAGAGAAAAACAAGCCCAACAGTCATAAATAAAATGGCAGTTCTGACACAACTAAGTTACAAAAATTCTTGGATCTTACTTAAGGCTCTCAAGTTGGATGAGATTGTGCTTTCTTTAGCACCATGCATTCTAGCCACAGAAAGTTCTATACCAACCACATCAAGATATAGGAGAATTAGAATTAGTTACTTTTTCACGCACCAGTATTGAACACACACAAGCAATTGAGTGAGGGTGTCTTGCTCAGAGACCATCCTGCTACTTGAATCAGCGACCCTCCAGTTACAAGCACAATTTCTTTCCTCTTGGCCATAGGCAGCCAGAGTTAATACACAGCCTGGCCAAAAAAACCTCTAATATTTCCTTGGACTGCCTTTAGATTTGATTACGGCACTCATTCGCCGTGGCACTGTTTCGATAAGCTTCTGCAATGTCACAAGATTTATTTATGTCCAGTGTTGCATTAACTTTTCACCAAGATCTTGTACTGATGATGTGGGGAGTCAGACCACTGCACCAAAGCCTTCTCCAGCACATCCCAAAGATTCTCAATGGGGTTAAGGTCTGGACTCTGTGATGACAATCCATGTGTGAAAATGATTTAGAAAATTGAAAATTCCCTAGAAAATGGAAGCCTTTTTTCCCAGTGGCCTCACTGATTAGTGGTTTTCTTAAGGCTACCCAGCTGTTCAGTTCCAATGCCTTGAGTTCCCTTCACATTGTGCATGTGGAAATGCTCTTACTTTCACTATTAAACATAGACCTCATAGACCTGCTACAGAAATACAAAACAAACATTTTTGTGTTACAAAAAGCTTTATTCGAATGAGTATACATTACAACATATACAACCACACAAACAGAGACAGAATGAAGAAAGCCAGGGCGACTAAGGAAATAAAAGCTATAATAAATTGAACAGACCAAACAATCTCCAAAACACAAGAAGAGGAAAGCAACAATGACGGCAATAAGTGACAGTAAATGCAAGTGCAAGAGAAAGGTGGGGCCATGACATCATTGTTTACCAAAAGTAGCATATTGGTCATCTGTATGAAAAAGCAAGGTTGGCAAATTGAGATTTTACCCACTCTTTTCAAAAACTATTGTTTAAGGTTCCCAAAACACAGTGTCCTTGTGGATAAAACGCAGATACGATAAAAACTTTAGCGGATTCATCAAGACTTGTTTTTGTGTGGACAGCACCTACAGTAGGCCTCAAAGGAATGTGTGTGTGAGACGGAGTGAATGAGAGAGAGAGAGAGCCTGGTGCACCAGTGTTGGATGGTAATAAGCAGCTCTTTTTGCAGTATAAAGAAAGAGTCGGTACAGCAGATGATAATTTCAGCGTCCATAATTCCATTAGTCCCACATGTGAAAAAGTGAGTTGTCACTTTAGTTATCATTGGCTCTAAATGTTAAGCTAGAGCTGAAGGACTCCAGACTTATATCCTTTTCCTTCTTTATCTTTATCCTTGTCCCGTCTCGTTATGGTCAGTTGCATTCTCTTTATGTTACAGTATTGCAGGCAAGTTTTTAATAACCATATAGTAGAAATATTTTTTTCTTTTTTTCAGACTCTCTTCGGATTCTTTTTTTTAATTGCACTCATGATGCAACTTTCCCATTTATCTGGGCACTCAGTAATGGGGACTGGCACTTGACCATTTGGGTTTCAAACTGGCAAGCCCTCAGTTACAAGCCAATTCCCCATTTCACCAGGTCACAGTTTGCCCCAATGAGATAAATAATCATTTACTAGTCTAACAACAGTGAAATTTGCAAAAAAGGCTCTAAGAAATGGCTGAAAAAGCAGTGAAAGCTGGTGCCAGTTTTTATTTTTATCACAACAGGTGCTGCTGTCACTGCATTTATACATGTACAGAATTTCTAAGAAGGTGGTCTTGAAGTGATTTCCTCACCTTACTCAAAAAGAAAGACACCAGTGCACATTCTTGGGATTCCAAAATCAAGTCTTGTGAGCTCAACTATGCTCATTGGTGTTTTCATCATAGTTTGTCTGTTTGAATTATTTTTCTGTGATTGTGACTGTTTTTGTAGGCATGGCATCCTCTGGGATACCGGGCCCACTTGATGACCCCACTCAAGAAGAAAGACCCCAGTGCTGATCCTTGGGGATTCCAACATGAAGTCCTGTGAGCTCAACAGTCTACAACATTAGTACATCTGTACATCTGCTCCTGGTCTGTCTTTCTGTTCTTTCTCCCCCATTTTTCCTTTTGTTCCAACCAGCCAAGACAGATCACTGTTTGTTGTTTCTGCTTCCTGTTTCTCTCATAGTAAGGTTCTGATCATACTATGTAAAGTGCATTGAGATAATTGTTGTCATTTGGCACCATACAAGTAAAAATAGCTTGACTTGTTTACTGAATCATCGCGCGTCTGTACTGATGAATCTGCTTTCAAGAAGACAGTGTAATACAAGGTCATTTTTTTGTCTTCTCCGTCTTCCTTCCTGTCATTACATCATTTGTCCTGACAACAGCCTCTGTTATTCAATTCACCTCCAGTCCAGCTCAGGTGATGGGCAGCTGCGGACATTGCATGGAAACAAATAGGCTCCAAATAAACTCTGTCTGTCCTAAGAGCTCACCCAGTCAGTTCCCAGGGTCAACTGTGTGGGCTGGGTGTGCCACTTCAATTCTCAGCGTTGACATACACACACTAACGCACATGTGCACACATGCAGCAGCAGCATGGAATGACATGGTTCTCTTCCCCTCTGGAATGGCAGCAGACAGCGGTAAATGAAAAAGCTCTTTTCCCTAATAATTAGCCCCTCGGCAGGGGCGACCTTTGTGCCTCCCACAGCAGGAGTAGCACACAGGTAATTAATGCCCCCCCAACCCGCCATCTCCCCTTCAACACCACACACATGCACACACACCTACCCTATGGGACGAGGACTACACGGGCCAGTGGGTCCCTCTCTGAAAATGATACCCTAGTCCTCTGTGCCACCTTCATGCCCATGGGCATCCATGGGTAATGGTGAAGAAACTGTGAGTTTGTACCTCTTTGGGAACTTTTCAGATGCAAACACTGACCTTGTCAGGAGTCCTCATGGGGACCAAAGTTTGGTGCTAATCTAATTTCTGAGGCCGTGGATACAGTTAGAGGTAAAATGAAAGTTTGGGTTAATTTAAGGTTAGGGTTAGGCATTAATACCTTTGGTTAAGGTAAGTGATATGGCTTTGCTTAGGCTGTCCAAATGAACTGAAGGTAATGCAGTGTCTTAAGAAGAACGGCTGCACAAACCTGTGTGTAAAATGGGGTTGTTATTCTCCTTGGTTTGGAAAGGAGAACAGTGTGTCTGCTGTTACTAAGTGTCTTTTGTGTGAGGAAGTGTGTGTCCCTGAGTTCGTGTGTTTGTGTTTTTGTGTTTGCCTGTGCTACCATCCATATGGGCTGTGCATGCGTGCAGAATTTGTCTTTGTGTCTCTCCAAGGAGATCTATTCAAGCATGCATCCATGTGCTCGGTGTGTGTGTGTAATAGTGGGTTTTAGGCTGTCAGAATAGCTGTGTAATGGTGCGTAGTCCCTTTTGATAAGTCTTACAGTTGTGATCGCCGTGCGGCCCCCGTACTCTTATCTCCAGAGGACAACGTTGCACTTAGAGAAGCAGCCGCCACGAGCACAACACACACACACACACACAGTCTGGTTTCCATGACTTCAGAGGACATTACATTGACTTACATTGATTTCCTGGAGACTTACTCTTACCTTAATCATAACGACTACTGGCCTATCTCTAACTCTCACCATGATCTTGAACAATTGTCCCCATAAGGAAGACAAGCCCCCTTAATGTGACTGTATAAACATATTTAGGTCCCCACAAAAAACAGGCTCTCATTCATCCCTACAAACTCAACTTCACACGGGTATACACACACACATCCTATATCCCAGAGCACACTACCTAGACAGTGAAAACAACTTAGGTCTTATCTCTCTAACTCCCCCTGACTTCAAATTACTGCGTCATTATCTGACACCAGCCTCCTTAAACAGTAATAATTGATAAAATGGGATTGATTAACCATGCTATTAGGCACAGCATAATTGGCTTGATAATGAGCAGATTGCCTGCTAATTGCTGAACAGATAATAAGGCTCACATTTGCCTTGGTGAAAATGATGATATACATCAGAGATGCATGCCCTTTGAAAACTATCAAACCACAGGAAATCAGGGCAGATGCAGATCAACCTTTCAGCCTGCACAGTTTTCACTTCACTGTCTCACTGCATTACCAAAGCTTTTTTTAATGCATCGGTTACAAGTTTGCCATCAGGAATAAAAGCAACTGTGTTCCCAATCTGAGTTATAAACAAAAGCTCTTATTCACCTGTCTGAATAAGGTGGAAATGGATTGACTCTTGTCTTTGCCTCATATGTATAGTATAGATAAATATGGCGGCAGCTTTGGAAGCATTGTGTCATCTCCTTAAGACGTGAGATCACATGAGGCACTAACACTAGATGCCCTTCCTGATGCAAATTGTCAATTTATCTGGGCTTTGGACTGGCATTAGTAGTACACTTGACGTGACCCCTGGGATCAGTTTAGAGTTAACAATGAGCAATGGGATTGGGTACCTTGCTCAGAGGCACTCCAGTTCTTGACATGATGGGGAAACAAACCGGCAACCCCCCCGAGTATAAAGTAGTTCTCTTTTTGCTTAGCCAAAGGCTGCCCTAGCACTGGGAAGCACTCTAATACGTTAATGCTCACTTGTTGCTCATTCACTATAGTCTTTATAAGATCCTAAGATCTTTGCTGACCCTCAGCAGAGAATTTCAGTCTGACGTCTTTCTCTAGTCTCTATATTAATCAGTTCTTCCAAATGGAAAGTGGTTTCTAAACTGCTCACATGCCTTTACCAAACTCTATAGTAAAAATCCATGTTTTTTTAGCTTGTGGAGACACAGTAGCTGCTGCTCTACTGCTTTTCCCACTTTTGTAAATCCAAATGAAAAATATCAAACACTGAATTCACAACATAACACATTTGAAGTTAGTGGTGGAGGCAGCAGTGGATCAGCAACTCCTATTTGCTTTGATGTTAAATCACAGTTTTTCTCTATGGACTTTGGTGCAGCTGAGTAAGCAATTTACAAATATTGTCTAACAGTGGGACCAATATTAAAAACATACAGTTAAGACATCGTGGACATAAATGGCCATAGATTTTATTAGGGAAGCCTTTTTGTGCCATGTTTTCAGTGAACGTAGTGTCCCTATCTCAGCATGGTGCCTTCTGTTATATAGACCACAATTCAAAAAGCAGAACTCCCTCCTAAATCACTTAATCTACTGCTACCCATGCTTTGTTGACTTGTTAATTTCCACAGATTCTTCATGAAAATATGGTCAGAAGTTTTGGGTGCATCAAAATAATAATTTGTCTGTCTCCTCTGTTCGCATTCTTCTTTTCTCTCTTGTCCATTGGAGGTTTCTTTCAGCATCCCTGTCCGTGCCATCAATGGCTCACTGTCCTCCTGCCTGGGCTCTGTTTGTCTTAGGGCTCCCCCCTCCATTTGTGTGGGAGAAAGACAGAGAAAGGAAGCAGGGACTGGGCGCGAAGTGGGTTGGGGGAGAGTTTTGGTAAACACTGGCCTGTCACAGCTCAGCGGGAGATTGTTACAGCCACCGCCTCCCTCTCCTGCCACTGGGGAGATTTTTAATCGCCGGGGCGTCTTAAAGAGTCAATTAGACAAAGGAGGGTTTTGTGTTGTCTCCGGAGAGTGGACTGGACATTGACAAACAACTGTGTGAGAACTGAGGGCTGTTTGGACAAGAAGAGTGGGGGTCTGGTATGGTCAAGAGCTGTCAGATTAATGCCTGCCTGTATACTGTAGTGGCAGATGGGCTGGGCAGCCTCAATGAACCATGGTAAGAATGTTTGGGTAGAGGTCACCTATAGAGAAAAGAATATATATATATATATTTTTTTTAGACCAGAGGGCATGTTCTGCTCTGTTTCATGGTATCAGGTGAGCAACTGAACTCACAGCTGTCATCTCACTCCATTAGCCATGGCTTTTTCTGAGTTGCTAAGAAAATAGGGCACTTGTTCATCAGGTTTTATCAGATTTAAAACAGGATAATGTGAGGTTGGAGTTGCTCAGAGCTCATCAGTGCACACAGTAAAAGAAGGAGGAGGATGTCAGATGTCCCAGTCTGGATTTGAGGCATGTTCCCACAGACACCAGGCCACTGTGGCCCACTCAAATCTCTGCTGTTATTAACCTACATCGCTCTAAATTACCGTCTATTCCCAATGAGGGAAGAGAGAGAAGTGCGGGGGTTCAGAAAGAAAGAAAGAAAGAAAGAAAGAAAGAGGTAACAAGTCATGTGGGCAGAAAATTCTAGAGGTACAGGCAGGAGAACAGATGAGGACGGTGATGAAACGTGACAAGGAAGAAAAAAAAAAAACATTAGTAAATGAAAACCCTGTATAAAACTTTGTCATATTTTGTCACCGGATCCTCAATTAAAAGTGAAAAGTGTGATTTATTAGTGTTGTGCTTTCAGTGTGAAAATGTAATTCATCTGAGTGTAAAAACCCGGGGCTGTCTGTGTGTGAGTGTGTGTCATTTTCACGACATTTGGGATTTCTGCATTTTAATTAAAATGCTGAAGTTGTGTCATTGTGTATGTGTGTGTTTCCATTCAGGTGTGACTGTCTGCTATGTGTGCATATTTCCAGGATAAGTGTGCCAGTGTGCATATGTGTGTGAATGCTCTTTGTTGTTTTTTTTCTTTCATTAAACCTTATTATTGTGCTGTTTAATTAGCTACTACCATAATGTTCTATTGGCTACTGTGCAAAGTTTCACCAGTGTACGCCTACACCCAGCGACAATTAGCTTCATTTAGCCACTGAGCTTGTGGTCATTACCTCGCAAACATTCAAATTTTTCAATCACTCACTCACTCACTCATTGTCTACTGTGTTATTGTCCACATGAGTGCGAAGCAGGCCTCGGTTTGCTTCAAGTGAACCAAATGCAGGAAGTGGACTACAGCGCAGGCCATTGTGGGCATAACACTCTGCATTAACCAGTAGATGAGCAAGTTTTCTTGTTCATTGTTTATCTTGTACTTTAGTAATTCTTGTGCAGCCCCACCTCAGGCAAGGAGGGGAATACATTATTCAAAAGGTTCGGTTTATTTGACTAAAGTGCAGTGTGAAAGCAAATTTGGACCAGCTGAATTTTGCAACCCCCAACTGAACCGAGTCTAGCAGACGATTTGGTATGAAAATGACCTACTGTGAATTAAGAGCTTTCAGTCAGCATGCACACACAGGGAGAACATGCAAATCCCACAAGGGAGGCTCTCTTTCAAGCCGAGATTCAAACCCATGACCTTTCAGCTGTGAGACAACAGTGCTAGCCACTACTCAGCTGTGTACATATTTTTTGGCATTAGGATGTGGTACAGTTAATCTGGCTCTACCACCATACTGTATATTCTTAGATACGCACACAATTCAGACCCATTCATGGCTCATAACTTTGGTTTTTGCAATGGCCTATGTTGATTTTGTGACACATATCCTGAACAAAATATGTATTTTCAATGTTCTGATTGTCCTGAAATATCATTAAAATGATGTTGTGAGTAAAATACAATCAACAAAAATTACCAGTAGTCAAGGCTTCTATATACAGTACAGTAGCCTCAGATACAGAAGGTGCATTTGTGTCTCTTCAGCCACTTGTGCCATGTAGGTAAAGGTATAGTATGTCAAATTTGGCAACATTTTTATGTGAACTTGTATGTTACAGCCAAATATTCCTCACTTTACTCCATTACAAATGTGTTGGAGAACCTACGTGGCCTTCAGTTACCATCAAAACTTGAAAAGATGCTTAGCTAGTTGGGCCATTGTAAAAACATGTTGGTCCAAAATGGCAACCTCCAATGAGCTCACCCTGCTCCAAGTACAAAAGGCTCATTTTGGAGTAATGAAAAACAACAAATCATACAATCAGGCGATTGTACAGTCAATTATAATTAAGTTTGAATATTTTATTGTCAATTTCTGCCAAATGGAGCTTTAAGATTTTGAAATTGGAGACCCTACAGTACATACTCTTCAGTCAGCATTATAGGTGACATAGAATGGTCTTTTAGAACCAAAAATCGAGATTACTGATGTCTACTTTGAAAAACTAAATAATATTTATGGACAAAACCTCATATTCTCTTCAGATTAAGCCACTTTATTGCTGCTTGAGCTAATGCCCGCCCCCCCACAACACTGAGTCTCTTATGATTGGCCAGCTACAAGCAGACTAACTGCTGCACAGTGCTTCGCCCCTCGTACCGCAGGAGCGTCAGTTTGCGTGCCTGCGTGGTTTAATTTACATGTAAAAAACCATTTAGTATAAGTTGTTCCCTATGCACACAGTTTGTCACAGGTCGTGCAGCAGTTCGCTTTTAAAACAGCGAGCCGAGACCAACAGAAATCACACACGCGAGCACACACAATCTCTGCCTTCCGCAGTCAGTAGTTAACATATGTGCTAACCTGAGACACTTGTGAGCCGACACAAAAATACACACATTTCCACCAAGGACGTGCTTGTAAACGGCATCATATGGAGCAGAGACAAACAGAAAGGGTAAATACACATGCTGCCTTTCAATTAGCCATTGTTAGCTATTGCTATACAAGACAAGAAGCAGTCAAGCCACAATGACATTATTACTTAATTTGGAAATGCTTACATTGCCTTCAGGAAATCCATTGTTGGAGCTGCTTCCTGCTGATGAGTCCCACTTTGTTTTGCCTAAACTATTCACTTCAAAGTGACTGCTACAAACAAACAGCATTTCAGGAAGCTTAGCAGGGATATTTCTATCAAAAATGAAAGATATTCACTCTGCTCTTTGTTCCTCATTTAAAGGGAGTCTATGAAGCATCTGGTGTTGTTTTTGACAACCAGCAACAGAGCAACAATGAACTGAACCTTTCTTCTGAGATATGTTGCTCTCAACAGATACAATAGTTGTAATGGCAGAAGCGATTCTGCATCCTCTTCTTCTGGTTGAATGTTCACGCCCATGACAGGGAGTTGCTGTTGGGGGAGGGTTCGTTGCACGGCAAATGTGCTAGTTACGTAACTAAACTCGACTTTTCAAAACCACTTGCTTGAGCTCAGGTAAAGAGAGAAGCCCTTTTTTCAGAAGTGGCTGAAGTGTTTATTGTGACACACCTGAGTGATGTTTAAAAACGGGAGGGACACGGGGACACACCAAAAAACTTCTGAAGTTTGATTTTCCAGTGAATGTCCTCTTTAATGTGATGCTGGGATCAGACTGGCCTCCACTGTGATGCTGCACTTTTGGTGATTTATGTTGTTGCTGATGTTATTATTCTACCTCAGTTTGATCTTTATGACATTTAGACTCTTATATTGAGATAGGTGATATATCTATTATTATGCAGCATATTTCTGCACTCAGACACCCACGCTGCATTTATGACAGTTTAATAAATGAGGGCTAATGGGAGACATGACGATGAAGCAAAAACCCACTCACACACTCCACTGCCTTAGTTATCAGGCAGAAAAGAACAAAAATGATTATCGAATTCCAAGACAATTGCAACTGAGGCAAACAATAATAACTAATGGGCACGTTGTGGGAATTCATTACATGGGAGAAATGGCCATGAAATTGAAAAACAACACTAATTAGAGGAGGGGAGTCCTGTAGGCTTTCAACTCTCATCCTGGCTTTTCCAAATAGTTTTTTTTAACTACTGGTTCCTACACTGACTTACTTTTGTGTTGATTAAGAAATTAAAAAATGATGTCTGTGAAAAACAAGACCTCCCCGCAGGATATTGTTGCCATGGCAGAGTCTGTGTTTCAGAGGAGCAGTGTAGCTGTCAAGAACCGTGCCTCCCATTCAACAGGTGGCCGTTCATACTGCTGAGAAACTTAGTGGGGAAAAAAAGGAAAAATAAATAAATAAAAAAACGAATAAGTTAATCGATTCATAACAACATTTTATTCATGTTAGAGCTGGGTTAGTAAAGGACTCCAGTATACCGTAAAACATGTTAAAAGGTTTAATCAGGAGTAACAGAATATTATTTGGCACTAACACATGCAAAACCAGGTCTCTTTAATTACAAACTCTGGAAGCAGATTTCTTCAGGTTAGATTCTACTTTACAAGTCAGACTTAACACAGCAAGTTGCAATACAATGTACAGCAATTAAAAAGGGGAAATAATAATATTATTAAGCAGCAATCAGAATTCAACACCTGTCTTATCTTCTCACCATGAACATTAGAGCTAACTTGAGGCAATGGATTAAAAGAATAAACTCCAATCCCTCAGCACAAGTGGTTACTGATCAGTCTTATTATTTATTGTTCTCAGTTTACAGGTCATTGTGCCAGGGTTGTCTACTACCCTGTTCTGTTTTTAGCTCAGTCAGTTCACCAATCCAACCTAATATCACCTATTTCTATCCATAACACACAATATGAAATATCTTGTGATGACATGTTAGTATTAAGAAATCCTGCTCAAATCCTGCTATGAACGTCCAACCCAGGATAAATTTATGTAAGTTCTATGGTCCATCTTGTCCCTCCATCTCCTTTCTGGAGCCACACTAAAGAGAAGAAGGTTGATTGATCAGCCTGGCAGTTAATAGTTTTAAATTTAACTCCTTTGTGCTCAGGGCCCTGTTTTCCTGGTTTGTTACACTCACCACTGTTGTATGGTGTACATTAGACAGCAATGTAGTATACCCATTAAATCTTCTCTTTATTAACATAAGAAATGTCAGTTGTATTTAGGTCCTTTTATTTCTCTTGTCATACAAGCTGTGCCATCCAAAAAAAAAAAAATCTGTCACATAAGAAATGTGTTATGACATAAAATCAAACTGAACTGAACCCAAAAAGCGGAAGTGGAAATGTGCCATAAGTGGAAGTGAAAAAAAATATTTTAACAAAAATAAGATCCAAACAAAAGAGCTGAGACTGGCCGGCTTGCTGGACAGAGTCTTCAGAGTCCCAGGGAACTAGGGAGGACAAAAACATGAAAAGATGAGAAACAACTACAAAACTAGAGCAAGGATTGTACCGCATGATACGACTTGACACATTTGCGACTGTGGAACCAGGAACCAGAGAATATGGTGCAGAAGGTTGATGAGCAGATGAGTTGCAGGTGCAAACTCAGAAACTCCGTCCAGCCTCCTGTAAAAGCCAGCCTCCTGTAGCCAGCCAGCCTCCTGTAAAACAAGAAACAAAAACATGCTACACAGGAAACAACAGAAATTAACAAAATAAAAGACTGGAAACCAGACCCTGACAATATGTTTACTTAAAATGAGCATGTTAACAACTTATTTGCACGCACACGCACACACCAATCAAAGATGGTACATTTTGTGTCTGTTTATTTCTTAGATATTCTTTCAGTTTGATTATTTATCTAGGGCAAAAATGTGCTCATGAACATGTGCTTTTTTCTTTTTTAGGCAAAAATAATAACAATATCCCAGAAACAAGGCTCATTTACCTTCTTGGAAAATCAATTTTTGCAGTGTAAGGATAGGTTAGAGACTCTTTTCAGCTGCCCATTGGGAACATATGGGTGTTCATTATGGAAAGAACATATAATAATGATCATGGATTCTGATGCCAAAGATGCATTCAATTTACTGAGTTCCTCCCTTTTTGTTTTACTTGCAGTTGAGCTCAGCACTTACTGAATGGTATCCAGACAGTCAACTTTTATTAATGACAGAACTTGCTTCACTTCCAATAGAGAGTTTGGAGATGAGATTGCTCAGACTTGCCCCATGATTTTTAGTTGGAACGTGATTTGATCCAGCATTTATGATGATAATCGTTTCCTGCACAGGACATACTTTAGCCCTGTCAAGCTTCATCGCATGAACATTGTTAAGGATCCGCTCTGCAGCTTTTCTTCATGTTTTTGGAACTCCCCTCCTGTTGTTAAAGTCTGGAACAATGTGGCTTCTAAATTATCTGTTTCCACAGATGACGCAGTACTTGTCACTGTACCTGGTCTGATATCAAATGATTTATCTATTCTCACGCTTTCCAAATGTATTCATTTGTCAGATTGACAGCAAGTAATACAAAAAAAAAAAAAAAAAAAAAGAATTAAAGAAGTCGCTGTAAGCCATCTCATTCTCTCATTATCAGATCTTGGACCCTCTCCTTTTTTGGATACTGAATAAATGGTGTAAAAAAGAATTAAAGAAGTCGCTGTAAGCCATCTCATTCTCTCATTATCAGATCTTGGACCCTCTCCTTTTTTGGATACTGAATAAATGGTGTTAATGGAAACACTTTGAATGCCTGGCACAGTGTTGCAGAATACCTAAAAATATTTTACAGGGTCAATACATGTACAGTAAATGGTCTCAGTTTCAACTCTGTGTATTTGTATTTCTTTATTATTGTTTTTCCTTTCTTTGTTATTATTTTGAGAGGAATTGCTCCCAGTATATGTTGTTCTGTGGCAGACGTTTGTTTTTCTCTTTATTTGTCTTTGTCTTCTTTCTTCTCATTCCGCCTTTTGTTTGCCCGTTAACAAATTCCACATACTAAAGATGTGGTTTTCAAGAAGACTCTTTTTTTTCCTTAAGGAAGTTGTTATACATGTTCCACCAGGGTCTTCTTTTATGCCGTGCCTTGATGGGGAAGCAGCATCTATTATTTTGTGTTTTTGATTAATTGCCGTAGATCATGTTTCTAATGTATTTTATTTATCTATTTATTCAATTGTGTTGTCTGTATTGTACATATGAGTTGTTTGGCATGAAATAAATCCTCTAGTGAATCAAAAAAGTTTCTCTAATCTAACCCAATCTAAGTGTACATTCAACCTGAAGAAAAAGAAGCTGTATCGCTTCCGCCATTACAACTATTGTATCTGTTGAGAGCAACATGTCTCAGAAGAAAGGTTCAGTTCATTGTTGCTCTGTTGCTGGTTGTCAAAAACAACACCAGACACTTCATAGACTCCCTTCTAATGAGGAACAAAGAGCAGAGTGGATATCTTTCATTTTTGATAGTAATATCCCTGCTAAGCTTCCTGAAATGCTGTTTGTTTGTAGCAGTCACTTTGAAGTGAATAGTTATACAAACTTTGGGCAAAACAAAGTGGGACTTAGCTCAAAAGTACCACAGAACAGTCAGTCTGCTGCTAGCTGGCCAATCACAAGAGCAGCAATGCTTGTGAAGCGGCTTAATCTGCAGAGACTATAGGGTTTTTGACCATAAATATTATTTAATTTATCTAAGTAGACATTAGTAATCTTGGTTTTTGGTTCAATTCTATTTGGTTCAATTCATTCTATGTGACCTTTAAATATTCATACAATTTTGTCCCACTTAAAATAAATTTAAAACATCCACCCACTTAAATATAGTAAAATCATTCAAACTTCTGAATTTTCAGCTCACTTAGACCATTTTTGCCTATACTTTTGTAACTGAAAATTACAAAAATACCCAACATTTTTGCACATTTCCCTATTAAAATGCATAGAAAACTTTTTTTTTTTCAAAAACACACATTTTCAACTTCTACTAGTTCCATATGTTGAAATGTAGAAACATTATTAAACTTTAGAATGTTAGGCCAGGTTAGTTCAGGTCAGTAAGGACATTATTTAGTCTATTCAGAATTTTGGAATTTTTTTTTTTTTTTTCCAAAATATTCAACTTTTTTTACATAGACAATCTTCCATTCAAATGAATTGAAACTGACAGTTTTTCTACTACTTTCTGGTTCCATAATTCAAATTGATGGAATTTTCAGATTCACTGTAAGAATGCTAAGCATGTGCTGTTTTAATGTACTAGGGTGCAAAATCTCAGTATGCCTTTTGTTTTTTGTATAGTATAAAAATTTCAAATAAAAATTTGATTGCAAAACAAAGAATATCAGTAATCAGAAAAAAGCACACAAAAAAGTGAAACAAAGGGGAACTGTGAAGAGGCAAAGAAGAGAGAGAGCAGGTGAAGGTAAAGAAGAGACAGAGCGAGTGATAGGCAGCTATTGACACAGTGTGACTGGCAGGTAAAGAAAGGCCTCATACACCTGATGCCTCTGGGCGAGTGGGCAGGGCCAGGAGTGTCTCGGGTGACACTGTGAAGTGGGTGAGAAAGATTGCAACTGTGATACAAGTCACTCAGATAGTGACCACACATGTGAGGTCACAGATGCTCACATACTCCAAGTTACCCATGCATACTGCAGCTCAGTTTGGCCCATTTCCTCTCATGAGTGCCTGAAACAATGGCTACCCCACTCTCTTTGACTTGCACTCATTTAGGGTCAGGTCATGACATGATGGGTTGTGGAATGTCCACACCAAATCACTATTCTCTTTGTGTGATGCATGGGTATGAAAAACCACTTATAAATTGGTACTTGATCAGTACCTGAATCAGTAATCCTCTGGTTAGGGCTGGATGATAGGGCAAACAATTACCATATATTATATTTTCCCGTATTGATTGCAATTGATATTTATCTATTTTTTTCCTAATATTGTTAGCTCAAAGAACGACTTGACAGAAGCCTAAAAACAATTTCACTGTATTTATATTGCGCTTTTCTACTCTTTATGACCACCCAAAGCCGCTTTACACTACAGTTTTGTCATTCACACCCATTCAGTCACACATTCATACAGGAGTTCTTTCTCCTGATTGGAAAAAGATCGGGGATAATGGAAAGGTTTCTCCAAGATTTATGTTCCATTTACATCAGAAGTAGGAACTGGGAATGATGTCACCCCCAAGGTCACCATGTTCCAGTTCATTAGTTTGAAATGCAAACATATCTCATTCTAGCATTTGTTGGCCATTGTTATTTTGGGTGCAAAAACAGCATAGCAGGTTAAAAATGAAATAGTATTATGTGTACAACTGATTATAGTAAAACAAATATAACAGAATTGCTATTAACAGTTAAAGTAGAGTTTTTACAGTGGCAGCCATCTTGGACTCCCATGTCAGGGTCGATGAGGATGCTCCAGAGTTCAACAACAAATACAATGCAGTTATTTTGGAACATGATGTGTTTTTGATAAGCCGACTTAACAGCACAGACAGTCAGTACATTCATAACTTTTTTTTCTTCCCAGCAATGCTAGAGTGCCAAGTATATTAGCCTTGTTTCAAAAGCTCACATCACATCAGAAATATGTTGGAAACAGACAAACATAATAGTTCACAAACAGATGTGACATCTTTTGTTCCTGTCATACTTTCACTCTGCCAGCTCACGCTTAAATGGGACACGAGTTGCAACCAAGTGGATATAAATAATTATCAGAACCTGACATGAGCAGACCTGGTGGTGAACATAAAGTCCTACACTGTGAACACAACCTGCAGTACATATGCATTTTACAGATCAGACACAGTTCAGGCAGTTTATATTGAAACAAATTTTGGCATTTGTTTTTAACAAGGAGCAGCTTCATGATCTCTGCTCACCAGAGTCATGTGTTCTGTTTGACTTATATCAACATAGAGCACTTAAAGAGCCCGCGGTGCCTCACAACAACCAAACACCATCTCTGTGTCTCCAAACAACATCCTTCAACACAACTGCTCATCCTTATCCTTCCCTTCTTCCTGTTCCTTTTCTGCTGCCTCGTACTTCACTGGATGCAAATGAAAAACACTCGTAACATCCAACCTTACACTGGAGTTCTTTCAAACTCCCCTGCTGGCATTTTGTTCCCAGCCAGCGAGGAAACTCAGCAGGACAACTTCTCTTTCTAATGGTCAGTAGTTAACTCATGCTGAGGGTTCGGGAGGGAAGTTAATTTGTGTTGTGCCGAGAGTAGTGGGTTGTGTGTGTGTAAGTGTGCGGGTCAAACAGAGGTAGAAAAGCAAAGACAAAAGGAGGCTGATTTCAAAATGGCATCCACACACACACACACGTCAGAATTTATGTTCACTGCCCAAGTGTATCAGCTTCGCAAAACTATAACAAAAAACAGCAGCCTTCCTCTTAGCTGTAGGAAAACAGTTGCCTGTTTCTATTACTCATACACCACACAGCATATGTACATAACATGGCAACAGCAGCACAATGCAGCAACACACAATGATCTTCCCACACAAGTAAACTGCATATATAAGCAATGTATTTTCTAAAATGTACATACATCTTTATATACAGACATTTAATGGTGTTTAAACTGTTGTGGTGCTTTTGGCAGAAATGAGGAAATGATTGTGATTGTAACCATTTGCAAGTTATACAGGTCGTTAGTTTTATGTACAGTGAGTGCACTGTGGCACAGGAAAGCGCCTTGTTGGGGCTTGGAAAAGATTGTGGTTTTGTTCCTCATAGCGTCTCTCCATAAAAACACACTGCACCAAAGCGTGTAAAGGCCCTGCAGTTATACTCCATTTCTGTCAGTTTTACTTCCCAAACGTTATCTCTGTCACTACCCTACACACCTCAGTGCCTCTTTTGCGTTAGTGTGTACATTACGCAATACTTCCTTTAGAGGGCAGTGCTGAGTGCCGAGTTGAAGGCATCAACAAACATGAAGAGGTTATTTTGTTGTGCTTGATCCAAGATAGACAGAAACGCAAGTGGATTTTGCAGCAGTGTAATGTACAATCCTATTTCCAATAAAGTTGGGACGCTGTGTAAAATGTAAATATAAACAGAATGCAATGATTTGCAAATGCCACAATCCAGTATTTTTTTCCCAATAGAATATAAACAACATATCAGATGTTGAAAATGAGACATTTTACAATTTTCTCCTGTGAAGCCATCCTGTTGTGATGGATGCAGTATGTGGTTTGGCATTGTCTTGCTGAAATATGCAAGGTCTTCCCTGAAAGAGACATTGGGCTCTAATTTCGTAGACCAGGCCAGGCGCAGCGCAGCACAGTACAACCAGGCACATTTTGCAAGTTTTGTGCACAGTGCAGGGTGTGCAGCCGGGCGCAACCAGGAGCAAGTACTCTTCTGTTCTACCTCCATCTCTCCTACCAGCAAGTAGCAAAGAGAGGAAGAGAAGGCGTGATTAGGTTTAACACAGTCTTCACCAATCAAATGAGCTCCTCTCCTCACCTTTAAATGTGCTGCGGCGAGGCGCAGACCTCCAAATTGCCAAATTTGCTGCGCACGGTGTTGCGCTGGACGAAATGCACCTGGACACACCCCTTTGCCACTGCGCCATGAAATTAGAGTCCATTGTCCAGATGGAGTATATGTTGTTCTAAATCCTCTTTGTACTTTTCAGCATTGATGGTGCCTTTCCAGATGTGTAAGCTGCCCACGCCATAGGCACTAATGCAACTCCATACCATCAGAGATGCAGGCTTTTTGTATAGTGGAAAAGCGTCATAAGGGACACAAACTCATTTGGAACTGATATACATTTATAATTAAAATAAAATATCAAATAAAATAAAAAACACATGACTTTGATGTTTATCAATACTAAATTTTGTTTGCAAGAAATGTACATAAGAAATGAATACATTAAATAATATATAACTTTCCTCCAATTCTGGAAGTGTCCTCTGATGAGCTGAAGCGCAAGTTATTACAGCACAGCTTTTTGTCCTTTTTTTCTTTTCCTGTTAACAGACTCTAACCTCACGTTGTTGTCAGCTGTGTGAGAGCAAATGGCCCAGAAGAAGAGACAGCAGCGTAGTCACCGCACACCTTGTATGTAATTACTTAATACTATTGATGATCATTAAAATAAAAAGCCAATGCTGATAGTTGGCTAAATGCTAATAATGGGCCAGGCCAATAACCCTAATTTCCGCATGCACTGAAAAGCTAATTTTCTCGAAGGACTTTGGTGCAGAAGAACGAGCTGTTTCCAGTTGGTTAACAGTGGCATTAGGTTAGCCTCATGTTTACTGGCTTACATCAATTGTTCCTTGTATCTCCACTGGCAGCCATCATTGAGGGTGGGCTTAGCACTGATTATGAGTCAGTGCCTCATAAAATCACCCTTTAAAAAAAATGGAATTATCCCTTAAAGGGTTTTAATTGGGTCATAGCGCCACAGAGCCTCCCTGAATCTCTATCCACAAACGTCTCTTTTCTTTGTTAACCAAGTCAGTTCATGTTAGTGTGAGAACTTTGCCCCAGAGACTTTACAAATTACAAATGGGTGTTTGTCTCTTTGTGGCACTGCAATAGACTGGTGACCTGTCCAGGGTGTTTCCCTCGCCTTTCCTTCTATGTCAGCTGGGATTGACACCAGTGGCCCCATGACCCTCATGTATAAAGTGGTATGTGTGATGTGTCAAAAACTTACATGATCTGGGGGAAAAAAATACGTGTGTTATGAAATGTAATTTAAGAATACAGTGTAGTTTGTGGAAACATAATATTTATGGGACAGAGTTGCCATGTCAGCAGAAATAACAGTCACAGATTTTTTTTTTTTACAAATACTGAAAAGCAGTCACAGAAACTCATTTGTAAAATAGTTTGCTCATGATGTGACAGGTTTATGTTTGAGTGGTGTGTTACAAACTGTTATTTCGACTTTTTTGGTCGTTGGAGTGGACAGTTGAGCTGTGTAAAAGAAAGTCAACGAGGAAAAAAGAGCTGGGAGGATGGGATTTCTTCTTGATCAGTAGGTGTTTGGCAAAGATACCTGCTTTAAAAGCACTCATAAATCATAAGCATGGAGGAGGAGGGAGGTGAGGCACCTTGACAGCACACTGTACACACGATACAGACGCAATGTGACTCACCTAAAGCACAATGGAGACAAATGAGAGAAAGAGGAGGAAAAATTATAGAGCAAGAAAAAGATCAAATGCAAAGGGAAAGATAAAAAATAGATGAAGTGTAAATGGTCCTTATTCATACAGTGCTTTTCTTGCTTATTCTCACACATTCTTATAGCACATCTGTTTGTAGAGCTTTTTCTATCAACCATCTTTCTTACCCAGCTATCAGGAGCAATTTGTCTTGCCCACGAACACATTGGCATGTAGAGTAGCAGAGCCAGAGGTCAAACCCTCGACCTTCCAGCTGAAAGACAACTCACTCTACCACTGAGCCACCTCGACCTTCCGGTTGAAAGACAACTCACTCTACCACTGAGCCACCATTGCCCAAAGTGCAGGACATGTAAAAGTTTGAAATGTTGCCAGTGTCAGAGGGCAAACGGGGGAGGAGACAGCTTCCAAAAAACAACACACAGCTGGTTTGATTGAGGAACATGGAGGAAGCAGGGTGAGGGAGAATTATTAAAGGAGTGCGAGGACAGTGAGGGGAGGAAGTGATTGATGAAAACCCTGAGTTAGTGGCCCCTTGGAGGAGGACAGGACACCTCACTCCATCACAATCTCATGCACACACACACACACACACACACGTTTTTGTCAATGCCAACTCCTGAAAACTCCCTCAATGCTCTTTGATCCCTCACACACACGCACTAGTCCTTTAAAGGCATCCATTTCCAGACCTTTCAGTGCCTGACCTCAGTTTAACCTCAACTACAGAAAACTGTAGTGTTATGTAGAAATGAGGTCTGGGCAATATAAAGATATTATATCTATATTGTTACATGAAACATGATATGATTTTGGATGTATCATGATAAGGTATCTGTGATTAAATACACAAAATATGATCAATTAAAGATTATATACTGATTAAAAAATACATGGAATGGACAAAATTATATATTTAAAAAAAAAATAATCACCTATTTACACTTAAAACTTGTTACTTAAAGTAATTATTTGTGTTATAGCACTGTGGTGGTTTTGGTGAAACCACCAGAATCTAATCATGATGTGAAACTTTTACAATTCATCCTGATTGGACCCTATGGTGGGCCGGTTCTGGTCCGCAGGCCATATGATTGACACCCCTGACCTTAGAATCATGTTGTGATGAAAACATGGCCCACGACCAACTCTTCCTTTAAAAACAACATGTGTGGCCGAGGCACAGATCCCAGTGAAGTGACAGAATATACACAGAATCTAATACTAAATATGTTTGTTTGCAATACTTTTATAATAATTATGACATTCAGCGCCCCCCGTGGCCCTCAGAGGAGGATAAAGCAGTAGACAATGAGTGAGTGAGTGAGTTATAATGATCACTAATGATTATTGTTGAGTTACATTCAACATTAAATCATATATCAGCTTGTTTAGTGTTTTAATTACAGTTTACCACTTATGATTTATCTAAGTTTAGATTCTATTTCATTCTTATTTATTTTTTTATCTTAATAGGCTTATTTTGCTTTACAAACCAGATTTCAGCCAGACTAGATGCTCAATGGGGAGTTTGACACCCCTGGCCTAGCCTAAACATTATCCCTAAACCATACAAGCACACACACACACACACACACACTGTTTTCATGACTTCAGAGGACATTACACTGACTTACATTCATTTCCTAGATACTTAATCTAAACTTAACTATAATTACTAATAACCCTAATAACCCTATAATAACCCTAACCCTGACCCTAACCTTAATCTAACCCTAACCTCAGCCTAACTTTAAAACATGTCTTCCCCTTAAAATGTTGTCATTTATGTTATGGGGACTTGATTTTTGTCCCCATAAGGAAGACAAGTCCCCATAATGTGAGTGTGGAGACAGATTTAGGTCCCCACAACATAAGGAAGACCAGGTACACACACATAGCTGACCAGTTTAATGTCAAAACAGCATCAGACATCATGGTCTTCTAAATTTAATGGAGGCGGCCCGCAGGTGGACTGGTCCTCAGGGTGAAACCCTGCTCTGCCTGGTTAGTGGCAGACAGTGATAAATCAGCCTCAAGTACACACCAAGGTGGAACAGCTGACCAGGAGCATGGAACAAAACAAAGAGTCACACCTACATATATAGATTTTCTTTTTCTTTTTTTTTTTAAAAAAGCCACTTAAGATGGTTATTTGTGGGTTGATTAGTCTGTGGGACAGGGACAATGCTTTAGTGTATGAACGCACACAGATACGTCCGCTGTTTGCTGATGCTCCACATCAAACGGTGTCTCTGCAGAAAGGTAATGCATGTGCAAAAAAAAAAAAAAGATGAAGGAGGTAAAGCGTGGGAGGTAAACAGTGCATGAGCTTTGATGTCGTTTGATGTCTGATGCATATTGCTGCGTTCTCTTCATTAGAGCGGAGAGAGGACAGGGAGGGAGATGAAGAGACGGACAACATGAAAGCATCATTAGACATCGGTGGATTTAACCTTCCACAAAAGGCATATCCAGCAACACAAATCAATGCCAGCAGAATGCCAGTGAACGTCACATGCTGCTGCTGTGTGTGTATATATATATGTATATATATATGTATGATGTCGTGTTTGTTCCTTTTGGTTTCTTCCATCTCATAGATTATAACAGTTTAGTATCAACAAATGATGAACTGCTGAATTCAAATAAACATTAACACTAAGTAATGGTAATTATACCATGCATTTCTAGTCTTGACCATTTAAAGTTGCTTTACACTACAATTGTGCCATTCATCCATTTATACCCATTCACTCACACATACATACAGTGTATTTTCTATCACACATCTTTCACACCCATTTACACGCTGCCAGCACAGCAGTCAGGAGCAATGCAGGGTCAAACTTCTTTGCACAAGGACACATTGACATGTAGACGACTTGCTTTACCACCGTCATGTTGTTTGTGTCAGGCTGTGGTGAATTTGGTAAGAATCCGCAGATGAAATGTCGCAAACGTAAAATCTTGACCTAACCTTGACACTTTATTTTTCTTTTGTTTTCACATTACAATTATGGCTGTGCGGAGTCGGGAATCAAACAAACAACCTTCCAGGTAAAAGACGACACACCCGCCCACCGATCTACTGCACTTGTATACAGTATAATTATGCAAAATTAATTAAAACAATAAATATTTATGACACGAAACTCAGAAAGTAAACATATAAACATAATCATCCGTTTAATTAAATAATAATCCTGTAATCTACATGGCGGTCCAGTGGCTAACATTGTTGCCTCACATCAAGAATCCTGGTTCGATTGGGGGCCTTTCTGTGCACATGGGTTCTCTTCAGGTTCTCAGGTTTCCCGTCACAGTCCAAAAACATGCAGATTAGGTTAAGTGAACACTGCAAAAGGTGTGAATGTGAGTCTGAATGGTTGTTCATCTGTGTGTTTGCCCTGTGATGGACTGGTGACCTGCCCAGGGTTACCCCGCCTTTCATACATCATCATCATCATCGCCTTTCATATATCAGCTGGGATTGGCTCCAGCTCCCCTCAGTGACCCTCATGTGGAGGATAAAGTGGTAGGAATTGAGGGAATAAATGACAAATCCTTCTTTAAAAAATAGCAAAAGCGTCCATCTTAAGTAGTTATCTGCATCCATAATAACACACCAGTATAATGAGAACTTGTAGGTACACTGGACATGCACTTGTTTCAGAAAGTACTACAAATGAGAGACAACAATTGTGGAAAGATAGTGGAACTTCCTGTCATGAGACCACCATGAGACCAGGTGAAACTGAAACTGACATCATGGAGCTTTTTCCTCACAGTGGAGTTGTTGCAACAACATATCAGGAAAATCGTTTTCAAAGGCCTTAAGTCCAGAATAAAACACAGCTCCCAGGTTGACAGTGGGTCAGAGGTAGAGTGACTCATATTTCAGTTGGAATGTTGTGGGTTTGATTCCTGGCTCTGCTAGTCTGCATGCCGATGTTTCCTTGGGCAACACAATTAATCGCATGTTGTTCCTGACGGCTGTGATGGTAGTATGTAAATGTCATGTGAATGGGTGAATGGCAAAACTGTATTGTAAAGCAGCTTTGAGTGGTCATTTACCAGTTACTGTGCTTTTTAAGCAAAAACAGACTGGGCATATACGTATATATATATATATATATATATGTGTGTGTGTGTGTGTGTATAATGTATTCTATATCCTAATGGAAGGATGAGAACTTAAAGATGTGATTTGCTTTTTTCTTGAACATGTTTGTGCTTCATCAGAAAATGTTTGCATCTTTCATCAACATCAATGTAAAGTAAAATAAAAGTAAAGTAAATATTTGTCAAATGCCACAGAGTTTCTCCCTTTTCCTCTCTCTGTCTCACACACACGCACGCACACACACTGTGACCCTTTGGTCCCTGCATCAATCCATCTGTTAACACACCCAGTTGACCCTCACCTGACTGTTGATGCATACACAAGTCCAGAGAATCTCAAGTCGCTGACTGTGCCATCCCCCCCACACACATACATTGTTGAATTTCTATTCATTTCAAGACTTGCTTTGACTTTCATTACAGCCTAATCAAAGCATTATCCCTAACCTTAACCATAACCACTTAACCCCCTAAACCTTAACCTAATCACAATTTATACCTAAACCAATTCCTCAGAAATTAGTTTCTGCCACTTTACGTTTTTGGTCCTAAGCAGGAGTGTAAGTAATGTAAGTAAGTAATTCTAACATAATGGGTCTTTAGTTTTACCCATAATCGTCTGTAGGGTTTCTCCTTAGTCCTTATGAGCTTTAAGCTCACTGAGGTTTTGCTAAACTGTACTGTCCAAGAATCTGGTGGTGGGAACTGTATCATGATAATCCTAGTGCCACATTGAAAATCAAGGCCAAGAGCACAATTAGAGAGGGGGAAGAGCATATGCAGAACCTAGACTACACATGGGAAGTTCCATACTGGGACCTTTATTTAAATGTGGATTAAAGTAGCATTAAAATAAGAGTCTGTCTCTTTTCTCCCAGGCTTCAAAAATACATTTAGCATCTATGATTGTTGTGATAAATGTTATCAATGAACAACAGAAGCTGATTTAAATGAAAAAAAAAAGTAAATGTTTATTGGAGCACATATTGTGGCACATTAAAGAATATAATGATTAAATGTGACATACATACCTTTTGCCTTTATGTCAGTGTGATGCTTAAGGGACAATTTGGATTGTCACATAGTCGGCTCTGACTGCATTGTGCACACACTCTACACTGAGAACCAGCTTGAATTCTGTCTGAAAAAAAATACAACATAAGAATTTTTTTAAGTTACCTGACAAAAGGACCATCAAATAAATTCTATATAACTGCATATGTAAATGTCGCAAAACTCTCACTCCCTGTGACAAAGACTATCAAGAACAATCAACAATTTTACATCACAGAACAGAGTCGCTGTTGATCCAGTGCTGCTGCCACTACTATGTTGTAATCTTATTATTTTGTGACTCTAGTGGTTGAAAGTCCTCATTTTGAACCATCTAATTGACATAAACCTACCAAACAAGGCAACAAGAAAGCAAGCAGCTCCTGTCCTCACACACTGAACATTGCAGGCCATTCACCCGAAACTGGTACAGTGGGAGAATGACCTGCTTTGTTTCACAACTTCATAGACATCCAGCACTCTGAGACAATTATTTATTATTATTTTTAGGCTTAAAAGATGGATTCAACTTTACACTATCAAGACCAGTTGTGGCACAGAGTCAATCTTTTTTGGTGAACCTTTAAGTAGCTAAAATCAGATTTTCCTTTTGTCAGCCGTGTTTTTACTGAGAACAAAGGTGCAAGCCTGAGGTAAAGTTTCCATAAAGAGGCATGTTATCAGTGGTACAGTAGCACACCAATGAACACACACACCCACATTCACACCTCTGAATACACACACACACACAACTCCTGACAGCCCCATTAAGGCCTACACCCCCCTTCCTTATCAGTATCTGATTATCAGTGCCTACAGTATTGTTGCAGATCGACGCTCCATTCCAGGCCTAATAGTCTCCCTAAGTGATTTTGTTTTTGTCCTTTTGTGTCCTTGCCTTTCAATCAACCCACAGTGATTGCAATCTAGCCAACCAGGTGAGTGGATTTGTCAGGAGAGTGGCAATTGGCTGCTGAGATGGGGCAGATTCTTTATCTCAGTGGGACTTCCTGGATTAATTGGGATGGGTAAATGGAACACAGGAGCAAAGTGAATTGTGGGCGGTTGAAGATTGCAGAATCAGTGGATGATGCAGGCAGGAGGAGGAAGGAGCTGTCACATTTCAGCAACTCTCAAAATCAGTGAACAGTTATGGATTTTTTTTTTCTTTGATTATTATTATACATTATCTCCTCATTCCCACTCTCTGAAGACATGTATGAAGAGTTAAACAAGAGTCGTAAATGTGCTTTATTTAAAAACAAACATCTGAGTACTGTGAGCACTCCATTGTTTACTGGTAAACGTTCTTTAAATGGAAAATTCATAAGGGTCAGCATTATATGACGTTTATGAAACAATGTCCTTATTCAGTCAACAATCCAACAGGTGCATCCTTCACACAGCCCAACATGTCCAATGATTCACTGAAGCAAACAATCACTTATATAGACATTTAAGAATACAACACAGACCTCTCTAAAACAGACAAGAAAAATTAGCACTTCTAAAGCACAATGCATGTCTGGAATGTTTGAAATAATAAGTAATGGAACAAATTAGTAAAAAATAAAAAGAATGTCCTGTTTAACAAAGCGGTGACTGAAGATGGTTGTTGGTTGACTGCAGCAGAGGTAGGATTCAGGCCAACTTACTATGAGACAATTCTGTTTATCATAGCATGCTGAGTAAACAAGGGAAACACTAAAATAAAGAGTCGTCCATACAACGTACATTTCAGGGTCCGTGATCTTCATGGAGTGAGTCTGCAAGCATGTCACTTGCTGAACACTTTGACTGATTGGCTTCAATCACGGTCTTTAATACAATAATGGAGTATCTCTCATAGTGACAATAATTCATAGGAAGTAATTGAAGAGAATGTAAAAAAAAAAATCACAGTGCTAAAAAAAATTGCAAAACATGAAATCAGTAGTTTCAACATGTTTTAATAGCAGTGAAACAACTATTCTTTGTGTTGCTGTTATTTTGTTAATGTTATCTTTTATATTTAAATATTATTACACTATGATTGACTACTGATTACTTTTTAACTAATATGTCATACAAATTTATTTACGTTATGGTGCTTTTCTCGTCTTGGCAACCACTCAAAGCTGCTTTACACTACACTTTTGCCATTCACCCATTCAGACCCATTCACACATACATATATACTTTCTGTTTCTACTGTAGCTTATCAACCAAGTTGATCAGTAACGGAACACAAATTGTTTGAGAATGCAAATGTCATTTACTTCATTTACTTCTGCTTGATTATGTTCTGATTTTACCCTGACCAGTATGCTTGTAAAGCTGACATGTCACTAAAATGGGGCCAAGCAGCCATCTACAATGCTGTATCTACATATATAAACTATACTGTATGTCTATGGAGAGAAATACCATATATCATATCAGCAGAGTTGTCCTGTAAGTGATTCACCTTAAAAGTAATAATAAAACAATCACCGTGGCTCCAGAGGGTTAAACTCTGCAGAAGATGGTCTATAGGGCCCATTTGAAAATGTGTCACATAAAAATGTCAGATGCTTGTGACATATGTGTGTGTGGGGGGTGGGACTGTGCTCTGAAATAGCGTGTAGAAAAGTCATTCCTAAACTCTCCTCTCCCTGATGGGGCTTGTTTGCCCTTAGGCTCAGCATGACCTGGCATTTACATAGTGTTCAGCACGTGCTCTGGGACACAGTACAGAGATACACACACACACATTCAAATATGCTTCCATAGTTACATCAGGGGAAATAAGCCAGTGCACATGTGCTGACATGTACACCCACAACATACACACAATACACATATACAAATATTGAACAGACAAAGTGAAAGTGATGGAGAAACGCGACGACAGCTTGGAGTGAATGAAGGGGGAAAAGATCACAGTGTGGTTTTCTCTCTTTCTCTCCCCATGTCAATCTTGACTCGTCAAAAAAGAGTATGTCACAGGCCCCAAGTGAACACATGCAGACTGGTGTTCCTGCTCCCCAAATGCCTCACATTCTCCCTCTGTTACATTTTAATTTCCTTCCACCTCTGTGTTTGTGTTCATGTGTCTCTGACACACTGTTTTTGTTTCTGTCTCTCCTTCTGGATCTTCCCTTTCTCCTTCTCCTCCTTCTTCTGCCACAGTCCCTGACCTTCTCTAAACCCTGTAAAACCTTTCATATATCAATGACATTAAATCAACTTTGCCTCTGACACTGGTCCAACATTTCCCAGCAACGTTCCCGCGGTCCTTGTTAAATCCCTAGCTGACTTTAAGTGGGCCTTTGTGCTTCACCTGTGATCCACCTCAGTGGTTTAAGGAGAGGCTGGAGACCCTAAGCCTCTGTGGTCCTGTTTCACAGCTAAATCAGCCATGGATTAATACTCTAGATGCTTGAGTTACTGCTAGAGATGGCTTTATACCACACATTCAAATTATAAACAAAGTCTATTTGGATGACGGACTGTTCAAAATTTTGCTGCTGTATGTATAATTCTGACGTGTGCCATTATTACGTTCAACCTGTAATGGACTAATTGATGTTATGTTACGTGGTATATGGATGTGATATTTCAATTTCCCAGTTTGGGATTAATAAAGTATCAATCAATCAATCAATCAATCAATCAATCAATCAATCAATCAATGCAAAGACCCATCATCGCACAGCGCAGTGGACCTGGGTGGAACAGAGGCGTTGTCATGTCAAAATCATGCGATGCGTTGTCACGATAACCAATCAGCTTTGAGATTTTACTGCAGTCATGACATTTTTTCAGAAATGGAGAACACAATTATAGCTGGTCTGTGACACACTTCTATTTTTACTACTTCCAATTAAAATCCAAGTAACGTCAGCCACCCGGGTAAAGCGGTAGAAGATGAGTGAGTGAGTGAGTGAGTGAGTAACATCAGCCATGGCTGACTGTGGAATAGAAAGAAATAGCTGCTCACCATTTTTTCTTCTCTGGCAGAAATACTTGGGCCTCTTGTCATTTCAAAAATGATCCCACTTCAGAGCTTGGTCAGCAAATTCCAGATGACATATGGGATGGAGGACTAAACCATATCCAAACGTGTTATGTAAATGCCAGGAATTCAATTTAAAATCTTCCAGAGAATATACTATTCATATCTTAAATTAAGCAAAATTTTTCCCAATACCTCCCCTTTGTGCAACAGATGCTGGATCCAAAAAGGTAACTTTGAGTCATTGTTTCGTAACTTGCCCTGAAGTAGAAAATCCCGGCTGACATACTTGATTTCTTGAGGATCTCCCTGGAACAGGACTTAATAACTATTATTCTACGAACATCTGAGAGATTTAATGAGCTGAAATATACCCTGCACCTATAAAGAATGCATCAATCAGGTTAACCCTGAATGATAAACTCAGTACTGTGATTTGTTTTGCCTTTTTTGTTGTAATATTGCGGAAAATAATGTGGAAATGGAATGCATCCCATCATTTGCAAATTTTCTTCCAAAAAGACCTCCAATAAAGATATTTGAAACAAAAAGTGATCCAGCGCAGTAGATGTGACACAATTTCTTTGCATGACCACAAAGTCATAGCATGTTTAGTGAAGTATTTCGTATTAGGGATTCACTGATTATATAAAATTGTAGTTGTTTTCTTTTTCCTGATATCTGATCCAGAGATTTTAGCTCGTATCGGATCAATTTCAAGTATCATGTCGGCTCACCCCTATGTTGCTGTTGAAACAATGTTACAAGTGAAAATGGTGGCTGTTTATTAATGTCGCATGCAAAGTCAGTGGTGTACAACTGTCACGAGCCTTTGTCTTTCACACTTAAGTGAACCACATCACGCTCACAGCTCCACTCACTACCTCATCCCACAATGAAGACATGGTTCTGCCCTCACACAAATATGAACTCTTACTGACATCTGTTACAGCGAAGCACACGGCTCTGTGACAGAGTTTTTTCCTGGCACGGTTCATGTACAAAGACTGTAGCCAGGCTTAGAGACATATGAACAAAAGATGGGATGTTACATCGCGACATGGAGTATTAAAATGGGCCCAAAATGTTCCTTTGTTGTGTAAATTATGTTTATTACGTTTATAATCTTCTGTCCTTTAAACATTTATAAAGTCAGTCACATTAAACTGTTGCCCTATAAAACAGGCGCATCCAACTATATAAAAACATTTAATAATAATAATAATACCGTATGTACTGCACATTCTCCTCTCACCGTGTGTCAGGAACTGGCTTGAGAAATGAACACATCCTCACTGAGAACACGTCTGCCAGCAGGGACATAAGAAGATACTGATTTTATTTGTTAAATAAATACTCACTTAATAAAATCTACACCTATAACACAACAAAGTCCGTAGAGAAAATTGTAATCTTGGGTTGTTGATCCACTGCTGACTCCACCAAAAAGTTCAAATGTGTTATTTTATGACTTTTTTTCTGTTTTTGACATCTTTTGTTGGGATTTACCTATGTGACATACATTTGCCAAATGATGTACTAGTACACCAAAAGCTCCTGTGGCACTGGAAGCTAAAAATGTTGATTTTCTCTATGGATTTTGGTGCAGGAGAGTGAGCTGTTGACATATATAGACAGATCGACTTGGCTGAACATTAATTTGCCTCATGGGGCTTTATAATATATGACAGTCAAGACGGGTTGCAAGCACATCCTTAGATGCTGCCAACACATACTAAACACATAATGATTTGGTTTTACCAAATTAATGTGCTGTCAAACTGCTCTGACCAGAGATCCCCTCTGTTTCATGGAGACATGGAAAGACCACACACATACACAGGAGTTACACAACAAAAGTCAATACCACAACCGTTGAGGTGACATAAGGGCATTGCACACAAACACACAGAGAGAGAGAGAGAGAAAGACAGAGTGAGAGAGACATTGTGGACTAAAGTAGGAACACAACAAAAATGACTCAAGAGTAGAAACTATAGAATTGATTTAAGTTTCCTGTTATTAAAGACTCACTAAAACCACAGCACTTTTACGCTTCATTTAATAATATAGTGTAATTCCTGAACAAAAGGGAATAAACATGAGAATCAGTTCATTAAAGAGATTAGTTAAATTCTTCCCTGCTTGACCAGAGTACAGTCTCCATCTGACACATTGACTGAACTGAAACAGGACAGAAGCGGTTATGGTGCCGCTCACGATCACGGCTCACAGTATCTGGCTTTCAGCAGTGCTGTGGCTAAATACATCAGACTCCTTTGTTAAATACTGAGATTTTAGAAATTTCCTTGTTGAATGTTGGAGTTTAACATGTTTTCAGGATCTACAGTTCAGCATTGTTGGGTCTGATTCCTGTGTCAGACTTCACGCTTGTGACTCTCACTGCCAATCAGTGGCCGAGACATCGCATTTACTATCGGCTCAGCAAGCTTGGAACTCACCAGAGTAGGTACAAAAAAAAGTACCAGGTACCCGGTAATATCACTAGTGGAAAAGCAAAAAAAAAAAAATGTCCAGTTGTGCCATGCCAGAATTGTGTAGTGGAAAAGCACCATAAGATAATTCTAAACAAACTATTTAAAACAGTGAAAGTCACAAATACACACATTTGAGACACACACTCCTGTGTGCTGTGATGTTAAATGAATGATTTTCTCTATAGATTTAGGTGCAGGGAGTGAGCAGTTGAAAAGAAAGGCAGAAATGTCAGTTTCCAAAGAAAAACGGCTGTCCAATATAGAAGTGAACTTATTCCTATTATGTGGTAGACTTAGGCAGGCAGGGATTTTATTATGCGAGCATTTTGTTAAGCGACAAAATTTGTATTACCTTTTTGTTTAGCTGGCTCCAGATGTAACTTAATGATTGTTAGTATGCAATACAACCAAAGGTAAATGGTTAACAACCTGGAAGCATAAACATTCTCATAAATCCCCTTCAACTCAACTATGAAACAATGACTATTTGTTAAAAGGTATTACACCATACTGTAAATGAGGACTGACTTCTTTCCAACTTCATTTCTGATATTGTCTCTGCACAGTCAGTTGTGTGTTTTTGCCACAGAGAGTGGTTTTATTGCCAAAAAAACCCTCTTCATTTCATAAAAATGTGGTAGCCAGGCAAAGTAACAACACACCATCCGATTCATGGAGGTAACAATAGAACAGAATGTGCTCACAATCTGTCAGATTAACAGCAGGAGAGACAAAGGTAGAAAGAGCAGCCGGACCGGTCGACGCCAGCTCCAGCACACCTGGTCCTCGTGACCTCTCACCTCAGCTCCAGACATCACAGCCAAAGCCTGAGTAACAGGAAGTGCAGAAATTACGACTAACAGGAGGAGAAGGGGGAGGATGAGAGAGGAGCTGGAACGACTACCTGCTGGGAAGAACAGAGCAGCAGAGCGGGAGGTTTCAGCTAAAGCAAAAAATAAATTAATAAATAAAAAAGAGCAAGAGGCATAAAGAAGAAAAATAGCACAAAGTATGTCAGTCATATATTTTACTGTGTAATGTTTGTGAAAAGCGTGATCTATTTCTGGAAAACTTCACACTTAACTGTGAGGGAGGGGGAAAAAAAAACAAAACAAAAAAGCAGAAACACGTGTAAACAAATTCCCATGCATTTAATATGTGTTTGCGAGATCGTCACTGAGCGCTGATCCAACATGTGGCATGGCTAATGCAAACATACAACTCCCACACAAACACACGCACACATGCATTAGCACACACAGCGGCTCTGATTTATCACTGGTTAAGTCAATATAGAGACGGATGACAGGAGCTGGTGGCGAAAGAGAGAAGAATGAGGGATAACAGGTGGACGAACAGTCTCTCCGGCTACGTTTAACACACAGAAAATGGTCTCGGTAAACAGTGGCAGCATGCCAAGGCCTGGTCATGAGCACGTGCAAGAACGCACACACACTCTCGTCTAGCATTCATACTGAGGACACTCGTAGACCATTCATTACTGAGCCCCTTAGCCTAAATGCCTAATCCTAACCCTTAACCTAAACCTATTTCTAAACCTAACCCTAAAACCATGTCTCAACCCCTAAAAATGCCCATAAAGTTGTGACCAGACAAAATGTCCTCACTTTCCCAAAATATCCTCACACCCTATGGTTTATGTTGTTTCGGCCCTCACAACAGTCATTAAGCCTAATGAGCCATCACTACTAAATGCCTACCCTCATAAACCTAACCCTAACCTTAGACCTAATTCTAACACTAAACCCAAAACCAGGTCTAAACCCATAAACAGGCCTTTAAAGGTGTGATTGAATGTGAGGACCAGCCACAGATTCTGCTCTTTTAGAAAATGCCCTCAAGTTCAAGGTTCATAATTGAAAAGGGTCCTCGCACAGGCATAAAAACACATGCACACAGACGATGAAGTCACAAGGAAGTGACATTTTACTCTCGCCTAAACAGCTGCCTGACCATACTGTACCATTTTACTTTGGTACCCCAGGGTAAGGGTGCCCAAAAGGAATAGTTAGGGCTGGCTATTGTGGTATTATCCCTAATGGAATCACAAAAAAAGAAAAAAAAATGTACCAAACCGAACCATTCCACTTGATGGTAACATGGCTCATATGCCTAACCCTAAACCTAATTCTAATGCTAACCCAAAACCCAGGTGTTACAGCCCTTTACATGTGTGACTGAATGCAAGGACCAGCCACAGAAGTCCAAGGTTTATAATTGAAAATTGTTCGTAAAGTAACATACAATTGCAAAACACACACAAACATAGGGGAGCCAGTACACACACAAACACACAAACACACAATACGACCTTGAACAGCTATTCTTCTTATTCTTATTGACTTCCATTCATTTGAACAGTTTGACCAAAGCCATATCCTTAACCTTAACCATAACCAGTTAATGCCTAACCCTAACTATTACCTAAGCACAGTTCAAATCTTATCCATATAATGTTGCTCAGACATGAGGTGCTGCCTCATTAGAACCAGGTTTTGGTCTCTGTGAGGACTACTTGTTCTCACAAGGTCACAAGGTGTGTATGACAGAAAAGGTCTTAAAGAGGTAATAAATACAAGCTCTCTCTCACACACGCACACACACACACACACACACACACACACACACAGAGTCCACTGTAAACCTGTCATATGCTCAGCTCTGCCGCAGTGCTGAACCCAGCAGCCCTCTCTTCTTTGGGCCCATCTGTCATCTACCTCCCTCCTTCCACTCTCTGCTCTTCTTTCTCCTTGCGATGCCTCTAAACCTTTACATACATTCCCATCTCTTCTTCTTTTTCCCCTTTTTTCTCCACCATCCACCTTTTTTCTTGTTCTCTTCTCAGGTGAAGTAAGAATTCAAGCCCCAGTTAAAAGATAGATACACGTGGGTTAGAAGAGAGGAATGGGGAGACTGATAGAGTCCCAGGGCTCATGTCAAACACCAAAGACTTAGAAGTGCTTCGACACTCTTGACATCAGACAAACATATCCACACACATATATAGGGAATATTTTTTGTGAGGAACTTACTGCATTATGCTCCACAGTGCTACAGTCCTGCCCTTGTTTTTCATGAGCGTGGCATAATGTACTGCGTGCCACGAGTTGTCGTGAACATATGGATTGTTGGACAGACTGTGATGAGTGGATTTGAAGAAATGTATTTGAAAATACAAGAGAACAGAGGCAGAACATCAAGACAGGGATGTAAAGAGCCTGACACGACCTGAGAATCTGAAGATCAGTCCTCAAATGATAGATTAAATCATCTGTATGATGACCTTTAGCATATTTCATTGGAATCAGGAAGATACAAATTCTCTCTGGAATTATCTGCTCTCGGCTCCATCATCATCATCATCATCATCATCACATTTTGAATTTCCTCCCGGCTCTGATTGGCTTGTTACTGGCAAGGAATGGAACTCAATAGCTGAATTGAAACTAGCTCAGTCATGTTCTCCGAACAACTGGACTTTCAACTACAGTAGCAATGCTTCTATGCTTAAAGTAAAGAAAATACTTGTCAACACTAAAGATGAAACAAGGATTATGAATTTTCCTCACATGGCCAACACTACAAGGCTTTTTCTTCAGACCATTTCTTGAGCTTCTGTACAAAACCACAGACTGACAACACATTACTTCCTAAACAAGGATTAATGCTTTATATCACAATGGATGTTTAAAACAGTGAAAGAGGGGGAAACTATGATATGGCTGTGGTTTTTGAGTTTTTTTTTGTTTTTTTTTTAACTGACTTGTCACAGTGAGCTCAGCCATGCAGTGCAAAGAAAAAGGAACAATCTTAAATGTATTTGGTGAGACTGGAGGAGAAGTTAAGGCTTTACTTGATTTCTTTAATGGTGCTCATTTTCTGCTACATCTGCTGCAGTGAAATGATCACTACTAAAGAATGAGACCTGAGAAAATGAAATGTTCACAACCCTTAGTCAGTGTTAAGCATTATTAAATATAATTTATTATAAGCCTAGAGCTACTGCTTGTTAGGAGACCATGCTATTGTAGCCTACATACCGAAGTAGTTACAAGGTTGGCTCCAAGCAACAGCATCTTGATGAATGATCTTCAGAATTAGAAGTAGAATCAGGCTGTGTACATCCCTTTCTTGATGTTTCCTCTGTATGTTCAAATCACTTCCTTCAACTAAACTCATCGCAAGCCTTCTTCACTGTTCTCCTAAACCTTGGTAGCAAAATTGCCCAACAGGAAAGAGTGTAAAAGACAATAAATGCAATTGTGTTGATTACAGGCTCATGTTTTTCGTGAAATAAACTACCAGTTCTTATTCGGGACTGTGAAAACCAATTAACCTTCAAAATCCCTCAAACACTGGCTGAAAATAAACCAGCCATGCTGTCATACATAAGACACTTTCTCATCCAATGCCCACTCCCAGGGTCTTCTGACTTATGATACATTTTCACCATATATTGTAGGTAGATCTGCTATTTCTATTTTCTTCTTTCAGCTTCTTCCTTTAGGGGTCACCACAGTGGATTATCTGCCTCCATCCTGTTCTTGCCCTTGTGTCCTGAACAACAACCATGAACTGTCTTCCTCTTGCCTGGCAGCTCTATCTTCAGCATCCTTGTCCATTATAATAACTATCCTTCGTCTGGATGTGACCAAACCATCTCAATTGTGAAGTACTGTTAGTTAGTTACTGTGTTAACTGTGCTTTATGTTACCCACTTTAGCACTATGGACATTAGGAATTGTGGTAATTTTGGCATATGCTTTTTGCTGATCTGTTGATTAAAGAAAGAATTTGACTGATGTGAAGAATGGGTGGATTTCCATTAGCCTGTTTTATGCACATTTCCAATTTGCATTCAAAAAGAACCTAAATGGATCTATGTGTAATATAAAGTTGAACTGGCAAATGTTAGCACAACTTCACTTGTAGTTTTTGGCACTTTATCTCACTTTGTAAATGTATGAATCCACACTAAAGCTGTGTGTCTTTTGGCTGTGAGAGTGAGTGTTTTGTTGGGAGAACTATTCTCTGCAACTCAAACCTGCAGCTGGCCTGAAATCTGACCTCAAAGAGTGAGCGCAAAGTGTTCTTCCTTCACCTTTTTCCTACTCCTCTGAGGAGAAAGTATCCCAAATAAACCATCAGGTACATGAAAGGGGAGTGGGGGGAGGGGACTGCCCATCCAGATAAAGTCCTGCTATTGACGACACAAGGAAGTCACAGTGACAGGCCGCTGACAGGAGGGTCAATAAGGGAAGGAAGGGGAGGTGGAAATGGGAGGACACTGTCAATCATTAGCACTAATGATGGAAGGCATACATGCACACAAACACGCACACACACTAGCACACACACACACACACATGCCATGACATGACAGCACACAGAGACATAACCTACAGAAAATCGCAGTGTGAGTGAGGTTGTCTGGACAAATGAGGACTTATTGATCACAACCACGAGGGAGTGATGTGGTTAAACACAAGGTCACATCTAAACACGACTGTACTGGAAAGTAACATGGGGACATCCAGTGATGTGGGTTTGGGGAGGGGGTAATTTATTCATGAGCTCTATTCACTCTCTATTAACATGCAATTGTACACTATATTTGTGCAAATAAGTTCCCACCTAAAATATAACCAACATTTAAATAGGCCTAGATAAATAACAATTAAATTAATGTAATTATAATATAATTAAGTATTTTTTTAATTGTTACTTTTTTTAATTAATTTAATTCATTTTTGTTACTTATTCCCTCCTCCTCCTCCTTGAGCCACCATCATATCATGATGGAGGGGTTTGCTGGAGGGGTCTGATGTGGGCATTCTTATTGCTGTACACTGGGGTTCATCCATGTGGATGAAAATGAAGCGTCCCTCCACCTTGGGGGTTGGGGGGGGAGGGGGGGTAAGGATCCAGACTGTTGTTTGTGCCTATGCACTGAACTGCAGCTCAGAGTACCCACCCTTTGGAGTCGCAGGAGGGGGCGCTAGAAAGTGCTCCTATTGGGGATTCCCTCATTCAGTCTCAATGACTCAATGAAGTGAGACTTGGAGGGTGTGCTTTGTTGTTGGACTTCTGTGCTCATCATGGATTGTCCATAAGGAACACCATGTTAAGGCATAAGGATGTCCATATGTGCACTTGGCACCAGGATACCCTTGGCTACGAGTTGATGATTGACTTTGTAGTTGTATTGTTAGACCTACGGCCAAATGTCTTGGACACTCAGGTGAAGAGAAAGGCAGGGCTGTCAACTGATCACCACCTGGTGGAAGGATGCCTTCAACCCAAACGTATTGTGAGGGTCTGCTGGGAAGGTCTGGTGGAGTCCCCTGTCAGAAAGAGCTTCCACTCCCACATCTGACAGAGGTTCGACCACGTCTCAAGGGAGGTGGGAGACACTGAGTAGAAATGGGCCATGTTTTGTGTCTCCATTGTTGAGGCAGCTGACCAGAGCTGTGGTCGAACCTAAAACCATTGGTGGACTCCAGTGGTAATGGAGGCCGGCAACCTAAGAAAGAGTTCTACCTTTTTGGCATGTCAGACAGTCGAATCTCGGATTCAGGAGCAGCAGTGTGGTTTTCACCTTGGTAATGAAATGGCGGATCCTGGAGTGTGCATGGGAGTTCACCCAACCAGTCTACATGTATTTTCTTGACTTGAAGAAGACAAGTCCCCTGGGGAGTCCTATGGGGAGTTCTCCGGGAGTATGGGTAACGGACTCATTGATAAGGGACTTTCAGTCCCTGTACCACCGGTCTCAGAGCTTGGTCCGCATTGTCGGAAGTAAGTCGGATCTGTTTCTAGTGAGGATTTGATTCTGCCAGGGCTGCCTTTTGTTGCAGAAATCCTGTCCATAAACGTTAAGCTTGCATTCCACTGGCGGTGCATGTAGTACCACAGTTTGAGAACCATGGGCTTACACAAAATGAGGAATTAGTTTTGGTCATTGATGCACAACAGGGGCAAAAAATAAATAAATATTAGAGTAAAATAAAAATAAAAGACAAAAATTAGGAAAATGATTATTTACAAGGGGAAATCTGAATGCAAATGTAAACTTATTGTATTTAAATGTATTTTTTTTTTTTTTTTTAAATCTAATTAATAATAATAATGTTACTGCCTTCATGTTGCTGTACCAACTCGATTTCCCCATTGTGGGATTAATAGTCTTATAATAATTTTAAATGAATTGTGTAATCTGAAACTGGAAGTACTTATGCTGTGTGAGATTATGAATTGGGATGTAAATACATAAAAATTAAACATTCTTAGGATAATTATGGTGTCAGGTCCAAAAATACACCAAGTGACCATTCTTCATCTTACATATCGGTATTTATTTCCTTTTTTTTTATTTTTTTTTAGGACTCACTATGAGCCCTATAATGTTTTAATTAATATGATAATGAAATGATAAAGGAAAAATATGGTTAAAGTTTCATGGTACCAAAACTTGGCTACTGCCCAACCTTAATGAACACCCTGCATTCATACGCCATACTGAAAACATTTTAATTTATTTGTATTTTCATTGATTTGTTTAATTATATTCTGTAGTTATGATGATCACTCCCACTATCTTTGAAGTAATAATAAGAGACAGACAAAATAACATACAAATCTGTAAACAAAATCACTTCCTACAACTGCAGACATACAGACTCCCATCTATAAGTAAAACCTGATGTGTGAAACATCCAAAGGTTCGTCGTCAGCTACCGTATCCCTCTTGCATATCTTGAGAAATGTTTGGGCACTGACAGATACACAAGTGATGATGAAGGGAACAGGAACAAGAGAGAGAGGAAGTGTGCACGATCTGAGGGAGGACAGGAGGAAAGGTGGATAAAGACGTTAATGTGTGCGAAAGGGAGACGTAAAAGTGCTGAGGGAATGAAAGAGGTGGAGAATTGGCAGTGACGGCGGGGTGAAAAGGGACAGAGGTGGAGAGACTGCGGGAAGAAAGACGGTGAGAAATTAGAGAGGAATGAGGGTGACGTGGAGAGAGAGGGAAGACAGAAAACAAAGAAAAAAGCACAAAGTTAGAAGCAAATGTATGACATTAATTGTGACAGGTGAGGAGAGGAAGTGTGGGTCAGTGTGTGTGTATACATATATATATATATATATATATATATATATAAAGAATGTGTGTTTGTGTGTGTGGTAAATTGGCAGCGACATGGCTAGCAGGCTGTGACATTAATTAGCAAGCCTCAGTGATGGCTGAAACCAAATCTCTGAGAGAAAGGGGACACCAAGGGGGACACATCACAACACACACACACACATGCACTGCTGACCTCACATCCTGTGAGTGGGGACGAGGAGCAGACACGGGTAGGGTTTCTGTCTTAATGTGGACAAGATGTCAGTGTTTGTGTGAATCATCGAGTGATGAGAACTGAGACGAGTGCCGAAAAAAAGCATGTGGACCAAACCACCAACATTTTCGAGATGTTTTCCTCCCTTTTCCTCTCTGTGTGTGTACAGTATATTTGTGTTGATTTTGTCTCCTGCGTAATCACATCATCTTCCATTAAATCTGTCTTTGTTTACCCTGTGAGGGAAGCCTGGGCCACAGCTACACTAATCAAAACCATGAAAAGACAGAAGAAGAATAGAGAGAGCACAGAATTACAGGGATTAAAAACAAAACAAAGGATAAGACACAAACCCCTGTAAAGTTCACAAGCGGCCTCTATTCCCAAACTGGAACCACACACTGAGCATTAATCAGTCTGCATGGAAGTGTTTAGTGTTTGTTTAAGCAGCAAACATGAAAGGTGAATACTGTTTTTTCTGTCTCACATTAACAGGACATTAAAGGGAAATGACACTTTGTTTGTCGTCCTGGATCTTAGTTTCATGTGTTTGCCCTGCAACCATTCTGGTCATTGTCACAGCATATACTGTAGGTGTCAGGAAATCATTATTCTCTTTATATAGTTACATCAGTTAATGCTGCAGATGAATGAAACAATCTTTCACTTGGTGATATACACTAAGTATTAAACTTGGAAGACATTTCCTCCTGGACTCCCTTTTTCAGAAAAAATAAATAAATAAATAAAACTATTACCCCTGCAACACAAATCAATATGACCACCAGGCATTTTACTTGGTTTTTGACCTGGAATGTGTTGGAGAATCAAAATGATCTTATCAAAATATAATGTCGGTTAATGTGTGTAAAAGTTTCAATTCAGCAATAAAAAGGTTGAAATTGTGATACACTGGGAAGACAGAAGGTGATTTTTTGTGAAAATATTGTCTCTTAGTAGTGATTTTAGTAGAATTTTATAGAATTTTACAGACTAGCAGGGTCAGGAAGGGGAACCGATTGCTTGGCTTTAGATTTATTTTATTTTTAAGGGACATCACAACCAGTAAAAGCATGAAAGAAAAGTATGTTTGTACTGTGTTAGTGTATAGTTGCTTTAAATTAGAAAATGTTTATTTGTACTTGCTATAATCAAAAACAAGGAAATAAAGCACTGAACAATATGGCTGTGATTCCTTTTTTTCATTCAGGCATTTTTTTTATTTAGCACAAGTATCAAAGTGGATATTTTAGCAGATTTGCTAAAAAGAAAACTATTTGCATTTCACTTCGTCGCCAGCTTTAGCTCCATGTCATGCAAATGTATAAAGTGAAGAATCGAAGGACTCTTTTTGGGTGGATCTGTGGTAGAGTGAGTCATGTTTCAGCTGGAAGGTTATGGGTTTAATTCCTTGCTCCATTAATCCACATGTCAATGTGTCCTTGGGCAAAACACTTAACTCCATGTTGCTCTTGATGGCCCTGCCAGCAGCGTGTGAATGGGTGTGAAAGATAACAATATCACTTCTGGAAAACAGATATCGTACTGTATGTGCAGTCAGTCAGGAGTTGAACTGAGCAGCAGTTGGTATAAGCAAAAGACTGTAACAAAATGGGAATGAGGATGCAAAGCACCATACAAACTTTGTCATCTTCTGAGGAATAAGGCAGCCAGTGAAGTGTCTCTATGGCTGTTCATTTCACTTGAAAATGACCCTACAGACTATCCAGTACCAGAGAAGTATCTACGCTATGAAACAAAACCCACAGCTAGTTATGCTTAGGTGTTGTTAGTGATCTGAGTTGACAGATGATATACAGTATTGTTATGATCTACAGATGGTGTTTTATCTGCCTGGCATCTCTGCCTGACACACCTCCTCCAGTGCACTTTGCGTAAGCTGCTAGGTCCTCACATCTCTCATTTCGTTCGCGGAGTGAGCAGACATGTAGGTCTTTCCGGCGCTGTCATCTGCACATTCTCTCCTGTTCTGACAAGTGGGATGTTTGGACAACGGGGATCTGAGGAGCTATTTGCCCTAAACCTGCATCTATCCAGCTGTCCTGCCAACTTCCTCGGCACCTGATTATGCCACCACCTGAGTCAGTGCTACCTTGCATCCTGACAGTACATGTTGAAGGTCTGCATTATCTTTATTGCACAGGGGGCACTTTTCCTCATTCCTGAACCATTGTGAGAGGTTCCAGGGACAAAGCTGGACTGTTTCAGCCTGCTGATGGGTAGGTCCACCTCGTCCTGGGCACTCCAACTACGACCAGTATGGACGGTTACTCCTACCCCCTTCACTGCTTCGTCCCTACACTCCGTTACCTTGAATACAAGACGGATCTTCTCTTATATCCGAGGTTTAAGGGATTCAGTGGAAACTGGAGAGCTTTCTTGCCGAAGAGACCTGTGTCAGAGAAATATATAACATAATATATAATATTTAGCTGCTTCCATACCAGCCTCCCCATCTGTTGATCTGAGAGCTTTTATGTATACTCCCTCCCAAGGCTTCGTATGGGCTGCTGAGGTGAGGCTCCGGGAATTTGAGGGTTTAATTTTCATCAGGTGTTTGAAGAGTTGTGCTGTACATGGCCGTCTTCCTCACTCTGATGAGTATGACTTCACACCACCACAAACAAGATCGGGGATATGGAGCACCCCATGGCAATGCCAACTTCCAACTGCTGCCACCCTGTTGTAAAGCCATCAATTGCAAAACTCATGTGCAATTTGCTGAAGTACCTGGCTATGATGGTAATGATGCAAGCTGGTGTGTGGGAAAAACTATCCAGTGCAAACTCAACCAGCTTATCAGGCAGAGCTATGCGCGTTCAGAGCCACACCACATGGAGGTCACTCTTCTCCCTTTTGGAATGTTGTATTTGCTCCCAGATTGCAGATGTATGTTCAGTACATCTCAAAAAGCCTGGGAGCCCAGCCTTCTGACAGCTTGTGTCAATGTAGCTGTTGCTGTTCAGGAAGTGAACCATCCTTTGCCAAGACCATGAAAAAGAGTTTCCTTTCCTTGTTCAATAGGGCAATACTCCTGAACTGGCTGATTGTGGTGGAATTTTGCTCCTGGAGGATGAAGATTCTGACTGCCTCTTGCCACTCAGCTGGAATGGACTAGTTTTTCCACATGACCCTCATGAGCTTCCACAAGATCTTCATCACTTGTGGACAGTTCTTGTGTAGGGAAGCCTGTTTGGTCCTGGTGCGGATGCTGATCAGCTGAGAACTAAAGGCTTGGGTGGGGAGGTGTCAAACGGGTCCTTGGAGAGTCTTGGCTTTGCACATGGCCACCAGTGAGTGGTGTTCCACTGCACTTTTCGTCAAGCAGCTGGCAAGCATACTTGAATGGGTCTCTGAAGAAGTCTCGAGGATTCACTTTTGTTTGGACAATTTTGCAGGGAGATGATGTGGGGCATGCTGCACAACTGTACCACTCTCATAAGTATTCAGTTTTCAAAAGTAAATGTCATGGTTAATGAGAGAATAAAAAATAAGTTACATGTAGGAGTACAAAGGTCAGTGCACATATGCTTAACATCTGTGTGAAGATAATGAGAGCATCCATGGAACAGAGACCCAAAATGGGTCTCTGGTCTCAAACTGCTGGACAACCCCTGTGAACAAAGATCAACATTTCCTGGGAACTATCTTCTGTGTTTTGCTTTTGTTCAAACTTAAAGACAATGTCTTAAATGGTTTTTGTTTATGTTCTTTGAAGAATCTGTGCAAGGCTGCCTTTCCCACTGGAGACAGTGTTTAAAATGTTATCATGAGTCATGGTCACACTGGACGAAAATACGACGATAAGCACATGTTGAGACCAAAAACATGTCTTCATTAAAACACTGCAGAGGGCGGGGATGATGTGGACCTTTGTTAATATCACAATCATATATTACTATTTTGATTCTCATTCAAACTTATAAAGTTATACTTGTCAACTCTAGAGAGTTATCACTATTTTGTTATTGTTCTTCAGGAAATCAGAAAATAAATAAATAACAAATAAATACTTTTTGTTATAGTTAATAAGTTAGTCAGTGAAGAGTGCAACCTTGTCCATGGAATTAGTTTTCTCCTTTAAGTTGATATTTTATTCTATGAAGTCCCTCAATTTTTTCAGGTTGTTTTCCTTTAAAATGTCATTGACCATGTTCACCCACTCTTCCACTGTGAGAGGGTTGTGTTTCAACTAGTGTTGTGTAATATCTTTCTTTGCCTTGGTAATCATTATTTCTCAAAGTAATTACAATGAATATATAAAATAAAATAATATCTGTACAAATTTTGGACCTAAAAATAAATCATCTTTAAAAGTTCCTTAGTTGTCTCTTATTTGCTAATGAGTAGAATGTTGTAATACTTTTATCTAACCACATTTTAAAGGGCCAATAGAATGGCGATTTTGAACCAAAAATTTGTTATTGGGGTCTACTGACAAACATTACCTTGTATTTATGGTCAAAACCTCACAGACTCTGCAGAAAGACCCAGTCAGCAGCTGCTCTTTCTCTTCCTGTTCTCACCTATGCTGTTTCTCAGCCAGGGGGAGCTAGCTTTCCAGACCACTGAGTCTCTTGTGATTGGCCAGGTAACCAGAGCAGAGGCACTCTGCTTCATACTAAGCGCTAGCCGTTAGCACTTAGCAGCATCTTTGGGAAGAAGCTTCATTGTAGCCCCTTTTCATAGCTTCTTACCTTATGATCCAAAGGAGGGTTCTGTACACTGTGGTCTCTCTGTCTCTTCTGGGGTAACTGCATATCAGTGCACACAGAGAAGGGAAACATCTGCTGCAAACAAGTACTAAAAAAGTAAAATTTTTCTCAGTAGTAGTAACTAAAGTGTTGAGAAAAAAAATTACAAAATTTTAGCAGTTTTTTTTATTCAGATTGTGTCATCTGGTCTGGGTTGTTCCTCCTATTTAGTTATTTCCTGTTTTATTTTGTATGGTTTGCATTACTTCCTGGGAAAGTGTTCTGCTTTATGTTGTAGGAGGCTGGTTGACAGGTGAGGCGGGGACTTCATAAGCACAGCTGTTTCTGATTACTCATCCGCTGTTTCCTATTTAATCCCTGGGTTCCTGCTTCCTGGTGTCAGCGCGTCTTTCCAGTTACACCCAGTAACCCTTGTCACGTCGTATCGTAGCTCTAACTGGACACTTGTCACCGAAAGCTTTTTTGTTGTTTTTTTCTAACGCTCGCCTTTTTGTTCCTCTTTTAGTACCTGCCAATTCTTGAGCTTTGCCTCGCCAGCCTCAGTGCTTTAGTTTAGTTTTTTGGACTGGTTATCTGAGTTATATTTTTGTGTAAATAAACCTCGTTACTCCTTTTTTTACTCCATTTCTGTCCTTGGTCCTTTTTTACCATTGGTTGATTTTTGTTAAATCATGATAGATTGCCTAGTTCTGTTGAAAACATTGATAATTTAATACAAAATTGACTGAATTTTGAAGTCTGTTAGTGGTCATTTTGGATTAAGCCAGTCCTCTCAAATGTAGCTCAATTTTGTCAACTCCTGTCTGTAACTATAATTTTACAACGATAAGACCCTCTATTTATGATGCAAAACACTTACCACATCTTCTATGCGGACTATTGGCCTTTGAGGGGCCAAACATTTCACAAGTACATTTTAATTACATTTAATGAAGTACATGAGTATAACATGAACATTAAAATTATACCATAACATTATACCATAACATTCACTAGCAAATCCAATTTCTGATGTTTTTTGGTGTCGAGCAAGCGATTTTGAAAAGTCGAGTTTAGTTACGTAACTAGCACATTTGCCATGCGACGAACCCTCCCCTAACGGCTACTCCCGGTCGTGGGCATAAACATTCAGCCTGAAGAAGAAGAAGCACCATAGAGCAGTCAGTCAGCTGGTAGCTGGCCAATCACAAGAGACTCAGTGTTCTGGGGGGCGGGCATTAGCTCAGAAACAGGGTGCCTGTTCAGAGGCTGTCAGAGAGCAGCAATAAACTGGCTTCATCTGAAGAGACTATGAGTTTTTTGACCATAAATATTATTTAATTTATCTAAGTAGACATCAGTAATCTTGATTTTTGGTTCAAAAAGACCATTCTATGTGACCTTTAATGAAAGAACAAAAATAATTTCCCCCAGAATCTTCCCCAGAATATTTCTACAATATTGTCTGATTCTCTTCTCAGGTGTTATCGACATGTTATCCCAGCTTTGTCAGCTGGTGCTGGGGCTATTTGGGTAGAAGTGTATGAGTCGTCATCCGGTCCTGTGTTGTTCACCGGATAGGCCAGGAGTTCCCTAATCCAACTGCCCAATACATCGACTTTCATCCACCTCTTGACTGAAGCGGGACACATGGCAGACGACCACGTCCTCCTGTGAGGACAGGCTCTCTGGGACGGGGATCTTCTGCAACTCTTCAGCAAAAGATTCTGGGTCCTTCATAAGCTCCTCAAACACCAGTCAAAACTAAATATTGCAAAATATTACATTAAATGCAATTCAGCCTTCAGTCATGTCTGTGAAGATTCTCAGTCATCCAGGTCATGGTATCCAAAAGTGTAGCAACAAAAAAAAAGGCAACTGGACTTAGTTGAATTTCTTGAAGAAATTCTAATAAGTCCAGTTGCCTTTTTTTGTTGCTACACTTTTGGATCGCCTTCAGTCACAAATCAGTTTAGGCACCTTACCTGAGTTTAAAAACTTCTTTGTAAATAATAAAGATTTCTCATCAGTTGCTCAAAGTTAAAATGCTTTTGTTATGAGAATAACTTATTGCGTACTGTATGTGGGGTCTGAGTTTACTGGCTTTGCAGTGGCTTCTACCTTCTTTGACTATGAGTATGACACCATGAAAACAGGTTGGCCTGCAGCTGTTGTTGCCTGCTTGCAGCTTATATTTTCATTGTGATTCTTGGTCACAAAATACAGCCAATGTAAATGTGATGATACATATGTGATGATACATATGAGCCAGTACTTTATTTCGTTCTAAAGGTTATGATGCCACATAAGTTACTTTGTCAAAATACTGTTACAGAGGTGATTACTGTGTATTTGTACATATATATATATATATATATATCTATATATATATATATATATATATATACATAAACTTTTTTCCTTGCCATATTTTCCTCAACTCTTTTATTTGGTATATATCAATGTTTTTATTGTTTTGCAATGTAAAAGGCATGGTCACAATTTAATTTCACTGCTGACAAATTAATACAATGCATGTGGCAGTGATATATATAAACAATATTATGGACCATGTAAACTTTGCAAATTCAACAGTATTTTGAAAGCCATAAAAAGTTATGATAAACCATTCCAGCAGCACACATGAAGCATGTGATCAATTAAAATGATCAATTAAAAATCTGCACCAGTGTTACTGTCAGCTGTTCCTATACTCTCCAGAATAATGAACATGCTTCCCCCACACTGTTGCAATCAGCTGTTAATGATCATATTATTATGATATTAATAATATTGTATATATTTAACATGATAATCATATGATCATATTAAAGATGTTATGGTGATCTTTACTGTTATGATGCAGCTGTATATTAAACTACCCATTTTACTTTAGCTCCAAAATACATAGAGAAAAGCAATGATTTTTAGGAACACAAGATGTGCCGGTCCACTGCTGCCTTCTTTGCTACATTTGTGCCACTGAAGGAAATCCAGACAAAGCATTTCAAACACCAAAGTCACTAAATAACATATTTATATTTACACTCAATGACTGAGGCAGCAGTGGATCAACAACTCATTTTGGCTCTGATGTAAAATCAAAGACTTTCTGTATGGACTTTGGTGAAGTGACACAGGCTTTAACATGTAGTCAGAAAAGGTCACCTAATGAAGAGATAAGATAGTTTTTCAGTAGTTTTCAGTGAAAGTGAGCGTCTGTATTTCTGTCAGTATCTCATGCATCAACAAACCTGAAGTATCTCTTTTTCTCTTCATTTTTCATATTTTTAACCTTTTCATTCTTATGGAAGTCAGGCACTAGGCTGTTACATTGTTTAAAAAAAACTGAGCTAATAATAAATTGAAGCATCTCTCTCAGCTAGTGTAATGTAGCAATAGCCACCAGTCAAATGGGGGCATAGATTGTTTAGTATGATTATTTAAAGGCTGAAAACTTTCTTACCATGACCATCAGCTCAAATTTCATATCAGAATTATGTTGGTGGCATTATTATGTGGCACCAACAGACATTCTGCGCCCTAAGAAATCACTTATATAGTTTCTGCCACTCACTGGCCCTGGAGCAAGGACAAACTTACTGGGTACACACACACACACACACAAGCTTTGTCCTCAACCAAGTTACAGTCCACAGTAGTGGATGACATTAAATGTGTATGACCTTTGGCCCTGTAGGGATCACATGTCATAGACTTACCTAAACACATGTGACACAAGCGCAAGCTTGTGACAGCCCATATGGTAAAGCAGGTCAAAGGGCAGAGGAGAGACAGAGAGAGACAGTGAGAGAAAAGTATAGAAAGAGACGGATACAGAGTCTGAGAAGTCGCAGGACCCAGACATACACAACCATTTAGTGCTGTTTACAAAAGCCAGCAGCAGAACCAATGTGAACCATACGCAGTGCGGAGACAACAGGGTGAGTAGGCTGCAGCATGTGCATCTGTGCGAGGCTGTGTGTGCTGTGCCAAGACAACAAGACTCAATGCAGCAAAAGCAAAACGGCTGATGTTTTTCCTTTTTTTTCTTTTTAAAGTACGTATCTCTCACAGAGCAGAGTCCAGTTTGTCCCTGGTTTCCTTTCATAGGCTGCTCTGGTTTTGCCTCTCTCATCTGTTCAGCCTTCCTGTGGGTCCAAAAACCACTGTCACATTTCACAGACTCCATCTCTACCATGCCACGGATAAAGTTGTTTTGAGTTGCTTTTCATCGCATGGGGAAAAAAAATAGTAAATAACAAAATAAACAAAAACAGGACAGGACTGAATGGTAGTGAGTAGTGATTGCAAAGAACAAGGGTGTTTAACAGCTAAAAATCATATGTGACAACATGTTTACCCACAGATGCATGCAGGGCAAATGCAACCAAGGGATGGTGAGGAATAACAGATGTACAGCACGTTGCCCACAGATTGGAAATCAAACAATGCTCTGTACATAATATTTGTAATATAACAAAGAGTAATGACATATTCACAGCAGACAGTATCTCCATATCTGTAACACACTGAGACTGAAGTGTGGTTTATTAAATTTTATAGGTTTAAATGCAGTGCAGGCAACTCTCCTGATGGCTAAATAGCAACTACAAAGTAGGAATGTGAATGTAGCGGGATTCAAAACGACGTCACTGAGGCTCAATCTGGTGCTACACATTTAATGTATTTCTCTGTAAAAGTGCACAAGTATAATTTAAGATTCATAATCGCTACACAGCCTTGTCCACGTTCATCTTATTCACAGAGATTCTCCCACGAGATTTCCCTGTGGCGCTCAATCTACATTAACTTGTATAGCAATACTGACACCTACTGGCGATCTACAACAACAGTGACACTTGTAATGAAAGCGCTGTACCCTCAAATTTAACACATTCTTCCCCATAGACACACATTAACACATAGGAAAATTATTAAGAACCCCTTTCACCTGATGCTTAAAATTAAAACATTACTTATTTGCACAAAACACTCTCCCCCTCAAATTTTAAATGTCTCCAGATATTTTATACCCATACAAAAAATGGAAAGTAATGGATAACTATTGACTAAGATTGAATTTTGTTTGCTTGGATAGCCCACAGGCAAATATAGATGCAGATATCTTAGTGAATAAATAAAACTCGTGGAGTATTATGACAATGGTGCTAAATAAATAATAATTATATAATAAATAATAATATAAATAATTACCTACATCTGAAGTATATGAAAGTAAAACAAGAGTGCAGCCAAGTTCCGTTAGGAGGGCCCCTTAGCGGAATTTTGCCTAGGGCCCCATTGAGGTCTGAACTGGCTCTGCATTACAGTTATAATAAACTGATGTCCCCATAGTGTCTATCTTTCATATAGTACATTTACGTCATCACATAGCATACATTTTCAGTGGCAGTAAACTCAATATCGGTTCAGATCATCATTCAGCATAACAGAACTCAAATTTTGGCCTCAGTTGTCTTAGTCTATTACCAGTCTTCTTTCTCGTTTACAATGCATGTCAATTTTTTTTTTTCCACTCAGTCCCAGTACATTTTTTTACTTCATGACTACCACAGTCTTTCCTTGGTCATTTTCCATGGAAAATGTCTCTATGAAGTGTGATCAACTCATTACCTCAATATCAGGTTTTATCCAAGGTTGCCACAGTCCCTTGCAGGCTGTAGACATACTTGTAGACGGTTGGCTCACCTAAGACTCTGTAGGTCGGCATCCTCCGTGGCTTTCTCTGCCTCTGTGGGTAGGCGGCTGCAGTCAGTGGAGCTTGAAGATCTTCCTCAGATGCTGGTTCCTCTGATTGCTCTTGCAGGCTCTCCCATCAGCTCTCTCCAGGTTCAGCAGCATCGTCTTCACCTGCCACCAGTGAGATGTCCCTGATCTCTTTCTCCACTTCTTCTCGTTCCGGCTCTCTCTCTTGCCTCTTTGGATCTGGTACAAATGGCTCTCCCTCTGGGTTCATAAGCACAGTTCTCTGACTTGGAACCAATTCAGCATCCTCACTGCTTTCACTGTATGAATTCTCAATTTGTTGTTTTGTGTGATGCTGCCTTGTCCCCGGCAGTGTTTGACGAATCACACCTCTCTGTATTGCGTCTGCTTCCAGTTTGTCCAGAGGAAGGCTATCACATGGAAGCAGGAGGTTTCTATGCAAGACGCAATTTTTGTCTCCACCTTCCAGCACAACCTCATAAACTGGGCTATCCCTGCTCCTTCTTGTGACTGCAACATGTACTTTATCTTCCCAATAAGATTGCAATTTACTGGGACCTCCTCTTTCTGACAAGTTTTGCACCAATACACGTCTGCCAGGTTTAAGGTCAATTCCGTGAATTCTTTTGTTATACCCCCTTTTGCTTGGGGGGCTTATTGGGCAGCAGTCTTGGTGGCAATCTGATAGGCTTGTTGCATTCTGTCTTGCCAGTTCTTGACATACTCGGTATAACTTTCTTGTATTTCGCTGGGCTGGAGGTTGAAGAGCAGGTCTACTGGGGGATGGCCATAAAGCAGATGATATGGAGAGAACCCGGTGGCTTCACTACGGGTGCAGTTATAGGCATGCACCATCTTGGGTAACAAGCTCTTCCAGTCAGCTTTTTGTGTTTGGCTGAGTGTACGAAGCATTGACAGGAGGGTCCTATTAAAGCGCTCTACCTACTCATTGCCTTGAGGATGGTAACAAGTAGTGTGAGAGCCTCGAACATCACAAGACTTTGATGAATTATGATGAATCTTTTCGGGGAACCCAAAACAAAGGGCAAAGTCATTGAACAGTTTCTCCACAACTGTTTTTGTAGATTTTTTTTCATAGTATAGGCCTGAGCAAAAAGAGTATAATGGTCCATGACAACTAGAATGTACTCAAATCCTTGGTTACAAGCCTCCAAATGCAAGAAGTCAACAGAGACTAACTCGAATGGGTGTGTGTCACAATGGGTATCAGGGATGCTCTGGTAGCTCTGTATGGTCACTTGGTTTTTAACCGCTCACACTTGCATCACAAAATGTTGTGTCCCTATAAATGCCAGCCCAGTAGAATCTGTCCCGAATCAATATGGGTGAATATGCATCAGTCACCAAGGCCAGTGCATTTATATGGGCTGTCATTACCCAGGCTGGTGGAGTATCTTTCTCCACCATGAGTCCCTGAAGAGATGCACTGGTTACTTCCTGGTTCACTTCCTCTGTACACTGCTCCATGAGTTCATTTATGTCCAGTGGCATACCGGAGAGGCCATCTGCATCAGCATTGTGTCTACCAGGCCTGTACTTAATGGAGAAGTTAAAATCAGACAGTTCAGCAACCCACCTGTGACCAGTGGTGTTGAGTTTAGCTGTTGACAGGATGTAGGTGAGCGGATTATTATCAGTATATACTTGGTAATGAGGGGCAGGGTACATATAATCTCTAAAATGCTTTTATGAACTCTAACTTCCCTGATTGCATGTGATAGGTTTTTTCAGATGGGGTCAGTGTTCTGGAGCCGTACCCAATTACTATTTTGTTGTTCTGTCTCTGATAAAGTACTGTACCCAGTCCCTCCTGAGAGGCATCATAATGGAGGATGAAAGGTTGTGTGAGATCTGCATATCCCAGGATGAGAGGCTCTGTGTCCAGTGTAAGAGGGGAGGTTATCTTTATTTCTGGTGATGATTACCTTGTTATTCTTCTCAGGCAGGGTTTTCTCAGGCAATGTGGAGAGGGGCTTTGGTATTATGGTGAAATTTGGTATGTATGCCCGGTAATATGAGAGAAAACCAAGCATCCTCCTCAAATCTCCAACCGTTTTTGGAATCCTTTCCTTCAAATCTTGCACTGGGACTATTTCATCAGGATCCATAGTGTAGCCTTCACCAGACACAAACGTCCCAGGAACCTCAACTTCCTTTTGAACATTAGACACTTACATGGACTGAGCTTTACTCCGTGTTTCTGATACCTCTAAGATTTTTTTAAAAATAATAAAAAAAAACAGGTAAGATTGACACATGGTATCCCTTAAGCCAGCTAGGCACTCCTCCATGTTTCTCTGGAACTCTGCCAGAGCTGAACTCAAACAAAATGGGATCCTCATCCACTGACGGTGGCCCCAGGGCGTTATGAAGGCTGTCAGGGACTGACTTTCCTCGTCCAGAAAGCCTTGATGATAAGCTTTCCCCTGATCCAACACGAAGAACCACGAGCTGCCAGTGAGAGAGTCGAGCATGTCTTGGATTGGGTGGCGGTCATGGACTGATTTCCTATTCAGCTCTCTGTAGTCACAACACAACCTCAGAGTCCCATCTTTCTTCCTCACGCATACACCTGGTGATGCATATGGAGATTGTGACTGAATGATCCAACCTTAATTGAGCAGGTCCTGTAGATATTCTTTGACTTCCTGATGTAAAGGTTTTGGAACAGACATGTACGTCTTTTTAACAGCAGTGTTGTCATGGAGAGCAATGTGGAGTTTCAGAGAAGGAATACACCCTATGTCATCTTCATTATAGTAAAATGCATGACACTCTTCTCTCAGTAACTGTCTCACCGTCTCTCTTTGGGTCTCATTTAAGTGTCTGAGGTCACCTTGGGGGTCCCACCGAGAAGGCTTCGGTGCTTTTATGTTGCCACTACTAACTTGGCTTTCTCTCTCAGTAAGTACTGTGTGACTTTGTTTACTCGCTTGCTGATTTTCACTCTCAATTGTGTTTATCTGTTATGTGTTAACAGAATAACTGGTATTAAATACTTAGATAACCCACAATTGTATGTTGGTTTATGATTTTGTCTTGTTGGTTTAAGCAATAGGGATGGGCACGTAACCAGACCTGTCATTGGGGCCCTCCTCGACAGTGACACCTGGCAGAATTTACTGTTCACTTGGGCCAAAAAAGGAGGTCCTGACTAAACTGAGCCCCAGTATTAGCTTTAACATAGACAACGGTGACCTGTTCAGCAGCTAAACTGATCCTCCCCTTCCCAGTGTGAACTACACCAACATCACTATCACTAGGTTTGGATCAGCTTGAGCAATGTCTAGGCTGTGAAAAATGTGTAATAGAAAATGTTCCTTATGAAAGTGTGAGTGAACTGGTGTGAATGGGTGAATGGCAAAACTGTGTTGTAAAAGCAGCATTGAGTGGTCATCAAGACTAGAAAAAACTCTACATAAATATAAACCATTGCCATTTACATTACACTGGAAGGTTTTTATGAAATTGTTGATCAGTAAAAGAAAAAAAAAAGAAAAAAAAAGTAACCTGACCTGGGTAACATGTTTAAAGGGATAGGACAGATTTTATGAAGAATGGTTATAGGGCACTTATGCATAGTCAGCCCTGACTAATTGTTCCCCTGAGCAGAGAATCCACTTGAGACATGGATATTCAAGCTCACAGGAAGAAAATTGATTTTAGTCACCTAAAAAAAACATTTTTAGTTTATGATATAATAAGTATGTAGATGTTTCCAACTTTACATCTCTGGTTTGTGCCACGTTGTAAACCACTCACTCTCTGCACCAAAGCCAATGAGAAAATCACCTGTTTTTACACCAGGACACACAGGAGTTGTTGATCCCCTTCTGCTTCAGTCAGTAAGTTCAGTTTTGTGATTTTGATTTTCAAATCCCTTGTCTCTCAAACTTACAAAACATGAACGCAGTAAACCAGCAGCTAAAAATGTTAAATGACTTAGTGGACACTGGTGCTGAAGAGAGGCCTGGTGACATCCTTCAGAAAAGGCAGCAGACATATATTTTGAGACTTATTGGACAAACAGGCATAGATTTTATTAGGTGAACCTTTCACTCTAAATGACCACTTTTTGCTATTAATGCCCACAATGCAAAAGTAACACAATCCATAGAAGAAATGTTGTGGGTAAAACAAAGTTCAGGCAGGATCACAGTGGATATATGTGGCCTCTTGTATGATGACAGGACATGACAGCTTTGATTTAGTGAATTTCATGCTTCTCTACTGAGAAGAGGGTGCTTGGGAGAAACTCAGCCTTTGGTTCCAATATCGGGCTGAATGCTTGTGGCAGGTCATTTCTGAGGTAAATACTCATTTTTTGGCTCCTTCCTGTCCACACCCATAGCTCTGTAACTGGGAATTTTTCTGCTCTGTATCCTCTTGGCACCCTCTCAACACTTCCACTCTCTCATTGTTCCTAACTCTTCTTAAGTGTCGTTTGTCCCACAGTTTCTCCTGTTTCATATCCCCCACCCTTCATCTACCTTTGACCAACTCACTCAAACTACTCACTCTGTCTCTGGCCAGTAGTTCACTATATTTCCATTGCGCTAGGGAGAGAAGTGTGTGTCTGAGTGAGAGGAAAAAAAATAGAGAGAGTGCATGTGTGTGTTGAAGAAAAAAAGGAAGGAAAGGAAGGAGGGAGACAGAAAGATAATCCCTCAAGGCTGTAAAGATATAGAAAGACACTTCAGAGACCAAGGCAGAGGGACCGTTCACCTAATGAGGAAAATAGGATAAAGCTGGAGGGATATGTGTGTGCCTGATATTGCTGATGTTGCGGGGACCTAAATCCCCACACAGTCACATCATGGGGACTTGTCTTCCTTATGGGGACCAAATTCCAGTCCCCATAACATAAATTACCATATTTTAATGTAAAGATGTATTTATCTTCATGCACCATTTGCACTTGAATGCCACAATATAAGCTATGTGCACTTGAGCTGCTGCTGCTTAGTTTTTTTTTTTTTTTTTTTGTTATATAACTTTACATATTTCTATTGTTTCCTTACCTTTGTGTGCTACTGACTGTCACTTTTAATTTTTATTACTTTGTGTTGGTACAAGAGAGTGCTGTAAAACCGGAGTCAAATTCCTCGTATGTGAAAACTTGCCTGGCCAATAAAGCTGATTCTGATTCTGATTCTGATTCTGATTCTGATTCTGTCCTCTGAATTCATGGAAACCAGTGTGTGTGTGTGTGTGTGTGAGTGTGCGAGAGAGAGAGGGAGGATGAGAACATAATATAATTCGTCCTCATGCAAGTCTGTCTGTGTGTATGTGACAGCGTGTGTGTGTACATTTAAGTGTCAGAGAGAAAAGATGAGTCCATTGTATAAATCATAATGTGTCTGCGTATCCATGTGTGTATTGCCTCAGTTGAGTAAAAGCTCCCTATGTTGAATGAGCTGAATAACAGTGACGGACATGCAGCAATGCCGTCCAATGACATATGGAATGTGTGTGTACTGAGGAGTGTTCATGTATTCAGAATCTACTCATACACAGTGTTATGTTTGACCAATATAATGCGTGTCTATATTGTGTGTGACTTTTTTTGGACCACGTTTAGCTCTGATCAGGACACACGGTCTTGCTTCCATCACTCCAATAAGCTTCTGCGATGTCACAACAGTCATTTCAATCCAAAGTTGCATGAATCCAAATCTTGTTTTTATAATGGAGGAGGTGAACCTCTGCGTGACATCATCTCCAGCATATCCCAAAAATCTCAGTGGAACTAAGGTCTGGACTCAGTGGTGGTCAGTCCACGTGTGTAAATGATGACTCATGCTCCATGAACCATTCTTCCATAGTGTGAGCCAAAAGAATCAGTATCATCTCGGTCAATCATTACATTTAGGTCAGTTAACATAATTTTTGGGGTTGCACGTAATGTTGCTGGCCCTAGATCTGACCAACTGAAGCAACCTCACAACCTCATTTCTGAGGTTCTATTAAAACATAACCAGTTAATGCCCAACCCTAACATTAGTCTAACCACAAATTAAATTTTAGCCCTCATCCACACGGAACAAAATCTATATTATCTTTTTTTGTCATTTTGACGGCATTGTTTCAAAACACGTCCTCATCCACACAAAACTCCTCATGTAATGCTGCTACACCAAAAATGGAGAAGAGGACGTCATGCATGCCCAAAAAGCATGCATGCTTTCTTTTTTAAAAAATAAAACTTTATTCAAAAAAGTATACATTACAATATATAATTACAGATACAGAATTAAGAAAATGACAATGAATATATTTATATTAATTTATAATAAATATGTAATATATAGTATATTATCTTACAGCAGGTGTTATATGGGTTAGAGTCCTGTCCTTTCTCGTTATCCATTCATTTGCCAGATTGTGACAATTTTAACCTCCACTCTTTTGTCTACATGGTGAAAGTCAGTGATGCATCCTCTGACCGTGCTGTGACATTTGAGAAGCGACTGATCTCCACTGGCAGGCAGGCTGGGTGTCATCGTCCCACAGGTGACATGTTTTTCATTGATTAGCACAGAATCAATGACAAACATGTCAACCCACTGAGTGTGGGGGGGTCACAACATTTGCAAGGGAACATAATACCTTCTCACTTTGTTTCTTATACTCTCTTGACATAATTTTTCAACTGCTAATTGCACATTTTCTACAGTGTCCCATACTCTGCATTTGACATTTTTTACTGTATCCAGACATCACATTTTTTGTTTCTACTTTATACGGATATTGTCTATACTGTAGGGGCAGCCCATGGCCAAGTGGAAAGGGAACTTGACTTGTAACTGGAAGGTTTCTGGATTGGGTCCCCACCAAAGTCATGGGCTGGGGTACCCCTGAGCAAGGCACCCAATCCCCATCGCTCATTGTTAAGTGGACACTTTTAATGGAGGATCCCAGTGGGTTGCATCAGGAAGAGCATCCAGTGTAAAAATCTGTCAAATCATGTGTGCGGATCATCCACTCTGGTGACCCCTAGACAGGGAAAAGCAAAAAAAAGAGTCTATATTGTATACTAATGACCACAACAATTCTTTGTTTTGTGAAAGCTTTACTAAAGCAATAAATCTGATTCAGATTTTAATGGAGGAAATATGATTACATTTATATTATAGTGTCATGGTTCTCAAACTGTTATGTGTCCCACCAATGGTATGTGAGCTTCCTCTGGTGGTACTCCATACTCAGAGTGGAGATGAGGAATTTTGACAGGAGTGTGTAGAAAATAAAACAAATACCAAAAAAAAAAAAAAAAACCTTTGGTGATTTTCTCAGGTGGTATCTTGTATAAAAAGCTTGAGACCCACTGTCTGAATATGTGAATATGTGAATCTAGAAAAGAATGTTGGAAGTACTTGTCTAATTCATGTAGATTTCTTTTAAGATATTTGATCCTAAATAAAACACATCTACTGGGGCGGGCATATACAGTATACTCCTAATTCTGGTGCCAAGCCTGGATAAATGGGGAGACTTTCATCAGGATGGAGATCACTGAAAACCAGAACAGGGCGAGACGGAGGCAGATGACTCGCTGTGGTGATCCCTACAGGAAAAAGCCAAAAGAAGAAGCAGATGATCCTGAATCAAATAAAATGTTTGAATAAAAAAAATGCTGGTCCAAACTGATAAACAAGTTTCATGTGCTGTGTGTGCATTTATATGTAATTATATGATACTCACTGGGTGGTAAGGGTTGTCAGAAAAGGATAAGGCCCATTGTTGTAATTGTCTGGGCTGTATATTTAATTTTATTACTGTGTTTTACATTCTGTTTTCTTTGAACAATTTGTTTTCTGCTTCTTCTGCTTCTCAGTTTTTCATTTTGGCCTCCAGTGTTGGACCAATCAAACTCCCAGGATCCATTTAGACATGCTCAAACATCATTCAAACATTAAACACCTGCAGCCCATCACACACACACACGAGCAGAAAAAAAACAGATTCAGTGAAATGTAAAACATGCACTGAAGACTATTTCACCTACATTTCTGGTGTTTGTATTAAGACAAACCTACCCCAATAAATCCTTAATACATACATTTATTTATCACTACTAACAAATTCAAAGCGTATAGTTGGGTCATGTTTCCACAAGCATAAAATGCAACACTGGCTGCTCTTCACTGATCATATTTATCCTTCATGTGTCCTCAGTGTCCTGACAAACCCTGTTGCATATTTCACCATCAACCCTAAACATGCCTATTGTTCTCCTTTTCTGTACTTTTCCTATTCCCTTTATTTTTTTTTGCACTCACCTTCAGCCACGTCTCCCACTCGTCCCTATGTCCCGCTGCTTATCCAATCTGTCCAGTTCTCTGTCCCTGTTCTGCTCTGCCAGCTGGCCAATGCCAGCGCCTCCCTGAGGGGAGAACAGGTGTAGCGACATACACTCCACTGAGCACACAGCTACCTGTGGCATCGCGATGGGCACTCGACCAATGATGAGCACATGGAGACGAAGGTGCACACTCACTTTATAGACTGATATGCAGGCACACCAAATATACGCAGGTTGATGTTGAGCACAAATCCAACAAGACAAGGGGCATTTGCCGTTGACTGAAGCTCTGCCTCAGGGGAAAAAAAGCTGCATGTCAGTTACTGAAGAGTAGGGCTGTGCATGTTCACTGGCTTTATTGATTCAACATGATTACAATTATCAATTTATGATGCGTTGCATCATAAACTTTCAATGTTAATACACCTGGCTAACCTACATCTAAGAGTTGATTATGAGACTGGAAAGGATGTCGTCACCTCCCATGTCCAAGAGGCATGACCGACGGATGTAGATGGAAAATGCCTCAGTAAGTGATTGAATAGACGTCCAACAAATCAGACCAATTATCTGGATGACGTAAGTAGAGCGACCAAAAACGTGTCCAGTGCAAGTCACTTAATGGAAGCAACAGCCGAAATAACAGACAACTGCACTTTGTTGGCCGCCATGTTGAATGTATACAAAAGTTGCAAGACATTACTTCTCTGTTGTCATCATCGTGTTGACCCCGCCTCTATCGCATCAGGGAAAGAAACATGTTTTTGATTGTTCCCTTTTTTTAGGAGATTCTATAGTTGGCCAAAATGGCGTCCCGGCTACACAGGTCTGCAGAGCGACTCGTCGGCAGATTCAGCTGGGTCCATCACCTACTTTTTCCATCAGTCAATAAAAGCAGACAGAAAAACATCAAGTTAAATATAAATTACTTAACAAATAAAATTTAAATGTATCATCCCCAAAACAAATCTAATGCAGCTTCTACCAACTTGAAAATGGCCAAGTGAAGTAACATGACTGTTATTGATTATGTGCTGTAACTGCACAGATGCAGAATCATCCATGTGGGCATTGTGATAAAATAATGTTCATAAAAATGGATATTAGCCTTCTGGTTTTGAAAAGTAAAACCAAGGACATAGTATTGAAGTTGTAGTTAGCCAGCTGGGTAACTGCACAGTTGCACAAAACACTCACTTTTTAATACAAAAATGAGCTTCTACCTCTCACTTGCTTTGTAAACCCACTCTCTCTCACAGAGTAAACATTTTATTGAAGAGTTAATGGTCTCGCTAGTCTCAGATCTTCTTCAATAAACATGAACCGCAAACCTACACCTTTGATTATAATGGCCCACATTTAAAACATGTCAGGTTTAAATGAGGCTCAGGCTCATAATTAGTTAATGGGTCGGGTCAGCCGGGCTCAAACAGATTTTGCACAGGCTGGGGTCAAGCTGTTTTTTTTTTTTTTTCTTTTGGGCCCGATTTAAACTCTACGGACAATAAGCTCATTCATGGTCCATCGCCAAAATCATTGCTTTTCCTGCTGAGGAAGAGGGAAGATCATTGCGATTAATTCATGTTCAGTTGTTGAAGAGTTAGAGAGCAGAAGGAACGGGGAGCTGTGTGGAATCAATATGTCTGTGTTTACACCTCTGTGTCTGGCTGCGCTTTCACACCAACAGTCGTCTTCTATTTTAAACGAAGACAGAAATGGAATCATGGCCTTCACATACAGGCGGTGCACAGCCTTGGACAGAGGACATGGCTAAAAGGGACTTTTCCTCAGGTTGTCTGAAGAGCAGATTGAAAGACAGAGACAGTAAAAGACATGTATACAATCTAAGTGTTATTTCCCTTAAAAAAACCTGCTTTTTGTAAGGGAAATAACTTATGTTTTGTTTATCCTTTGTTTGGATTTGGAAAAGAAAAACAAAAAAAAACATTATGGCTTGGGTTCATCCAGATAATCAATCTTGATCTCCTGCTAGAAAGGAGAAAGATTGATTTGTTATGTCTTCGAGACGGTTAGATTTTTTTTCTTTCTGCTTTCTTTCTTTTTTTCCTCAAAGGCAGAGAAAAATGCTTGTTTTGTCTCGCCTGTCTCTTTAGCCCAAAGGAAAGCTGACCTCTAACAAGTCCAGTCAGCAACCCTTGACCCCGGTGACCTGGGGAGCCATTGATCATACTAACATGGGGATTAGCAATGCACCATGGGATTTGAAGTCCCCGAGCAAAGACATTTCTTGTTTGCCCTACAAAGGTCTACAATCTTCTATCTGGCCATATGGATCTTGTGGGAAACGGGACAGCGAATCCAGAACAAATGAATTGCATGTTCCGAGAACTTTGATGTCTGTATTACTTACATTTTGTGAAGTAAAAATTAACAATAAAATGAAACTGCTGATTTGGAATGAACGTTATCTTAATTTGCTGGGTAGGATCCCCTTCGGTTTTCATTTTTGATGTGGATCATTGAAGTCCACCGGCTTTTTTGGACGCCTAATGAGATCTGAGCTGTTAGCTGAAATGGGGTTTGTTTTTTTTGTGAAAGAGGTAATGCGATCATAGTGGTTGTGGCAGGCGAGGCTTATGGGTCTTTTCAATCCAAAGTTAGTGTGTGCTGTCATGTGGAAGTTAAAGGGGGGGGGCACTCCAAGTCTCTAGGGGGCTGAAAGAGGGAAGAATTAGATTAGTGGGAGAATGCAATCAGTGTGACTACATTACTGAGTATGATGAGAGAGGGAGGGATGAGAGTGACAAGATGCTGGACGGCGAAAAAAGTTTTCTTGAGACTGCGCTGCCAGTGCCAAAAGGGGGAAGAAGAGGGATGGGAAGGCGAGAGAGTGAGAGAGAGGGAGAGAGAGAGAGAGAGAAAGAGAGAGAGAGAGAGAGAGGCGACCCATAACCACAAATGTGAAATATCTGAAAACCCAAAGCCAGTCAAATCGATTGAAAGGTTCTTTAAATACATCTATCATCCGCTCTCCCCCGCTCCCCTTTCCTCTGCCCTTATTTTCTCAAAAATCAAATTACCCAAATACCCGAGCAGGAAAAAGTCATGGTCCAACCAAACAGCATTATGGAAATTACATATGACTTTGAGGGGAAAGAAAGGCTTTTTATATAACAGTGGATGAGTAGAAGAGAAGGGGGAGGGGTGTCTGGCACATGTTTCCACATTTTGTCCTCCTGGTTCAATAAAAGACTACATTTGGAGTTAACAGAGGAGGAGGCCGTGAGCGGGAAAGATTGTGCTGAATGTGCGAGTGGTTTCCGTTTACACTATTTACCCTGACTACAAACCTAATTAACTCAAATCAGATTCAGTGTTTACACTGGCATCAGGAGATGATTAAGTGAAACCTAGCATTCCAGTCTCCTGTTCCCCTTCCTCAATTTTGGCTGGTGCCTCACTTGCGTGCACACACACACACACACACATACACACACAATGGTTTCCATTTTACTTCAGTGGACATTGACTTAGATTCATTTCCTGAAGACTTACTCTAACCTTACCCATAATTACTAGTGCCCTAACCCTAACCCTAACCTCCGCCTAACTTTAAAACATGTCTTCACCTTTGGGGACATGATTTTTTTGTCCCCATAAGGAAGACAAGTCCTCATAACGGACTGTCTAAACAGATTTAGGTCCCCACAACATGAGTGATACCTGGAACACACACACACACACAAATTGTTCCTAATAAAACTGTCCATTTTCAAAAGGTGGATGACAGCTTCCAGTGATGATATTTGAGATGCGCTGTGAAAAATATTTGACAACAAAAATATTTTTAATGTCACATCAGCACTAGCATGCATTGTGACTGGTTAGATGTGAACTCACCTGAAGTGGAACTTTGAGAATAGTCAACCATGCGGTTCAAGAAGAAAAAGCAAGGCCCACAATATCGCTCAAAGCTGCATATACAGTATGAAGTTTGAAAATTATTATCAATGCATGAACAAAATCCCTAGAGGAAAAGATGAAAAGTTCAGTTTGCCTTTTTTTATTTCAGTTTCTTTCCATCTTCTTTGGATCAAGACTATCAGACTATTATCAGACTATTTCCTTTTTTCATTTTATTCTTCTAATATAAATGCTGCGTCAGGTTTTGATGTTGCACTTCTCTTTTCGCCTTCTCCCTCTTCTTTTCTCTGTTGTCTTCGTGTTCAAATTTCAGCTACCATCACCATGTTCTGTTCTCTGATTGGCTGTCATGGCTGGAGTCAAATTTCTAGCATTCTGAAAATGACATTTGCGTCTTTGACTTGTGATGTGTTGGGAAGGCGTCAGCGGGTCTCTGCAGCCAGTGTCTTTGAATATTTCACGCTTAACAACTGCTGATCACGTGTCAATAAGCCACGACTTGCGATCGGATTACTTTACTAATCTGTCTGTTAGTTAAGCAAATAGGTAACAGTTTGCTGACACATTCATCTTATTGAAGCCCCATTCAGACCTAAGTAAACGATCACAGCCAAATCACACTAAGGGGTCATACACAGTAAAATGAGTTCAGGTGAATCTGCAAAACATTTATTTATTTTTTATCATATTGGCTTTTTCATGTTATAATCCCACCTTTCTTCATTGTCATCCCCCTCTTGTGTTCTGAGAATGTTTGGTCTTATCTCTTTGTGATAACTTTTTTCAGTGGCTGCCCTGGCTTTCTTCATTCTGTCTCTGTTTCTGTGATTTCATACATTGTATTGTATACTCATTTAAATATAGCTTGATATTAAATGTGGACGATCAGCATCTTCTCCATTTTTGGTGTATTTCTGTAGTAGCATTACAGCGTCACATACAGGCCTGGCATATGTTCTGCAGTGTTAAAAGTCAGGGGGTTTCATGTGGATGACGGCATTTCTTGAAACTATGACATGTTTACAGAAACCTTTTTTAAAAGCGACAAAGAAAAACATTCTACAGGTAAAGTTCTGATTCCATATACAAGGCCTAAGTACCACTGTTCACACCTGGTATTACAGTCCTAGATGTGACTATACATGTATGTATGACCAGATCTGGCTTCTCTCGCAGCTTATTCAAATACACACTGATGATATGCTTGCAAGAAAAAAATATGTTTTAAGTGAGTTGCATTGTACAGATGAGTCTGTGTTTTTGAGTGTGTGTCAGTATGTGTGTATGACAGAGAGTGACAGAGAGAGAAAAGAGGAGCTTGAGTAAGTCAAAGCTGTCCTTATTTTAACCAGTAGAAAAAAAGAAAATCATGGTCACATGGCCTTTCTATATAGAGTTGGTTCTCCCCGTGTCCGTGCGGGGTTTCCTGGGTTGTCCTGTTTCCTCCCACAGTCCAAAACATGAGGTTAATTGGACACTCTAAATTGCCTGTAGGTGTGAATGTGAGTGTGGATGCCCTCAGCTGGAGTGGCAACCTGCCCCGCCTTTCGCCGTATGTCTGCTGGGAGAGCTGCCCCCATGACCCTCATGTGGAGGATAAAGTAAAAGACAACAATTGAATGAACGGTGATCAGTGTTAATATTGTGGCAATGCTTGACACATGATGGCTAATTAGATTAGAAGAAAACGGTGACAACATCAGCTGAGGAGACAGTTTCTCATCTGTCCTGAGGACTTGTAGTTTAGGAGCGTGGACAAATGTGTCCTCAAACATCTCCAAATGTGGTTTCTGTGAATGATTCGGAGGACGCATTCAAATCAGTACTAAACGCACTTTGGTTGCGACTGGATCACTGAAGACGAACGTCTGAATGAAGTTACAAGGGATCAATATGCAATGTTGTCTTAAAAGCTTATTTCTATTGCCCCCATGTGGCATTATACTGTATATGTATTGAAGCACTCCCAATGAACGTCATTAAACTTTTTGTTATTTTAAGATCTTTGAAACAAGATGTTTCTTTGAGTCATCACACATTGAACCAAAATCCCTCCGTTCTTCATGTGCAGCTTAACTCTTCCAGCTCAAACTTCACCCCACCCTTAAAATCCCAACATCTGGCCTTTCAACCCCCAACCTCCCTGTCTGCTGTACCTACACTTATCCCACCACCAAGTACAACCCCCACACACTTGTGCTGCCCATGGCTGGGAGGAAAAAGCAAACTGAATCAAAGCGAGTGGGCAAACGTGGATCTAAACATGGATTGTTTGGTGTCTGAATCTTTTTTTCCATCTGTGTTGTTGATTTTTCCCCCAATGGCTCAGGTTTATGTGGCTTTCCTCCCCCCTCGAAACAAGAATTCATAACAAATCACCAGTGCATGATTGAAGCTATACTGCATATACATACACAGGGTGACAGAAGCAAACATGTTTGATTTATATGCACATATTTTGACTTAAATTAAAGTAATTTGGATTAAATGATCCATCAGCAAAACAGAAGATAAAGCATGTTTCCCACTCTCATTGTTCATCCTGTGAAGTTCTTCCACCAACAGCTTCTGTTCCAAACATTCCCGTAGGGTCTGCATGTGTGTCTGTGTGACTTTGTATGTGCAGCATGTTTAAATGTGAGGATGTTGTGTGTACTAACTGTGAGATCTCCTTTGTGCTTCCATCAGGTCAGAGGGAGGTAAAAGTGTCTGAAAGCAAACAAACATGCCATTGTTTTACCCACATCACCCTATTAGCACACACACACGTCTCTCAACAGTGAAGTGTCCTCACCAGTGTTCAAATTTCACATACACATGTACACATGGAAGTGTGAGGCAGAATCATGTGTGTCTCTCTCTCTAACACACATCAATTCAATTCAATTTTATTTGTATAGCGCCAAATCACAACATACTACATTATCTCAAGGCACTGTACATAGTAAGGCCAAAACCTTTGCAATACAGAGACATCATATCACTCTCCTGTCCTTTCCCTCCTGTCTTACAACCACGACAAGCAAGCAGGCATCTGTGTGTCCATCAGCGCAGCCTGCACTCAACAAACGATGGTGTCCAACTGGGTGAAGAGAAGTTCAGGAAGGAACCTAACATGTAAAATGTAAGTGATTTGAGTGCAGTGCCACCACGCATGAATGGAAACAGCAGGAATGTTGGTGGAGACATTGACAAATGTCCAGAAATTGGTATGTAATAAATGAATAAACACATGTTAATATACAATATATAATAAAGTATTATTATGTTATTTATTTCACAAAGTCAAGTCAATTTTATATCTATAGCCCAGCATCACAAACACAATTTGCCCCAAAGGGCTTTACAGTCTGTACAGCAAGTGACACCCTCTATCCTTAGACCCTCACATCGAGTGAGGAAAAATGAACAACTCCACAGAAAAACCCTTTTACAGGGAAAAAGTAGGGGAAACCTCAAAAAGAGCCACAGAGGAGGGATCCCTCTCCCAGGACAGACAGTCGTTCAGTAGGTGTCACATGTACAGAGACACGTTCAGCAGATATTATATTACATGAGAGAGAAAAGATAAGAAGACAGAGACCAGGATGATTCAAGAATCGGTAATGTTAATAACAATTATCATCATCATCTCATTCAGGGTGTGACATGTGCTGTCACCATCTGGGGTTGGTTCTTGCTCCTCATGAGACCCTCAGAAGAGGACAAGCCGTTGGTGAAGGGTGGATGAGGAACAATGGTACCCAGTCCCCAATGCTCAATGTTAATTGGACACTTGACCACAGCCATAGGGAGGCCACATCCTGTGAACTCCTTGTGTTGGTTCCATGTCTGGATAAATGGGAAGTTTGTGTGAGCAAGGGCATCCGATGTAAAAATCTGCCAAATCAAATATGCAGATTATCATATGTGGCGCCACCTAGAGAGAGAGAATCCTAAAGATTATAAAAAAGGCTATTGTTTCAGGAACCTCAATGTAAAGAAAATCTAATTATGTAACCTGTGACACAAAAATGGACAATGTTTCAGAGCTTCTCAAGATCACAAAGTCTGTGTTCAGGGGAACTTGTGTTCTGCTCCAAATTCCAGCAGCTATCTTGCAATTCAAATCTTAGTCTTAAATTTAATCAGAAACAACTTTCTGCCTCATCAGGGCCAGGTTTCGATCTCTCTTGCTGTGTTGACATCGATGGTAAAGTCCTGGGTCAGGCTTGCATTTTGCCTGAGAACAACAGCTTTACTTGGTAGGCGGGGTGTGGGCCGTGCCCAGTGGGCCGTGCCCAGTGGGCCGCGCCAGCGTAGTGAGACGTCATGGACTGTGACACAACAGTCAACAATGGAGGACGTCCAGCAGCTCTTTTTTTCCTGCTCGGTTGCTGTTTGTCTCAACAAGATGTCAAACTTTGTATGAGAATAGACTGCGGGTGCTGAAGAACCACCAGTCGCAATGAAGTGACGTTTTTCTGTCGCCCAATCAACTGACCGTTGTGGGTGGAGCCGGATGACCGTACCATATCATTTTACTCTGGTTACCCAAGGGGAGGGTGCCGAAAAATTTGAACAGTTGGGGCTGGTTATTTTGGTACTATTTCTAATGGAAATCCAAAAAAAAATACATACAATACGTACTGTACCAAACAGAACTGTTCCACTCAGTGGAAACATCGCTTATGACAAGGTCAGTGTTTATGCCAGAAAAGGTCCAAAAGGGGTAACACATACAAATATTGCCAAGGCTTTTCCTGAGCCTCAGAGCAGGGACCAGATGCATGACTTGGACTCTTGATTGTGAACGGGCTGCTCAGTATCTGTTTCTGTCTGTGTGTGTTTTCTCTCCTGTGGCGCTTCCCATGAACAAATCCTACACAAACTGGGTTACACACTGGATGTTTGGGAAGACAGAGAACTCTTGGAGAGACTCGTGGAACAAATGTGGCTGCCAGTGCTCTTCAGTTTTAGTTCCAGTCCTGTGTGGGGGTTTGGGGACCAAAGGAGAGAAGAAGCATATCATTTTGTTTAACTTTTGGGGGGTGTGTCATCAAAACCAGTACTGTCAGTATTAGTGTGGGTGTGTTTTCAAGTAGGTCCCTAAAGTAACTTCCATTCTCTTCTTAATTTATTTATTTTTTTGCTTTGGCACTAACTCTGATGACTCTTCTAAGCACATAAATGAGATATATTTGAAGTTTATATGATTTAAAATGCAGCTCCAATAAATTTCCACGAACATTTTGTGTCTTATTTTATCCCACTAAATGTTTTACCTCCTGCATAATGTGTGATAAAAGCACTGATGGCTTCACTCAAAGTAAAGATTAAATATGGAAAGAGATCTGGGCTGTGTCCAAAGCTTATTTTAGTGAAAACAGGAAAGATTATGATCTACTTTTACATCTCTCGGTCTCTGGTCTCTCTTTGTGTCCTGCTCTTTGTACTCTAGTCATTTCATTTTCATTATGAATTTCAACTGAAGTTTAAACTGTTAAGTATCAGGACATTTTGTAATTTAAGGATTAGGATTAACCTTGAGAATCCCTCAAAAGGCTTGGATAAGAATCATAATGACATTCATCATAGATTTTGATTTAATCGCTCGCACTTTCATTTAAACTGTAAAAAATCTGCATAATTAATGATTGATGCAAAGTCTTTGCCACTGCTGTCAGGGTTGAAGGGTTTAAAGCTGTTAAAAAGAATATATTTTCTTTTTTGTTTTACAATGGCACAGATACAGAATCGTGAAAAATTAAATGTATCAAACTAAACAACACATATATGCTAGCAGATGTAAAGAAATGATTAACAGTGATAAGAAAATAATAATAATAAGAATAATAATAATAACACCCTTTACACTATAATAATTATAGCTTAAACTGCACTTATTTATTTGTTTAAATAGCTTATTTGGTAGGGACAATGCAAGTTACCTTAGTACAACCTAGTAACAGACAGTTTGCACTTAGAGCTTATAGCTATCACTTCCAACTCCTGTTCCTAGTTAGGCATTGAAATAAGAAAGAATAATCAAATATCACGATAATTAAATAATCGCTAAACTAGGGAAAAAGGACCGGAAACGGAGACTGAATAAAAGGGGAAATAAACAGAGTCTTTTAATGAAAACTATAACAAAAGTAGAACCAGTCCAGGAATAACAAAAAGTCTCGCCGGCTGGTGAGGCGGAGCTCAGGCATCAGGAGAACTAGGGGAAAAAGGAACAAAAAGAAACAACTACAGAATGCAGTTTGAGCACTAAAGGCAGAGAGACGTGACATGGTTACCCGACTGTACAGAGAAGACACGCTGACGAGGAGGAACAGGAAATCCGGGTTTAAATAAGGCAGGCACTGATTGGAGATGAGGAGCAGCTGTGCTGATTAGAGTCCCACCTCACCTGTCAGCCAGACTCCTAAAACAAAGGCAGAGCCATTCTCCCAGGAAGTAACACAAGCTCAGAGAATAAAACAGGAAGTAAAAAACAGGAGCAACCCAGACCAGACATGACATCAAGATTACCAATAAATAAATATAAATGTTTAAGTCCGGTTTACAATTATGGTACACAATGGCAGTAAAAGGAAATTTGACAACTGTCACATGGAAACTAACAATGCTACATATAGCATACATACGTAAAATTGTAAAGTATGTAAAGTTAAACATGCTCATGCTCATATATGTTTGTTATTTTTTTTAGTGTCTTGTATTTGTGAGTGTTGATTTCCACAGCATTTTTAAATATCGTTCACTGTTATTGGCAAGCAAAATCTTTCATATAACCCCTTTTTTTCCCAAAATTAAACTTTATTCTATAGTGTACTGTATGTACATCTGACCTAAATTTAAAATTCCTTTGCTCTGTCGTTGTCATCTTGCTCTGCCCTTCATCCCCCTCCTCCTCCTCCTTCAGTGAGGGTCATATTTCCAGGTTGACCAGCCTCGTACCTCCTGTGTTCTGCCTCTGACACACGAGCAGTGTTTGCAGTGTCCTCTCTGCTCTGTGTCCTCTGCTCTGTCCTCGAACTGTGATCCATGGCTCACAGGGAAGTGGCAATCTAAAGAAGAACTCCTGTTTATAGCTTACATTTAAGGCCAAGTGCATTTTATTTGAATATTCTCTATCTATCTATCTATCTATCTATCTATCTATCTATCTATCTATCTATCTATCTATCTATCTATATATCTATCTATCTATCTATGAGATGGGGGGGCACT
>JAFBJR010000247.1:1942767-2009651 GCA_016785285.1 Brachirus orientalis
GGGGGGGGGGGGGGTCAGTTTGGAGCTGCTAGACTGATATCAATCCAATTAAGCTGTCAAACTCAGGGCACCACCTCCTTCTCATCATCATCAGAAAAGTTTGTCCGTCTGCAAATTACAGATTTTGCAGAAAGATATGCAAAGGGAAGAAGATGCAGCTACAACAAAAAACGGGGAAACTAGTTATAAGTGTGTAAAACCAGCCGAAGGAGATCCTCAGAGGTTTTTGCCTTTTCTGCCAGATGTCTTAGAGTACAATGTGAAGTGACACAGTTCAGTCTCATAAAAAAAATTAAACATGTGGCTCAAAAGTGTTACTTCTGTCATCTGTTCAGCTGTTTTTGATGTTGTTGTTGTTGTTATACTTGATGAAATGATAAAAAGTATGGGGAAGTGGGTTTTAAAAAATTAAAGTTAAGTTAAATAGACAATCTGTCAGCATTTTACACTACCTCTCAGCACTGGTGTCCCACATTGTCTCACATAAAAATCCTATTTGTCCCTTGTTTACTTCATTGGGATCTGGTCAAACACATCCCACTGCCTGCCTGAACTGAGTTGGCAAAGACTGAATCAAATCCAGGAGAGACTTATTATGAAAGCACGGCAATATGTGTTTGTTCGACTCGTCGCCTTCTTCTTGTGAAGACGCAGATGGAAGAGGAGGCTTGAAATGGAAACGCCCTTCAGAAACACAGTGGTGTATTAAACCTGCTGATGCATAAACATGACTTTAAAATGCAGTGGTGTTGTATGGTTCGTAGTGTTGCGTGGTGTCTTCATACAACATGCCAACATTAAAATGCTTTAAAAAAAAATGGTTCAAGACCCTGTGTCTGGCGCTACCTTGAATCAGGAACGTTTGTTTTCAGTGAAAACATGGCTGCTACTGAGAACCCAAGGCAAACAAAAAGCACTCAGAGAGCACAGATCTCCACTGAGGCTGAAACCTGCAATTGAAATGTTTACATTTTGATCCACCAGATCTAGAAGACTTTCTGGATCTGTATAGCACTTTACTTCCTTATAGCTATTACCATCTTACATAAACATGACAAAATTCATCCTGATCTGTGAAGATAATGCTGAGATAACTTGTTCATTGGGACTGAATGTCACATTTAAATTACTGCCAAATCCATAATCTGGATCCGTAAAGAAATCTGAATTTTTACAATTTGTAAAATCTGGACTTTACATATACTGTATGTATGTATAAAATAATAACTGTCAATCTAAACGGTCATGATAAGGGCAGATATGTACGTTTCATGATCAGACATTTTCTAGTTTGTATGGGAACAAAAATTAAAAAAAGAAATCTCACCGATCCATCAAATATGTAGACAGGAAGTAATTATCAGCCGGACAAATGTAGAGATAAACCTGTGCCGATGAAAACAAAAGAAGACTCAAGTCATTCATCTGCTTGAGTCTTAATATGTTTCCCCTTAGTCTTTCTTTTCTGACTGGAAACAAGCTTGTAAAACGCTCACTCTTTGGCATCAAGGTCAAGACACAAGAGCTACTGCTGCCACGTTTGGTGAGTCACAAAACAACAGTTGACCTTAGCAGCAGTGGATCAACATCTTCTTTGTGCCGTGACATAAAATCATAGATTTTATTCAATGTACATTGGCTTTTAAAACAACACAACCATCATTTTTCACTTGCAAAAGCTTGTCTTAAGGTGAGGAAAAAGAGGCAAACATATTCTCAAGATAGACTAGACTTCAGCAGGCATAGCTTTCACTCTGTAAGCCTTTAAGAGGCTAAAAACATGATGTTTAAATATGATAAACAATGTCATTATAATCTAGAAAAGGGGATGCAGAGGGCAAGAGGTCATGAGAGTGATGAATCCTCCACAGCGTAAAGAAATCCAAATGTCATCATGTCAGCGAATGTCTTCTGTTTAATAATCATTCACCTTTGACACTGAAGCATCAGACACACACTGACTACATAAAAGACCTTTGATGATCCTGCTTTTCATTGGACAGCTTTATTCCCTTCCAGTCATCCCTCTGCTAATTAAAGCGTTCACTCCATCACTCCATTGTGCTGTGAAAAATGTGGACACACATGCTGTGTGTGTGTGTGTGACAGAGAGAGAGAGAGAGATTAAAAGAATCACACAGGTATATATCGAGGGCGTTGCACTCCTGCTCTCCGTTATATCGCAATCCTACTTCACATCTCCTTTTTCTCAGTCCTCATCCCCCTCTTCCACGCTTCTCTCTCACTTCTACCTTTGTTGATCCACCTCCCTGAGGTTCCACTCCACCTCCTCTCTCCCCTTCTATCCATCTTCCTCTCATCTTCTCTTTGATGTCATGATGCAGGGTTATCTGGGGTTCTCGTCTAAAGGGAAAAGGTAGGGGGTGAGTATGATGGAGTGGGCAGGAAAAAAAAACAAAAAAAGAAGGGGAAGCAGCAGGAGAGTAGCTGTTCAGATGTTTCCCCCCCCCCTCCTTCTCTGTAATATCTCTTTCAACTCACAGTCCACTGTCACCAATAAAAGTGAATACAAAATAGAGACAGATTTTGTGACAAAAAGGGAAACATTTTACTGTCCATTCAGGATGCAAATTAGTGTAATTCTGCTCCCAAAAAAATCCAAAAATGTGAAGCCAGTGAAGCATGGCAGAAAACCATCATGATCTAAATCAGCATGCTATAATGAAGATGTCTCCTTTTCACTGTATTTATAGATGCTTTTTTTCTTAAATGAAGGCTTTCCATGTCTTTTTTGCTAATTCAGGAAGTGAATTCTCCACACATTCCAACATGCTTTTGCCCAGTGACATCCATGTCACAAATAAACTAAATTAAGGGCACTTTCTCCCGACTTAAAAACCCACTCATAGGATGAAGAATGCAGCACTTTTCATTACATTCATTTATTTTTTGTACTTTAGCTGTGAGGAACACAACATGCGTAGGGGCCCAATAAAAACATTTAATGTGACACTTTTGTGTTCATGTGTACCAGTGGAATAGCTTTGTTATTCTATTGTCCTGAAAATGTTTGAAGACTGCTTAGTTTCAAAGTGCATTAAGTATTTGGAAGCTGACTGGGGACTTGATTTTTGTCCCCATAGGTCCCTATAAACAGATTTAGGTCCCCACAACATAAGGAACACCAGGTATACAAACACACACATATACTGTATATAACCACAGTCAACTCCACTACACACGCTGCTGTTGCTGCCGTCACAATTAATGCACATCCATACACTTAACCTCCTCACACACACAGGTTGTCTGTTGTTAACTAATTAAGAACCACTTAGCTCTGAGTGGGGTGATGCTGACAACTGGGAGAAGACTACTTAATGAATTGATCAAAGTCTTAAAGGCACCTGATCAATAGCAATACCTCTTCACACATGTGATGTCCATAATGTAATTAACACACACTTAGGCAGTTTTCACTGTTTGGTTCAGGTCGCTGAGACTGTGTAGTCTATGTGATGCATACAGTATGCCTGATACCTACTACAAACAGACCATAATTTCTGTAACCACTTAAAAATGCTGCTGGATGAAGCTGTCTTGCTTTACTCTGTTGTGTGTTGCATCACGTGAGTTGATCATCATCATCATGGGTATCATGGGCTGCTCCGCCTGGATAAATTGGAGGGTTGTGTCAGGAAGGGCATCTGGTGTAAATATCACTGCCAAATCAAATATGTAACGTGGCGCCCCCTGGAGAGGGAGAAGCCAAAAGAAAAAAACAAAAGATTGATCCAGGGCTCTTGTACATGTGCTTTGCATTTTGTTTTGTTTTGTTTTGCACAATGATTTCAGGGAAAGTGAACATGCACTGGCAACACATTCAATAAAGTCAGTACCCTGTACAACCACACTATCCCTTTAACTTCACCCATACAGGACTGAGGGCACAACAGTCACTTTGGCATGGCCACATCATTGCTATGGTGACCAGTGCGATGAAGGTTGATGTCACACAGTGAAGGCCATGGCCTGATACAGCGAGCCAGTTACTGTCAGCAAACAGACACTTTTTGTATTAGTGAACAAAGTTGTCACCTTCAAAAATCACGACTAGCAGCGGCTTATCAAAGTTTCTACTTGTGTCTTTCATTCTCTGGGTATTTGATTACATGTAAACACTCACCAACAGCCAAGTGTTTGCCTATGGCCATAAATCTGAGTGTGCAGTAGTGTGCAGGTGAAGTTTATGTGCAGTAGTGTGTGCGAGTGTGTGCTCACTTGGCTGAGCTCAGGTGTGTGGTGTCTTTCTATGATCTGTCAGCAGGGGGTGGTTCCATATCCCCCGCAGGATGCGTTGATTAGTTTGGCCCGAGCTGAGCCAAGAAAACCTGCCATGTGCTCAGCGGACTGTACCAACCAAAGTGATGCGCAGGTGAAGCTGCGTGAGCAGAACAAGGAGAACTGCTGAGAAACAGCACAAGGACACACCCGGAGTCGCTCTGCTCACAACGAAGAGGAAACCTTTGCATTTGTTCCAGCTTGGTAGAACATATGTGTCTGCACAGTGAATATGCTGCACTAGCAAAACTGCTACAAAAAAAAAAATGTAATTGTATAGCGAGGGTATATGCTGTATATACTGTATATAAAAAACTCTTCATCGGAAAAAATACCCTCCAAGAAAATGTCCACTGTAATGTTGAAATGTCCTTGTAAACTGTTGAGGGGTCGTCACCCAGACTGTAGTATATCATTTAAGGGCGAAGAGAGTTTTGTCACGTTGTCTTTTGTCTGCAAAAATGTTCTTTAGATTAAGAGACTGATTTCTTGTGAATGAACAGTGCCTGTTCCCCCCTGTAGCTCCTCTGCTATTCAGGTCCAGTTGACAGCAATTTTCAAGGACATTTAGCGAGAGTATATACATGTACAGTGCAAAAATTGATTAAGACAATTGAAATAATGATTGGCTTGCATAAAAAGCAAATATATGATTTGAATGAGACAATGTTATCCAGTATTTGAACCTTATGAGGACTGTTCTGCCTCATACACTGTTGTAGTTTTTCCTCCAGTAGTTATTATTTGATCCCATTACATAAAAGATCACATTTTTGGAGGCTTAAACATGCACAAAACATCTATTATACAGTATATTCGCAAGCAAAATGCATAGCCACCAGGAGCAATTAGGGGATCCCCATTGTGTCCAGATCAAAGTTTTGACCTTGTATTTGAAGGTCAGCTGTTGGTCAGAAAGTGGTGCAGAGTGGTGCAAGTGAGTGCATGAACAATTACTAACTAGTACTGAACACGGTAGTGCAGACTCTGAACATTGTGTTGACTGAGACAAATGTCTAGGCATTAAAATTGGGTGTCCATAAAGTAAATAGCAATAATACCTTACTGAGCATGTCCGATTGAGCTACACTATGGGATTATTCTGACAATGACTAAGCTTTAATCTATGCAGACACAAAATGTATCTCTGACCTCCTTTGTTACCAGCCCTTGATGGAAACTTGGCTATAGTTCAAGCTTTTGTATAGGTTCTTGATCCTACAGGGATGACCTGTGCCATTAAAAGCTGTAGAAAGAAACACTGCATCAATGATAAATTAATCAAACAAAAAAAAGTAAAAAATATTGAGAAAGACTGAGTGCAGTCTCAAAGGGGCTCTTAAGATTACCTTTCTCTTAGATGTCTTTAAAATGTGTGTTTTCTGCACTCAAATAAAATAAACATATGTGTCCTGCAGAAGACGCAGTTGTAAATGCTGAGGCTAAAATGCTCAGCTGAAATAAAACAAATAATAATAAAAATACAATTAAAAATATGTTAACAAAAGTCTAATATGTGGGAAAATAATTCAATAAGTCTTCTAAAATAAATCACAGCAAAAGCCAAACAGGAAGAAACTAAAAATAATGTAAAATACTTCTAATTGAAAGGAATTAGAACTAAATAATCATAACTTTGCAAAATAAGCTGAAAAAAACGGCTGAATTTGTTTACCTGAAGTTTCAGTGTTGATATTCAGTATGTGATGCTTACTCATTCATTTCCAACTAATAGTGTGTGGGATCTAAACAAGCACTTTGGCAAGACTATAAACCATGGTAACCAAAGGATGTTACATCCCATTCCATGCTAAGTTCCAAACATGAGAGCCCTGCTGAAGTGACACAGATCTCATATTAAAATTGGAATTTGCCATCAGATGTCTGTGTCCACAGCCATGAACAACTCTGATCTGACTCACTTCAGCTTGGTAATCTGAATGTAACCACAGATATAGTTACCTGGTCCTTTAGTTAAGTGGCCATTTTATTTTTCCATACATCCCTACTGGCAACCATGATTTCATGGAAAGTTAACCTCCATGTTTCTCAGCAAGAGGTTCAAACACAGTCAGCACCGACAATGTGTCAGTGCACCATACAACCAGAGTATATAAAAAAACACCACCACAAATCACTGAAATGGTAGCTAAACCCAGTGTTTAACTCTGAAGGCTAACTCTAGCCCAATGCCTGATTCAGCAAAATGCCAAGAAGTGGGCTGAGAGCTGAGTGAGGGAGAGGAGGAGCGAGAGAGAGTCAGGATCGATGCAGGGGGTGTAGACACCCATATATTGTGCCACCTGAAACAAGTGGTTAGGGGTTTAATTAAGGGTTCCAGTCTGAGCCAGTCTCAGGTGTTTTTGGCTAAGAGGCAGCCTACACTAACGACAGGTCACCATTCATGATGTAGAGTCCAAAAAACAGTCACTACCATTGTCAATTTTCAGTCTTTAATCTGACTCTAATCTAAATGTCTTTGGACTGTGGGACGACGCTGGACCTCCCAAAGAAAACCCACACACACAGAATATGCAAACTCCACACTTTCTACTGTGAGGCAACAACACTAACCACAACCCACTGTGCCACTCCAAACTTAAGGAGGCCCATTGTTTTGTAAAAGATATTAAATAAATATTTGGCAGCAGTGAACAGTAACTGTGCATGAAAAATCATTTTAGTTACACTGTCACTCATTGTTATGATTTAGAAGCTTTAGAAGTATATAACCTTTCACTCTAGTGAGACATAAAACCACAACTCTAACCTCAGAACCTCACAAGAACATTGGTTTTTTTCCTAAGTGATGTTCTGATGCAGAGACTGGAGGAGTGAAATGAGGAGAGCAGTTTGTAAGACGGATTGGGACAGAGAGGTGGTGAGGCAACGAGGAAACCTTGAAAGACAAGAAATGCCAGAATGGGAGAGAAGGACAAAGAAAGACAGGAAAGGAGGGATGAAGAGAAGAGGGCGAGTGATATAGGGATCTTGCGGCGCCTGTGATGGATGAGCCCTAGCTCAGGTGTGACGGCGCGACCAAATTAAATCACTGAGCAGACAGCAATGAACGAGAGACAAGGTTATCACTTTCCCCTCCCTCCTCTCTCGCATGTCTGCCACCCTCAGTGTGTGTCTCAGCGGCCCATCCTCACTTCACCATTATCAGTGTGGAGGGAGAGTGGGCCTTCACTTCTGAGTAATGCTACACACATTTCAATCGTGTACTCTGGACGAACCTTTCGTGACATACTTTCAGTCGGTGCCTTGATGGACGAGCCTGCCCGTGATAAATAATAATGCTAAGGTAATGCCCAAAATACACGTTTTTAGACCTTCCAATATCACTTCGAACCATCACGATGCAAGAAGGGTTGGGCCATCGCGTCGCTGGGCCGCTGGAGCCAATCCCAGCTGACACAGGGCGAAAGGCGGGGTACGCGATGAACAGGCCAGCAGTCCATCGCACAGAGAATTAACAACAAAAGATTAAAATGATAAAAAATGAAGACTACAAAGAGAAAACAATTCACTGAGACCAACATTATTTAATTTAATTAAACATACAGGTTGAGTCAATAACTCAAAACCATAATAATCAAAGCTGCATTGCGTAATCTGTAGCAAATGCTTTCTCCTTGTTATTATTCTGCCTCTGTTTACTTTTTGTGCACTCGTGGTCCTTGAAAGCCATGTCCCTTTATTTGTTTGTGAAATGTTGCTGTTGCCTTCGTCTGTCTTGATATAAATCTAATCACTTCCTGTGTGGAATGTGACAATGTCACCAGGTGACACGAGATCTGAACATACTGAGAAACACAGAGCGAGTCAGTGTGGAGCCACTTTGACAATATTGGAATATAACAGACATTTTTTTTCAATTAAAAGTTACACGGTTGTAAGTGGACCTTAAGGTGTAAAATATCTCATTTTCCAGGTTTTAAAACAAACTATCGAACAAAGCCAGCATGGATGAGTGTTTCTGATTCAGCTCATAATGAACAATTCCATGTACATAACTCACAATAATAACCATGTACAAATCAAAAGCTTAATAAGAAATGATTATGTAGACCTTGATTGATATTGTTTTATGCACAAAAGAAAATCTTGTGGGTGGAATGTGTAACAGTACAGTAGATATGGTTTAATGGGAACCTTTTTTTTTTCAAGATCGCAAACACTGAGGGCCCAAATCCCAAAATAAATCATGGGAAAGTAGTGCATAATGTAGTGTCTCATTTTCAGCGATATCTATAATAATAATATTATAATAAAAACTTGAATTGGTAGAAGAATAATTACCAAGAGAAATAAGTTCATTCACTAAAACTTGTGTTCTCCTGTGACCTATCTGTGGGTCCCAAGCCAGACTGTGGGATCACTGGTTCAACCATGATTATGTAGACCTTGATTAATATTGTTTTTTTTTTTTTCAAGATCGCAAACACTGAGGGCCCAAATCCCAAAATAAATCATGGGAAAGTAGTGCATAATGTAGTGTCTCATTTTCAGCGATATCTATAATAATAATATTATAATAAAAACTTGAATTGGTAGAAGAATAATTACCAAGAGAAATAAGTTCATTCACTAAAACTTGTGTTCTCCTGTGACCTATCTGTGGGTCCCAAGCCAGACTGTGGGATCACTGGTTCAACCAACATAATACTCAAGCACATCCTCAATTACATTTTATAAGGAACATATTTTGTCCCAAATTAGGTCTGTTTTTGGTGTACAGATAGTGACCACAGGTTGTGACCACAGTTTGAGAACATTTCCTTGCATGTAGACTGTTGTTTTCTTTTGTTTTTATTAGGACACATCTGCCAAGCAGCAGACCACATTTCATCATTAATTGGCGAAGAACTGGCTACGGATTATTGCAGTGTTTTAATGACATCCTGTTGTTTTTATAAGGATGCTGATGCTATAAGGAGACAGGCCACAATCTTTTACTGACCGGTTCCTTTTTTTCAGCCTTAACTTAATTATCATCACCGTCATTTCTTCAAACTGTCAAAAGTGGGATTTTGGTTCAGAAAATGTTGTTCCTTAAAAAACAATTGTTGAGAATGCAGTTTTTAATGAGTGGGAATGTGGAAGGTTGAATTTGAAACAGCAAAGAAGTGCATGCAATGATAAGAAGTGCATTTTATTTCCATCATCATCATTCCATCTCCATTAAATTCATATGCGCCAATCAGCAAGACATGACAAAGTGATGGGAGCACTGATGGGAAAACAATGCGTCTCCTCCTGCTATATACAAAAGTGTTGACAGAGGAGTCTCCTTTAATGGCGACTGTTCCCTAACCCATGACCTTTCACCTGTGACCAACCCCAAGGCCTAACATGATCTGCTGCCATACTGTTGGTGTTGACATCGAGGTCCCCTTGTCACTGTGTCACAGACACAATGCCTGGCTTGTATTGGGAGGACAAAGGAGAGTGGTGTAGATTGCCAGAGGTTGTGACTTGAAACTTTTAAAAAGATGGATGTTGCAGATAGAGGCCAGGTGACTGACCAAGGACAAGGGAAATTAACAATTTTGATAGGTTTTTGTGGAATTTAAGGAACACTGAATGAACAAGCTGTTTAACACTAACCCTCCCAGCAGACAAAACAAAACTATATCTGTGATACCACATGTTTTTTAAGAGTATTTATTATTTTTTTTTTTTTTACAATATCTTAAAAATATTTTATCTGACTGTTAGACAGCCTTTTCACTGAAAATTGAGGTGTTAGTTTGGAAACAGGCAGAAGTCAGACAGTGTCAAGTGAGAACGGTGTGTGGCAACAGATCAAATCCACTGAAATCACATTCTTGTATGTCTTGTAATTTTCCAGTTGCAAATAAAATGATGGCAACATTTGCATGTGAGGCTGAGAACATTCGGAGGTACTCCTTTGTTGAGGAGCTAAAAAATGTCTCTCCTTGTGTTCATAATGACAGCCATGTTTAAAGTGATAGCAAATGTCTGCATCTCAGATTCCGGTTCCCGGTGTTGACTGTGTGTCTGTGTCTCATACACATTTAAAAACCCCACAACTGTTGTTATGTTCCATTTAGAGTTGGAACTTGTAATTACTAATATCATTGGGCATTGGTTGCCCTCATCCATTTACCATTAAAAGCACTTGTGTCGCATTTATTTCACAGTGAATCTGTTAGACACATAATACTGATTATTTTTTATCCGTAGACATGTTGCCTCACTGTTTGTGTGCACAAAATATGACATAGACCACTGTCATTGACTGGTATTGCTAACAATGGCTAGCCCAGGATACGTTTCTCTTCATGTTTTTTCCAACTTCTTTCTAGAACATAGTGAACCCAATGTTGAAGTTTGAATGAAAATGCAATGCAGCATTTCCTTTTAAACTTGGGGTCAGACTGCAGGGATCATGATTCCCATTAAATACACAATCTCAACTTGTGTGAATTTCTTACACAACCCTTCCATGTGGCTTATACTGAAAACAAGATAGTGATAATTAAAGGTTTTGCTTCAAAATATTTCTTTGCAGTGTGTGTGTGTGTGTGTGTTTATCATTTCAGCCTGTGCTCGCTTTCTTGAGTCAGGACTAATTCGAACCCTGAGTTGAGCAAATAAATTCCAAGCAAAGCACTTAAGCCACAAGTACACACACACACACACACACACACACACACACACACAAATACGAGACTCATCATCAGCAGTCTCATTATGTTGTTGATTCTTCATCTCCCTGCAGACAGTGCTATTTACCCAGTGTCTCCAAGTAAAGGGAGATGGATAATGAGACTGATGTGTGCAGGGGGGCGTTCAGGCTAATTTGTTTGATACAAGAGCTGATGGGAAGTGAAGGGATCCAAAGATTAAAACTGTTTTCCTCCACACCACCATCACCACCACCGCCAGCAGCGGCCCTTCATCTTACTGTTGTAAAAATGACGAAAAATAGCCTCTGTCTCATTTTGCACCCCTCTGTCTGCTTTTAATCCGTGATTAGATCCTCACCTTGACTCCGTATATTCCACCGGCAAACACACACAGCGCACATATTCAACCAGAATGAAAGAGAGGAGCATACTTCCTGAGGGGCTGTTCCTCACCTGTGACCTTCTACTCTCTCATTAGTTCATTCTGACCCTTGAACTCATCACTGAAGCCCGAGGGGTCAAAGTTTCCTGAACAGGTGGACTCAGGTGACAAACAGGTGTGGCTTTACTGAATTCAGGCCAACACTCACTCTCATTAATTTTTTATGTGTGTGTGTGTTTTCGCAGTGGATTGCAACATTTTTGTCAATCGCTTTATCTTCCATATGAGGGTCATGGGGGAGCTTGAGCAAATCGCACCTGACATAGGGCAACAGGCGAGGTACACCCTGGTCAGGTCGCAACCATTCATACGTATGAACAGTACAGAGTGTTAAATTAACCTCTGCACAAAAACAAAACAAAGCTATATTGAGAAACACCGAGAGTCTTGTGGAGGTAATAGAACTCATGTGACGATAGTTTGAATATAAAGGGCATTCATTTATATTAAAAAAAGTTACACACTACAACTTTATGGTAAATGTTTGTACTTTTCTAGTCTAGATGACCACTCAAAGTTGCTTTAAACAACAGCTTTACCATTCACCCATTTACTCACTCAACAGCAGTGCATTTTTATATGATAACAATGTTGGATTAAGTGTCTTGCCCAAGGACACATCAGCATGTAGACTAGGGGATCCAGGAATCGAACCCACAACCTTCAAGTTGAAAGATGACTCGTTCTACTGCTAATCTACCATTGAGTTTATCTATTTTTTTGCAACTTCACAATATATTTTATGCCTTATTTACATATGCTGTAAGACGGTGGACAGTGGAGTTACATAAAGGACTAGTGACACACTGACAACAAGTTACATTTATACTTAAATACAACTAACTGAAAACTATTTGTTGATGGTGATTCAATTATGTTTTTCTTGGTCTCACTGGAAAAATGACTAGAAGACAATTTTAAACAGTTAAAGGTTCACTGAATAAATTCTACACCTGCTTGAGTCTACAATATCTTACGAATATATCTGCCTCATTGTCTCACTGTTAGTCAAGTCTCTATCTGCAGAAAACTTTTCAAAACCAATAACTCCCCTGCACCAAAGTCCATAGAGAAAATCTGTGATTCAAGCTCACAGGGAAACAGGAGCTGTTGTTCTACTGCTGCCTCATTTGGTAAGTTTGTGGCAAACTGTAGTAAATCTGAACAATGGATTCCAAACACGAAGTGACAAAATAACAAATTTGGAATTACTGGCAGATGCAGCAGTTGTTTATCAACTCTTGTGTGCCCTGATCTATGAGAAAAGGCTGTCTAATTAGATATTCTAAAGATATCATAGTGTTAAGCCAGCATAGATTTTTATTAGATGAGCCTTTTTGTGAAAGGAACAAATTTAGTTTTTTCTTGTGTCCCTCCTTCGCAGCAACGATCTCTTTCAAGAGAGAGCGTCTCCTTCTCAAGCTGCACTTCAATCAGCACTTACCATGTTAAAGTATCTCATACAACCACACTTTTAACAACTATCCCTTTAAGATACATTACTTAACAACTATCCCTTTAAGATACATTACTTAACAACTATCCCTTTAAGATACATTACTTTAAAACCAATTAAGGTTAATACTGCGTTAAAGCAGTGTGCTGCACTATCATGAGTCTTAAAAGATGAACGCCGGTGTATGAACTTTGCGAAGCAGCCAAAGGCAATTTTAGGCAAACCACCTAAAAATGCTCACAAGCTAAGATGCATCTGGAGCAACAACATAAAAGGTGACATTTGAAAGGTAGCACATTAGTGAAATGCACTGGATACATTAATTCTGCGCGGCTAAAAGCCTTGTTAGCATTCTCAGACTGAGCATGAATATAAAATTATGAGAATGAGGGAGGCTCAGGAAGCGAGGGAAGGAGGGGAGGTAGAGGGAGAACAAAAGCAAGCACGAGAGAGGGAGAGGAGCATCTTTCATGTCTCTCGTGGGATTGAAAGGCTTCCCTTTCATGTGAGCATTGTCATATTTTCTCTGTTCTCTTTCCATTTGCTCCACCTCTCTGCCCGTGAGTAAGACATCGCTCTTTAGAACAGGGTGGGCAAAAGAGACGTGCATGTGAGCGTGTGCACGCATGAGAGTGCCTGTGTGCAAGCATAGTGCAGCAATCTCACATTAATGTTGCCATTAAATGCATATTGAGGTGTAAGATTTATGCAGGCATCTCTGTCCACTACAAATGACTAAGGTTCATTCTTTTCCCTCTCAGTATGTTCTCCTGCCAACTACTGCGTGATTACCATTCATCAGTAATGCTAGTTGACAAGCAGGTGAGAGGAAAATTTGCTGCGTATCTCGTAGCATTCAAGTAAATGTAGACATGAAGGATCAGTTGACCTTTTAATTTTTTCAACAATTAAGAGCCACAGCCATTCTCTGTGGTCAGCAAAGTCACAAGAAAGAAAAAAAAAAAAAAAAGCAAAACAAAAGTTCATTTTAGAAAAAAAGGACAGGTAAATACAGAATGAATCACATAACATAAAATGACTGACCACCAAATTAAAACAGATAGTCCATCCATGGAGACAAGAAGCACAGAGACTATATAGAGTTCCAGTTGCTGACGTCACACACAAAACAACATGATTTCGTTAAGGTCACACTGTTAAAGTCCATGTAGACATACTGTATATACCAGGCAATATGCAATAACCTCTCCACTAACTGAATGCATTAAAAGCAATGATAAATAAACTCTCCATCATCTTATGTTTATCACATCTTAATATGTTTGCCACAGCCACAATGCTTCACCCAGGATTGACAACTCTTTGCCCCACCTCCCCAATGACCTATAAACTTGTACGGTGTCATGAACGATGATTGGTTGGGGGTCATACTTGCAGTGTTACCAGTCCCCCCCGAACAAGACATGTCAACAATTTGTGCCACTGAGATTGATAATCTGACATGGTGACTGTCGTGAAAGACTAAAATATCATGCAATCGTTTAAAACGGCATAACAATCACCACGGTGTTTGAAGATGACCGTTTTAACACACGAAAAGAGACGGAAAAATCTTGTCACGTTTTATTCATGTATTCTTGGTAATGTATCTCCATTTCTCATGGGCCTTGTAAGTTGAAAATTGTCTTGACTGGTGTGGATTTACAGGCTTGAAGACAGAGGTCAAGCATGTTGTATCATCCAAATCAGTCACGGGTCTGTCCACCTAAAGACTTGCTTACTGGCAAACATACTGTACATGGACAGTGTTTGCAATCTCTGTATCTCCCTTGCACCACGACCAATCACAATTAACAACCCTTTCCTCCGAGAATGACACACACATACGCGCAGGTCTTCATTTGTTGCGGCTCACTTTCCTTTAGCATGCATCACCCAGTGTTTCACAAAGCCTCTCTTTTTGTTGTCTGTGGCACCAGGAGTGTGAATATGTGTGTCACAGGTTACAATAAGTTCCACTTACTGATCTTAACTGGACCTGATGTGTTGTTCTGCTCCCAGGATGCCTGTTGAGCCCGGTTCTGTTCAGTGTCATTTTGAAGCAGGCCAAGAACTCTTGGCAGCCACTGAACTATAAAACACTTGCTAAAAGAAGTTGGTGAGGAATGGCAGACCCTAAGAATAACTGTTATTGTTTAGATTTTTTTTTTACACTTTCTTTTTACTTTTCCTTCTTTTCTCACACACGCATCTGCTCATCGCAAGATATGCTCTAGCAGCTAGAGTGTATGGCACTTAATCCCCACCAGCACCACCACCGGCAGGAGCACTAACAGTTTTTCCTGGCTGATGTTTTTCTCATTAGGGAAGTCATTTTAAAACACTGCCTTTTTATTTTTATGAAAGCTTTTAAAGGATTATGGGTGGAAGCTGGTGAAATGGGGTCTGCTGAAATTTGTTTTGATATTAAATTGCGCGTGCACGAACACACACGCACATTTTCCTGCTGCAAAGGCCCGACGCCCCTTCCCTGCTGTGACGGCTTGTGTTGGAATTTCCCACTCTTGTGTGCAACAGCTCATGCAGGGATCTGCAAGTGGTGATTGAGAGGCTGTAATTCAGAGGGAAAGACTGACTTCACTTTGAAGCTAATGGCACAGTCTTAGTGTGACTTTTTTTCTTTTGGCTATTTGTTTGTGGGTGTTGCTCTAACGCACTCACTCCCTCACTCACTGTCTTCTGCTTCATCCTCCATACGATGGTCGTGGGGGAAGTGAAGCCAATCCCAGCTGACAAGGGGTGAAAACCCCAATATTCACTTTATAGCAGTTGATGGACACAAAGATAGAATCAAATTCTCTTTTACTGAATCTTTGCAAAAGTCAGATGAAATTTGTGATATATTTAAATGGAAACCCATCTAATGATAACATATATACAATATAAATGCTTCATACAAACTTTTGTGTAAATGGTGTCGTCTATGGTTTGCTCAGACTCCATGTTGGTGTTTCTTTAACCTGTGCTTTGTTTAGTTTAGTCTAGTTTATTAGAACTTTTTTGTATCAGATACAGTGTAAAATACATTAATTTTAGAAAGAAAAAAATGATTTAGGCACCAGTTAATTTCCATCTGTAGTCACCAGGCATGTGAACAGATCCAATAAAATAGTTTACACATAAATATACAAATACGAGAACATGCAACACACACAGGCTTGCACAGCTATTCTTATTAGGACACTTTATTGTCCCATTCCATTCATTTGGAGAGCCTAACCAAAGCTTTATCTCCAACCTTAACATAACCAAATAATGCTAACCATAACCATACCAAAATCTCAATCTTAGCCTTAAACTTCACCAGTTCCTCAGAAATGAGGTTCTGCCTCATTAGGACCAGGATTTGGTCTCCATGAGGACTACTGGTCCTGACAAGGTCGGTGCATATGACAGAAAATGTCCTAAAGAGGTAACACAAACAAGTACAGACACACAGTCTGGTTTCCATGACTTCAGAGGACAGTACACCGTCTTACATTCATTTCCTGAAAGCTTACTCTAACCTTAACCATGAGTACTACGGGTCTAATCCTAACCTCATACTAACTATATCATGTCTTCAGCTTATGTGATGGGACACCTTAAAATGTAATAATTTACGTGATGGGGACTTGCTTTTTGTCCCCATAATGAAGACAGATACCCATAATGTGACTGTGTAATCAGTTTTAAGTCCCCACAACATGAGGAATACATGGAAGACAAGACTTATTACTTGAAACTCCTTTTTCCTCTCCTCATTTCACATAAGTGGCCATGGCATGAACAATTGTTTGTGATTGCTGACTAGTGGAAACACAATCTTTAAGACTTCACTACAAGTGCAGGAGGTGCAGAGTTGCTGAGTTCTTGCATCACTGCAACACTGGAATCTACGAGAGAAAGAGGCTGCGTGATGCAAAACCCAACAAGACTCCATACATCGACTAAAGGAAACTGTGCCATGCTCCTCACATTACTATTGAATGAAGAAATTTGAATCAGACGTCGGTTGCAGAAATTACTGGACCATACTGTCCAAAAGGGGCCTGGTTGTAGGTAATGTTTTTCAACTAGTGTTTTGTCGCTTAAACAAATCGTTTGGGTGAACAAACTGAACGGAATCACTCACTCAAACGATTTGTTGAGAAAGTGATTTGTTCAATGCAGACACATACTAGTGAGTGAGTCAGTTTCAGGGAGGAAATCGCCATGTATCCTGAGGCGAGCTCTCCACTAATGTTATCTTATCACAAATTTTGCAGTTTCAAAACGTGAGTTTGTTGTCACACCAGAAGACTGCAATCACTTTTTATTACTGTCAGTGGCAACGGTACATTTTGGAACAGTGAACCTTAAGTTGGCTTGTGTTTCCACTGCAGACTGTTTAGGTCGGATGATGATAGCACCATTAGCCGTACAATGTGACATCATACTAGAATGTAATGTAGTGTAGCCCGCCAATAAATTCAACAAATATGAAGAATGCAACTCAGGAAACACTGCTGCACACGGACATAATTAGTTAATAATGTAACACAAACGGTTTTGAATCTCTCTCATAATGCAAGTTACATTAAAAAAGGTGCATTTTGTGTTTCCCCATTCCTTCCTCAGTGCCGTAGTTTGGGTGAACCCAGCTGAAGCTTCCAATGATTTGCTTTCTCTCTGCAGACACGTATGTCAAGGATGCTGTTTTGGTCCACTTCAGAATCTAAGGGAACCAATCACAAAGTGTTTTTTTACCCCTGGTGCACCACATGAAAAACTGATTCAGCTGCTTTTGTATACATCCAACATTGCCTCCATTTTAACTTCCTCCATGGGCAAAAGCCATTACATGCCGTTACAAGGTAACCATTGCTCCTAGGAAACGACAACAACCACGTTTTTCAACATGTTTCCCATCGCTCTGCATACGTCATCCTGATCATTGACCTGATTGGTTGTTGGTCTATCCACTTGCGTGCCGATGCATTTTGGTGCACACCTCTTGGAATTGAGTGGGCTACAATGTGACTAGTCTGCTTTCCTGCTGGACCACTGTATTTAGCACTCCAGTTGAAGTATGTCAAAATGTGGGAAGCTTCAACTCAGTGAGTTTGGTACAGTTCACAACTTTTCACAATCAAATTGCATAATTTGAAAAGTTAAACTGAACTCTACCACTTGGTGGAAGAGAGTGGAGATTTTGGAGTTTATAACAGACATTGAAGACAGTGGGCTCAAGGGGGTGTGTCCAGGCATATTTTACTAGTTTTGTGCACAGTGCAGGGGGCGCAGCCTGGTGGCAAGTACTCTTGTGTTCTACCAATGCAAGTAGCAAAGAGAGGGAGAGAAGAAATGCTTGGTTTTAATACAGTCTTCACCAATCAAATGAGCTCCTCACCTCACCTTTAAATGCGCCTTGGCGAGGCGCAGTGCAAATTTCATTTCGCCATGAACAAGGAGACAGCAGCAGCGTCAGACAGACAAACTTGTCCAAGGAAGAAACTTATGGGCTGATGATGCAAAATGTTACCAATTTTATTACCAATTCTATTAATCAATCTCAAAATGTCAGGGCAAACTGACATACTGAGAACTGTTGCCCAGTGTAAAAAACAGTTTAATGATGTAAGAAGAAGGGCCAAACAAAAGCACCGGGGGTGGCCCCTCCACCAGTACGACCATGAGCTCGGTGGAGGACATTGCGCCCTCCACCCTCTCAGCCGTAAGCATTGAGGGCTTTGGTGGGATTGAGGTTGGCATTAAGAGTAAGGTAAACATATTTTTCCACTAATAAAGACACTGTGATGATATGAATCTTACTGGTTGTGTAGAATCCCAAAAAGTAGACTGTCCGGTCAAAAGTTCAAGGAGTTACAAGAGTTCATTTATTACAAAAAACAAAAATACCAAGCCAATGAATTAACTAAGGGCGCGGAGTCTCGAGCTGGCTCGTCGGGCGGAGACCACCGGGAGGTTAACTAGGAGAGAAGGACAAAATCATGAATGAAACGAAGTAAGAAAAAACAAGAAACGACGACTAACTCTACGCTGGAGAGAGAACAACGTGTGGGGAGCGTGCAAGTTACCACGGTACTGGACGAGACGCGCTGACACCTGCCGTCGCCAACACCAGGGTATAAGAAGGGACAAGGACAATCACGGAAATGGGTTGCAGGTGCGTGAGAGGAGGCTCCACCCAGCAGACCAGTCAAGTCACCTACAAGCCGAAACACACTAACAGGAAATGGGACAGTGGAAACAAAATAAAAGACAGGAAGCACGGAAACCGAACCCTGACAGAAACTCATATTTAATAACCTATATTTAAACCCTGTGATGAGTAGTGAGCACAGATCACAACATAAACAAATACCATGTGTAACGGGGATGAAATCAGAAGCACCTGTACGTAGAGGACACATTGCCAAACTCATGGTCTGGCCCTTGTCACTAGTGTTTGCATGTGAAATGAACTTGTTTTACCCAATTGAATTATGATCATTTTGGCATGTAACTCTGGATTACACAAAATCAAAGATGTGAATACGTTTGATTAACCCTCTTCCAGACCCAACCAGGATCACAGTTTCAGCTGCGTGAATTAAATTCCATTTCTCATGCCAACCGCCTTTGATCTGACATCAGATGTGACGGGACAGTCGATATAAATGTATGTGCTGATTCAGATAGTTACATTAAATAGTGGTTGCTGTGATTATTAATTGCATTGAAATGTGCCTGACATTCTGTAAACCTGCCTGTGAGGTTTTAGTGACATGTGCTCACTGTGCGCCAGTCAGCCAAATTACCACTAGATGTTACGTCTGACGAAATTGCCACCGCGCGGGCTGCGCTATGCTGCGTCACCTTGCACTGCACCACGTAATTAGAGGCCAGTATGTTTACATATGCAAGTTTGTGCCAGTAGGTAATTCTGGGTGTGTGCACTCAAGTATTATGTCATCACCAAAGCTGTCATATGCTCTTGCACATGCTATAAGTGCATACATGATTTCATGTTGTGACTGCACCAATACACAACTGCAAGTAATGTTACCATGACGATGAGAGTCACCTGTTGTTGCTGAGACATTGCTATGGGCTATATCTGTTTAGGACCAAATGAGATATACAGAAAATAAAGTGTGAGAACCATTTGGTTCGTATACAGTTTAAAAAAAACACATGTGAAACAGGCATAAATGACAGCATTATAAAAGACAAAAGTAGGCTAGAAATTGTCACAGAACAGTGCAAATGTACATATGTACTCTAAGCAACAATATGAACAATACAGTCAAGTAAAGTGATAGATATTTTAGAAACATGATCTACAGCAATGAATCATAGCAACAGCTAGAAGTGCTCCTGCTGGGACACTGAGACACCACAAGTCACTCACTGAAAGAAATTTTGAAGCAGCTAAAGACATTATTCAAGCAAGGGCCTTCAAGAGGACTGACTTCAAATGAACCTGGGTTAATGCCAATCACTTAGCCAGCACTTTTTTTTAGGTCAGCTTGTTGTTCTGACCCTGTTCAAACCTGAATGTTTGGTCCTGAGTGATCAGATGATGGGCAGATAACACTTTAAATGCTCCCAATCCGACCTAAATGTGTCCTCAAATCTGCATAGCATTTCCTCTTTTCATTTTTGCAAAATTATCACATTTCCTTGTTCCAGCTGTTTGTGTTATGTTTTACTGTAGACATGTATGGACCCAAGTAAGGAGCGGAAGTCGGATAGTTAAAAAAAGGGGAATTGACAATTTATCCACAACAACAAAAACACGAATTACTAGCGAGGAGACTGGCTGGCTGGCCGGGGTGAAGTCTCCCGAATAGGCGCGCGCGGAGACTGTGAGACGCGCTGACAAGAGCCACAGGAAACAGCAGGGGTTTTAAGGGTAGGGTGGTAATCAGGTGATGAGTCGCAGGTGCGCAGGGAGAGGCTCCACCGGGCTGCCCGGTCAAGCCTCCTGAAACTACAAGGCAGATACAGGGTTGCACAGGAAATGGAGAAAATGACAAAACAAAAGACAGGAGGCGTGTGGAACCGGACCCTGACAGTTTGTTCCTTCATTCATTTTTATCAGAGTGGAGGGCAGAATTTATGTATATACTATAACTAGACCTGAAATGAGCTTCTACTGTTTCAAAGATGAGCAACCACCACTGATTCCTACAGTATATAAGACCCTTTTCACTGTGCCTAACAGCAGAGGTCATTTAGTCTCTTCTGCAGTGAATTTATCCTAATATTTTTCACACTTATGTCACAACAGGTGAAGATATAAATTTTCTTCATTGCGCAAAATAAATAATCATTAAAAAATAGCAGTTGCTGAGGTAGCAGCATAGTCAGTCGATTGCTTTAGTCATTAATCATATTAGGGGATCTTGGCATGTTTAACAATATCCAATAATACTTTTTAAACCCAATCTTGATTAACGCTGATATCATGCCAATAATGTTGTGCATCCTTAAACCTTTTCAGCTGAAATCCTCTGATCCACTGCAGTTTCACTGTTTTATTGCACTAATTATCACTCATATTAATTTAGCTCCTGTTATCTCTTCTCTCGCAGCGATACGGACACACACACCAATACACACTGACAGCAGATACATCTGTACATTTAGTTGGTTTAGTTGGTTCTTGTAAACTGTCCTGACACATGACTGCAGTGTTTATTTGAAAAAGGGCAGGATCATTAGATTCGATCAAATGTGGTCTTGGAGATGGATCCAGGATCCATTTTAATGCTAGGTGTGAACAGTCATTCTAAAGGCTGTCCACATTCTACTTTATCACTGATCATGGATATTAGTGTAACTTAACCCCTAAACCACAATTTTTCAGGTGAAAACCAGTGTATATGGGTATCAAGAAATGTTATTTGCTGATCTAAGTGCAAATATTCATAGTTTAGTGTAAAGTATTGAAATTATACATGTTGTAAGTAGTAGTTCTAAGTAGATCGAGCCTTGTTGCTGCTGCTCTGTCACTTTGCTCACTCCACCACGGTGTGGGCCCCCCCTCATTAGACACTTTCCCTCCCTCTTCCTCTTCCTCACTCAGCTCTCAGTCCACTTCTTGGCATTTTTCTAAAATCAAGTATTGAGTGGAGTTAGCTTCAGAAGAGGAGTGGTTTGGTTGCCCTTTAATATCAGGCCTTAACAAGGCCTGATATTAAAGGTTAGTAAAAGTGAAAATCTTCTTGCTAACGTCAAAGGAGCCAAATGTTCTGAAGAAGATTCTTGACTGAGGCTTTATTGTTCAGTTTAATTTATTGTCCAGAAAGTAGATTTCAACAGCCTCCACCTGTTGGGTGAGAGATCCTCCTTCTTCCTTCTCAAGTCAGCGTTTGATTGTTTTTTTTTTTTTTTTAGTTTTTAACTGTTCTTTTGTAAGTAGTAGTAACCAGACCACCAGAGCAGTGTTTTCTGAAACTACTGTAGATGTATTTAAAATACATGAGCAGGAGTAAAAAACTCTCCGCTCTGTGAGTATCAGCTTCAACACTGGGGTTAATGTAATATCTTGATTTAACTGATTCAACATTTCCAGGAAGCCAACATTTCAAACGGCAGAAAATGTTCTTTCAAATGGATTCTTCTCCCTTTGTCCAACAGTAAATTGCCCCACAAACGCTTCATTTGTGAATCACCTTTGTAAAAATGACAGCTTTGTGGGCCGCAGCGCTTTTCTTTGGTGCGAGCCAATAAAGCTGCTTGTTTAGAGCACGAGATTTGGCTCACATGGAACCTTCATTGAGTCCAAGTTTCAGACCCTAATAAATAGCAGATTTCATAGATGTGGTCCTAAAGTGTGTGTAACTCAAATGCAGAGATTCTGGGCGCTCTCTAAAAATGTTGTTGTTGTGGAGGTACTATGTTCTAGCAATTTCCCCCCAGGTATTTATAAAATATTTCTGATTCTAATAATGATGATCTGCTGATCATCATATTAGGATGAAGACATTTGCCAGTTACTCCGACTAGTAACTGCTGCTGGATATTTTCCACTTCAAGGGTAACTAGGAAAGATAACACGTTTGTGTTGTTTATATACTGTACTTATCACTTTCCATGTATGGCGAGCTACTTCACATTTCTGCATGTGTGCACTTGCCTGTGGTATCGTTCATACATTACTGAGGGTCAGTGTCATTCTAGTATTCCACGCAGGTGTACTCCATCTCACATTGCAATTTAGTAGCAATGATTTCTCACTAGGAAATCGCCTCATTTATGTTTGCTTGTATTCACTGAGTGCTGAGTTGTGCATATGTGGGTGCCAGCAGACTTCCTCATAGAACCGCATGGTTACCATGGAAACGTGGTTCCAAACAAGAATGTGCCCCAACATTGGCATGCAGATTCAAATAGGAGAGGTTCACGGATTTGCCCAGGTAGGTTCCTGATGAACAAATGTCTAAAGTCTAAATAACATCAGCATCATAGGTGTTGAAAATTAGCATTCGTGCTGTAACACTTAAAACAATGCATCTGGTTTGTCCAATGCTATTGCTATGTCCATATTAAATAAATATATAAATAAAAAGAAAGCATTTGTCATTTAAACAAAAGAGTACAAATCAAAAACAATTGGCATTTGAAAATTTTACAATGCAAGTTACTTTTCACATGTGTAAACAACAGCGTAAACAACCACTTTTTTTTGTCTCACTCATGCACACACACACACACACACACACACAGGTCTAGGAATTAATTCCAAATGTGAAAGCATTTTCTCTCAGGTGAAAAAAAAAGATCACATATACACAGCTGCACAACATGATTTTTGTCATTGTTAATTCCAGGACAGTCCTATGAAAGCCTTATTTGTTGCCTGTGGATGACCTTCTACACTACTATAAGACATTTTTTGTTTTTTAATCACGTTATCATGGTTTGTTGCAAAATGAAACACAACAGACACTTGTATATTTTGTTAGTCCACAAAAAATATCAAAAACCTTTATATTTTTAACAATATGCAAACTACACTGCAATGACAACACTTCCCCAGTTCCCATTTGGCCCCAAAGTCTTTTGAAATGCCCCTGCTTTTAATTGAATTTAATTTCTGCCATTGCCCTCCACACTTGCCAGTTTTCTATTGTGGCCTTATGAAAATCAAATAGTGGGTGGACCTTAAAGACGGTCCAAAAAAAACCCCTCTTAGTTCCTCATATCATATGCTCCTCATGCGCTTTATTCATGCTCCAGGTTATCCAGGCGTGTGATGCTGCTTGACCCCTGTGTGGTTTTTGGCCGTAGGCAGCACAAGCAGGGAGGAAGACAGATGGGGGCTGCACAGGGGCCTCTGAGCAAGTTCACAACAAAAAAAAGTTTCAAGAGATTGAGTAAACACAAAGAAAAAGAAAATGAGTCAAAAGTCTTCTGTTGAAAGAGACTCAACCCATTTACTCTTAAATAGATACAATTAGAGTCCATAAAGCTCTCCTTTCCCCTCTGTTGTGCCCATCTGTCTTCTTATGTATGAGCTCTGTTTAGACTCTGCTTCTATTAAGGCCCATGATATGTGATTTACACTGTGCTGTGTTCCAAGAGGTTACACAGTGCAGGATAATGACAAATGGACACACTCTGGTTATGACATGTTTAAAACCCAGAGAGCTCTGTTTACAGCTCAGGCCTTTGTATAAGCTCTGTGTTTTTGGCCTGACAAGAACGGATTGTCTTGGATGTTCTCTTGGTGAACAACACATGGAGACACGGATTTTCTGCAAAGTGGACACACATGCTCATCATATGGACAAAAAAAGTGGGAGATCTACTAACAGTTTGTGCTCAATTCAGACGTTAATCCGTCAAAACATGTGCCTGAAAAACATGGCATGGTTCCCATAAAAAAGACCACAGACTGACTGCTGCAGGAGTGCAGACAGACTAATCGCAATTTTTCTGCTGATACATACAGATGCATCCATGGTGGAGTGGTGGTGGTGAGAGTTTTGGTGAGAAAATTATGGGAGGAGATGCATAATTAGGGACTGATTAAGTATTCACTTGTATGTTTGTGCCAAAGCACACGTTTTATAGTGAAAAATCTTAAACAGCTTAAAAGCAGGTGTAATTAAGATCTGTGTTTGATTATATATGTGTAAACTTGAGGAGTATGGCAGCAGTCATCACACACCATGAAAGAGACAAAATGAGAGGATTTCCTGATCACTGAATTTATGATTTTATTTTATTTTATTTTATTTGAAGGTGGAAGCTTCATGATGTTTAAAAAAGGGAATGTTTGCATTTTTTCTAAACTAAGTTTGTATTACCCTGTCCTTACCATGGTTACGGCTTGTGTTTTTGCAGTGTAAATTATAGTCAGTAAAACGAACCTGACCCAAAAACTATTGCGGAATATTACTCTGAACCTGGCCCTACCTGTCAGGATTCACTAGAACCCAGCAAAATCTGGTGGAGTACTTTTGACCAAAAATTATATAAAATAAGGTAAGAGGATGATTGTGTGGATTCTCATTAATCAGGTCACTGTTATCCAAAAAACAGTGAGTCAGTAGCAACTTGACTTGATGACATTTCACCTTTTGTTCAGTTTTAATGGTTTGTTGTGAAACCCAGGCAATTTAACCTCTGAGAAAAGTAGCAGAAAACAAGTTGCCACTGACTCAATGTGTTCTGGATGTTTAAAGGACAGTGAGGTGCTGATTATGCAATAAGGCTTGGTATATTCACCATGCTGGCAGCCTAAGCAACATTTAAATGGTGGATTCAACCTGTCAGTGTGTCCACTGCACACTCTTAAACTATGGAGATTGACTGATTTATCACAAATCTTTAAAGACAGAATATATCTGATCCTTATAACCCTTGGCCTGCTTTTTACGAGTTTTCAAACAGCCAGAGAGGACATTATTCCAGACCTGCAGTATCCTGACATCTTCAACTTCCTGATTAACTTCCCTTCATCTTACTCCAGAGAGTGACTAACGATTACAAGAACCTGGAGGGAAACAATTGGACGCAATCTGGCTTTGTGACAAACATTTAACTCTGGTGTCTACTGGCTAAAGATAGTGTTGTTGTCAGGGTAAGTGTTGCGTTACATAACATTGCCATTATCAACAGGCAGTGTAATGTAAATCGCTGTTAACGTTGTTGTGCAGACTTGATAAATCTAGTCTGACTCCACGATTTGCCAAGAGTTAACCATACAGTCCATTGCTTGTGTTTGTTCCCATCGCTCCGTCTCCTCTTGCTCACTGTGAGCATGTTTCATAGCAGTGATTCACCTGTATCCACCTGGATCCAGTAAAATGTTTTGGCACAGCATCTATCCACCATCTTCACTTTTAATAAACGTAACACAGTAAATAAACGGGTTCTCTGACATATTGTTTGAGTTATGTGTTGTCTAGTAAATACATCTGTTGAGGTGACAAGTGTCTTTTCCCTATCATAGTGCCTTACATTGGTTGTGTGACCAGAGCTCTTTTCTACATGTAAATTTGGACTTAATTTACTGTAGATCTAATTTGACTCATCTGGACTTGTCATTATGAGTTTTTTGTTGATGACAATTCCAGAGCTGACAAATCCCCTGTCTGTTCAAACCTTAAGTCCACAGTCAGCAGTTTCTAACCATCTGCTAATGGAGGCTGATAGCAGGAAAGGCTAGAAATCAAAGCACCTCCAGTTTCCAATGTATACAGTGTTGTTATTATGAATGCCAGTTAAGAGGAACTGCAGAAGTCGAGACAAGTTCAGGAAGACCAAGAAAAGCTAGATGAAACGCAATATCTGCCGGGCAAGTCAAAGCCAAACCCCCACATGAATGAAAAAAAAAAGCTGCAAGAAAGTTTAGGTGATGCTCACACAAACAGGGTCGACATGGAAAAGTCATCAGGAGGAAAATTAACCAATGACCTCATCACCAAAGAGGTAAGGTCAAACGAGCTAAAACAAAAGGTGTGTTTGCTCCTTGCCAACTGTTAAACATGGCAGGAGAAATGTTACTCTAAGCCGTTGTGTGGCAGCCTGAGGCAGAGTCCTGGATACAAATATTATCCAATCAGTCAAGAAAGTAAAAATGAAAAGAAGCTGGCTTCTGTAGCAGGGACAGTGATCCAAAGCAAACCTCAAAGTCCACCATGAAGAAACACAAGCTGAAGCTTTTGGAATGATCTGCAGTCCCACGAGAGAAACATCACTGAGAATCTGTGGGTGGACCTTAAAGACGTCCAAAACTCTACGAGAAGATGAAGTCATCAGCAGGAAGATTGGCTGAAAATCCCTGAATCAAGGACACGTACAGAGTCTGTGCTGGCAACAAAAGGTGTTTACAAGCTGTGATATCTGCTTCAGATGGAAGTCTAAGCTTTTACACATGCCCAGCTTTTTCACTCAAGTTCATGAAAACTATTTGCCCTTTAATGTTTGAATAACAGTGAAATCTTAGTGAAGTTTTTTCTCCACTTCAGAATTAAACAGTTAATTCCCATTTTTGCATTTCAATTTATTTAGAATATATTTATTAAGAATACATAAGAAAAGTGTTTACCACAGTGTTTAAATTGTACTCAGGCCCATAAGCTCTTTTAAATGATCATCACAAGAAGGTAAAAGTGCAGTGGTGGTTGGTGTTGCATTTAGGGACTAACTGTTAACTGAAAACCTTTTCTTTTAGATTAACAGAGTGTAGGATTTGCTTTTGGGGTCCCCCTACAGTTACATTTGTTGACAAGCCAGTGATACTCAGACCAGGCACAGTAGCATGTGTAGCATTTTATACAGATATGATTAAATTGTTTTATTTTTCAATATATAAGAAGCCCCGAGAAAAGCGCTCTGCCTCTGCCGTGACATCCACTCAGTGCCAGTGCAGATACTGCAGTCCTGCTCAGTCTTTGACAAAGGTGACATTCACTCTGTTGTAAGTTGTTGTACCACCAAAACAATCTTGGGGAAAATTATTTTAAGGCTGAAAATCATTAAATACATTGTATTTCTTTAACACACACTAACAGCACATACAATCATATTTATGTTTTAGTTACTTTTACTTACACAAGCATCATCTGTTACAACTTTAACCCATACTGATGTTAATTTTTAAAAATGGAAAGAAAACTGGGGAAAACAGAAATTCAGTTGCAAAATGATGTATACTTTTTTTTTTTTACCCTTCCCAAACATCTGGTCTGGTGCTTTGTATTAAAAGAGATTAATAGGTATAGATAGGATAGACATTTAAATATAAAAAAATAGAGGTTATCAGCAAAAATAAATGTTTTTCAGCTTTGAATGATGTCTGCAAGCTTTTCCTCTCAGGCTGCATGCCACCACACAAACATGCCCCAGTCGGAGAAGCAGGTGGTAGAAGTGACAGCTACAGAGCTTGTGGCTGCTGCTCATGAAGCTCAGCAGCTTTATTCTTGAAGTGAAGGTGAGCCATATTCCAGTGGTAATCGCAGTAAAAGCCTGATTGGAAAAAAAATAAGTCATATAAACATGCAAATCCAAAAACTCTGATCTGATACAACCCATTTGGAAACAAATTCCATTCTGAACCCAGTGGCTCGTATATGCTGATCGTCATTCAGATCAGTGTTTATATAAACAATCAATCCACTCAAGACTTCCTGGTTTGGTGCTATCACGTGTCTGACCCATGTAAATGTGACATATTTCTGTTTTGTTACTGAAGTAAAACAAGTGAAGCCAAATCCAATCACATGTGATCACAGGAGAAGCATCCATTTTGATTTGGTTTAATGAGTTTCTGCTGTGAGATTACTGCAGTCTTAGGACAGAGGATTTTGCTACATGTGCAGATTGTAAAGCCTTTTAAAGCAAATTATGGTTTGCAAATTCTCTCATGTAACATGTTACTCCCACAGTATGTGCAATATAACATAAGTCTTTTTATAGTACAATCCTGTTTTACACTATAAATATTAAGCTCATACTTTTTATATTTGGTTACTCAGTGTATACTCCGTATATTCTATTTTAGTTTTGTAACCTTAATAGTTAATATATTTCTATATTGTACACTCATATGTGTGAAAATGCATGTTGATTATCTATTACCTTTACCTTCACTGCTGCTGTGACACTGTAAATGGATTTGACAGGCCTATTAGAGATGGGACAATATACAATATTGTCACTCATCATCATTAAAACCACTTACAATAAGTTAATTGTGGTTATTTCTATCATTGTGATGACCACGAGTGAATGTAAAACATCAATATTTCACGTGAGTGACTTGAAAATCCTGTCAAGCTCAACAGCATACAGTCCTTGTGATTTTTGTTTTAATGAGCCACACTGGGGAGATGCATCTTTCCTTTTGATTTATTATTCGTTCACTCATATTCTGTGTTCGTACTGAATACATTATTTTTCACAAAAATAGTAGATCCTATCTGCTGTGTTTCTGACCTCTCTAAGTGCAGATACTGTAGAAGGCTATGTCTGTTTGAGTCTAAAAGCATTATATTACAACATATTTTGTCAGCCATCGCAATCATATTGTGAATTACAATTATTTTGACTATGTTCATAATGGAAGTATTTTTTGAGAGCAACCGCTACAAGAGATAGTTAAAAAAAAAGCATAGTTTTGGCATCACTGTTTGGCTACTTGAACCTCTTTCACACCAAAACTAGGGTTGTTGGTCTGAGAACTTCATATACTACCGATCTACTGCCCCTCCTGTCACGTCATTTGGTCTCTACTGCCAAAACAAAGTAGCAGAAGAAGCAATTACTGTATTCGCCCAGGTAACATGTCTCCATCACTGCTGATTGGAGCCAGAGATGATATAAAAATCATGTCTACTGCAGACTTTTTTTGAACTGCGAGTAAATGCAGACAAAAGCCAGATGCTGGCAGATGATATGATTTTATTATTTATAAATGTATTATTTACTTATTTGTGGAAAATGTCCTTGTCACACTTTGTCACAAGCATTAACCCTCTTTCTCTGGTAGACGCTTCAACTAATGAGGGCATATGCGTGTCAAAAGTTTACTGTATGTCATGGAAGAATCCAACAACTTAATAATCGGAGCAATTATCTTCTGGAATGAGGGAGTAAAACATCCTGACAGAGGCAGAGGGATAAGAGGGGCCAAAAAAAGAGGTGCAGAGAGAAAGACCAACATGGGAACAAGGAGAGATTTTCAGCCCGTTGCCAAGTTTTACATCTTAAATGTGTTTGACATCAGTGCTGAGCCAAACAGATGCATTGCAGTATGTGCTGGATCAAACCTGAAACACACGTCTGCCATATTATGTTGACATCAGAGGGAGGAGGGGAAGGAGAATAAAGTGCAACAATTGAAAGGATGTTTGAGACAATAAAAACAAAGGCAGGCAGAGATGTGCTTGTGTGTGTGCGAGAGAGATGAACATCTGGAACCAGAGAAACATATTCAGTGATTCAATGCTTCAAAACAGGTGCCTCAGGAATACTGAAAGCTAATGCATGAAGAGAAAAGGTTGAGTTTTGGTGCTTGTACACATCCCAATGAGTAACATTTCCCAAGGAGCATCACTGTAATAGCTGTACTCTCACCATGTTAGTTGTTGAAATACACACAGGGTCTTTATCCCTGGTGCACCTCCATTAGTGCCCTCGCATTTGCAGTGGGGTCATAAGCTCAGGAGAGACAGTCCTCCACATTTTATTCCATAACCTGGTACCTTTTTTGAACCCCTTCTGTTCAAAATTGCGTTTTTTAGGTTTTAACTTTCCAATAGCTTAAGAATATTCTCATTATTTTATCTCATTGTTCAGCAGCCTTTTCCAGCAGGAAACTGCCCACTCTCCTGCACCAAAGCCCACAGGGAATATCTGCATTTGTAGCTCATATGAACACAGGAACTGATGATCTACTGCTGCCTGTTGTGTCAAGTTTATGTCACCTATTGTAGCTAAATCTGAACAAAGGAGTTTAAGCACCAAAAATAATAATAATAATAATAAAAAAAAAAAACGAATTTGAAGTTAAAATGGTAATTTGTGGATCAACAACTCAATAATTTTCTACATGGAATTCAGGCATTAAAGTGAGCTTTCTACAAAGTGACACAATCTTCAGTGTCCAAGCAATGGGCTGTCTAACTGTGAGGTAAAATGGGCAAACATATTCAAAGATACAATTATCTGTAGAGTTTATGAGGTGGTCCTTTAGAGAGGGTTTGTTCCTCAAGCTGGATCTGCATGTTTAATGCCGTCAGTGCTGAATACATATACTGTAGTGTTGTGGGAAGGGTGTGGGGTTTTTTTTGAACACTGACCATGACAACCGCAAATTGCTAAACATTGGCATTGACTGCAAGGTCAGATTTGTTGTCATGTTTTCTCATTAGTTCCCAATTGAAATTAAACTATTAATATATTCGATGCATTGCAATAAGCAATTATATCTAAAAGACCATGGTGTAAAGGCTGATTAGTAAGATCAGCTCAATGGGCACTGAGAGAAAAATAATTGGTATCATATTATCATTGTATCAATGACAAACAATCAATGACAATCAATAACAAAATTTGGAATTGTGATAGTAAAATCCTGTGTGTGGATAAAGCTGCTACTGTACTTGTAGAAATAGAAAAATGAAAGTAAAGCAGCCAGAGAAGGACAATTGCCCATAATAGTGTTTGTCAAAGAGCAACAAAACACACAAACCAGCATTAAAACTCTGATCCTAAAGCAAATGACGTACAGTACCAGGAAGTTTGTTCAATAAAAAACATTGCTGCTTTAATTTGACTGGCTCATGATCAGACAGTGCATGTTGGTGAGCAGAGATAATGACAGAAAGGAGCAGAAGCTGAAAAGGTCACAGTGTTAAAAGAAAACAAACCAATGTGGCAGGAGGTCACTATTGATACATCTGCCAAAGACCACAACTGGACTGCAGGAAGTCGGGTATTGTGTACAGCACTTCCTACACCGTGCTTGTGTCCTCCCACATGCAAAACGTGTCCAGTGCAATGATCAAAGACAGCGTAGATGATGATGCAGGACGTCCTCTGTGACACAGATGTGAGCTCTTAAAGGGTCTATTTGCAGCCTCTGCTGATTAAGAATGCCTTTCTTTGTCTTCCAGTAATTGGCAGACACTGCATGTTTGAGGATTCGCTGATGTGTGTTGAGGAATAACAGGTGCTGGCCTTGACCACGACGTGACTGTTAAAGCCTTGACCACTACTTAGCTCCGCACTCCTGTGAGAACCACATGTTGCTGACCATCATTTCAAAACCATGACCCTCACAGTGTCACAGCACTGTTATCTAATGCCTGAGCTTGAGTGCAATAATATTGACGAGTCTAATGGAGGTCAAAAGATCACCTACGCTTGTGTTGGCTCACCACAGTCCTTTTCAATATGCCTGTAAAGCTTCAGTCCAGTCATTACAAATACACACAGGCACACAGAGCAGCAAGGCGAGAATCTTCACTGTGCGTGTGCTCTCAAAACATTGATGCGCCCTTCACTTTATTTGGATAGTTTCGCGGCGGGATCCTTGCTTATTTTCACTTATAAGTGCCCTGGGGTAATCAAATCCCAACTGAAATATTTTCTTTGCCGCCAGTACTTCTCTGCCTGCCGTTTTCAAACCAGGGATTTGGGGAAGATTAGGGAAAACTATGTAAATGACACTGCTCCTGCGGGGTTGGGTGTAACCTTAGAACCTCGCAAAATGGAAGCTGGGAGTCAGTAGGGAAATGGACAAGGGAGGACAGGGTCAGAGGGGTGGGGGAGGGAGCTTATCCATGGGAATTTTCCTCGGAAATCTGTGGATTATCCCAATAGTTTTAATGAAAGTTGTCAGGATTAGACATGGCAAAGTCACACTGGAATAGTATGGATATGGGTGGAGCATGGCAGGGAAACAATTGATCTCAAATATGGAAACCTTGGGACTGGTGCCATGTCATGAAACAGGAAATTCACAGACTGCAACTGCAGCAGGCTCTTATTGGATGACATCAGCCGTCTGTCACACTGATGTCCAGTGATATTTACTATACTTGATCATCTACTTTCATAATTTATCTAATTTCATAAGACATAATTTAATAAACTGATAAAAATGTACATTCCTTAGTGACTGAGAGCATTAACCCCTCAGGAAAATGTTTACTAGTGTTACAAATCAAGACACAATTATAAGCTAATTTCGGCACGTACAACCATTTAAATTTAGTTATTTTTGCAACCAATGGAGGCGCCCCCTGGTGTTTCTTCCAACCCATTTTGTTGGCTTCACATTTCAAACCAGAAAGGCTACATCATTATTATATTCCTACATCAATAGCCTGGGGTAACCCAGCAACTCAGAGTCTCCTGAAAATGGGAACCAGACACAAATGGGTCCCCCCCCCCCCCATGTACTAGAGGTGGGCTTAACGCTATGACAACAGCGAAGCAACATCTAGCAGCTTTTGTGTACATCCAACATGGTGGTCACTGAGGAGCAGCTGTTTTTTCGATTCAGCTGTTTCCTCCACTTTGCTCTCCTGGTCAAATCATTAGATCTCATTACTAGATAGCCATCACTCCTAGAAAACTACAACAAGCACGTTTGTTAACTCGTTTTCCGTCACTCTGCATATGTCATCCAAATCATTGGTTTGATTGGTTGGAGGTCTGTCCCACTGTTTCTAAATCCTTTAATGTGGGAGGGATTACACCCTTACCAGACTCATACTCGATCTGAAATGAGATTAAGATGCAGTCTGATGTAATCCAGGCAAGTGTGTTGTACATCCCCTCATTTTAGGTGAAATTTCCATGGGGTTGGTATTTAGTGATGGGGACTTGATGTGATGCAGGGATGAGCACGCGTGATGATGGAGGAGAAAGCAAAAATGGGCAGATAGGCGTTGCATACACACCAGGGGAATCCATCATACTTGTGTCGAGCTAAAATGGCTCTCAGACGAAGTACGACGTCCTCTTAGTCATACTGATTAGCCGAAACACGTCTCATTCCCTCTCCCTGCCTCTCTCCACCTCTCCTTCTGTCCGTGATGAGACGGTCACCTCAGTGTCAGCCGTGATGGCTAAGTGGATGCTTGAGCTCTTCCTTAATCAATCTGGGTAATAGAGAGGAGCATGCCAGACACACACACAACCTCATAGACCTGTCAGCTCTCATTCTCCTTTATCCCTCAACAACTGATTCATTGAGCTCTCACTGCTACACAAAGGCAAAGGGAGTAAACAGAAATGAGAAGTAATGTGAATGTGAAGTACTTCATTACTATACATGCAGCTCCAGTGCATCATTTTTAGTGAGCTTTTGTTGTTGATCTTATTATTCTGCATCTGCTTGGTCTTTATAAATGTTGTGTCCTTCATCTGACAAAAGGCTTGGTCAGTTAGGCCTGACGTAGACAACAGCATAGCAGGGGTGGGCAAGGACAACAATTATTTAACCCATCAAACTGTGGGAAAACTTTTTTTTTTATTAAAGTTCACATAGAATGGTCTTTTTGAACCAAAAATTGATTGTCTACTTAGATAAACTAAATAATATTTGTGGTTAAAAACCTCATAGTCTCTTCAGATTAAGCCAGTTTATAGCTGCTCTCTGACAGCATCAGGTGCTCTGTTTCAGAGCTAATGCCCGCCCCCCAGAACACTGAGTTTCTTGCGATTGGCCAGCTACCAAGCGCATTCCCACTCGCTTATGATTGGCCAACTACGAGCGGACTAACTGCTACACAGTGCTTCGCCCCCCGAACCGCAGGAGCATCAGTTTGAGTGCCTGTGTGGTTTAATTTACATGTAAAATAAATAAATATAGTATAAATATTAGTATAAGTTGTTCCCTATGCACACGGTTTCTCACAGCTCATGCAGCGGTTCGCTTTTAAAACAGCGAGCTGAGACAAACAGAAAACACACAAGCAAGCACACAGGATCTCTGCCTTCCCCAGTCAGTAGTTAGCATACGTGCTAACCCGAGACACTCGCGAGCCAACACATAAATGCACACAGTTCCGCACAAATCGTGCAGCGGTTCACTTGTAAACAGCATCATATGGAGCTGAGACAAAACTCATTCACTCATTTTCTACCGCTGCTGAGACAAACAGAAAAGGCAGCACAGACTGATCTCTGCCTGCCGCAGTCAGTAGTTAGCATACGTGCTAACCCAAGACACTTGCGAGCCTTTCTTCTGAGACATGTTGCTCTCAACAGATACAATAGTTGTAATGGTGGAAGCGATTCAGCTTCTTCTTCTTCAGGTTGAATGTTCACGCCCATGACCGGGAGTAGCTGTTGGGGGAGGGTCCGTTGCACGGCAAATGTGCTAGTTACGTAACTAAACTCGACTTTTCAAAACCGCTTGCTTGAGCACAGATAAACAGAGAAGCCATTTTTTCTCAAAAGTGGCTGAAGTGTTTATCGTGGCTGAAGTGTTTAAACTCTGATTCATTTTTCCAAAACAGAAGAATGCATTTGTTTAGCAAAATATGACTATATTTTATAATTGAAAGTCTGCATTGTGATTATTATTTTTTTTTAAACCAGCACGTGTTTAAATTCTATTGATGTAAAGATTGTGAGTACTGTTGCCACCCATGAACTCGCTTTGTCATCTCAAACTTTGGACATTATGAAGTGTATTTAGCCTGAGGGACATAAGCAGAGAGCTGGGAATGTCATGCATGTCCACTCAACAGGTGAGACGCGGTGAGCGTCAATACCTCTCTGAGCTGCTGTTGTATACTTTGGGTTTGCCTCTTTTTAAAAAAGCATATGGAAAATGTTGGTCCAAGGACAGTGTTTGTTAGATGTTATGGCAAAGTAGGAGGGAACCAAGAAGCAGATGTTCATCAGTATCTGAGTGATATGTGTGTGTGTGTGTGTGTGCGTGCGTGCGTGCGTGTGTGTGTGTGTGTGTGTGTGTGTGTTCGGGACGTCAATGAAGACATTCCAACCCAAACCAAGGAGGTCCATCAGCACATTTCAAACCCTGCTGTCAATGTCCAGCCACATCTGCCCACTTTCCTCACTATATTTCCTCAACCTCTCTCTCTCTCTCTCTTCCTTCCCCCAACTCTGTATTTTTGGCTGCTAACTGAGTCAGCTTGTATTAGTGTCATGCACTTTCATTCCCCCTCTGTGTCTCTGACACTTTTCTCTCTCTCTCTTCTTCCTTTCACTGGAATCCCTCCATCCTTGTTCTCACCTTGTGACCCAGCTCAAATGGCCTCAAGATGTTACTGCTGTTCATTTGCATTCACTTACATCACAGTAAGTACAAATGTTGGCCACAGATTGTCATACGTACGTACTTGAGTTGCCAGTTTCAGACTGTATCAAAAGATGGAGTACACATAAAAAGACAGACCTGTAAAAACATAAACCCTACAGATAAGGTTGCATACATACATATGTGGTCACTTTGAATTTGGCTGCATTATACATTGCCAAACTGGACTGTGGATCCTTTGTTTTAAAATGGACTCAAGCATATCACTGCCATTTTAGAAAAACAAGAGCACTCAGTGAGCGAAGACCTCCACCAAGGATTAAACACATTGTCACCTGTGTTTTAGCAGATCCAGAAAACTTTCCAGTAAACTTTTCCACCTACCATACGCGATGGGGATTTATGTGACTGGAGGTAATAGAAATGAGTATCACATTGCTTCTTTAAGTAAAGTAGTACTATTTAATTGAACCACTGCTCTTGTCCCTGATTTATTGAATGAAGCCGACCTTTTATGTCACACATTACAACAACTTTTAGTTGGTGTCTAATTGTTGGCATGTCAAGCACCACTTTGTGTCTTTCTACCATCCATTAACTTCAACATGCTTACTTCTTTAAACTGACAGAGCATAAAACTGGTTTCACTGTTGGTCCAAAAATACACTGGTCTGGATTTTGCCTTGTTTTTCTCACTGTTGTCTTCTTCTGTGTACTATTATTTCTGGGTCAAAGCCCAGGGGGTGGGAACTGTGGAACATGCACAGAGTCAGGGCCAGTTTGCAGTTGAAGCTATACATGCAATAGTAATTTACACATTATGTGAGAGTGTTAGTCTATTTAGTTAGCTTTGAGAAATACAATTTCAGAAAAACTAAAATGTATTCTCAAAGTACAGTTTTAGTTAGATTAACAGTTGTTGTTAACATACCCAGGGAAGATTACAATTCAACACCTTTGGAGTGGAGAATTGAGTAGACACAAGTGATGCTAATATGAAGTCTTCTGTCTCTCCTCCTCCATGTGCTCAGATTGCTGTGTCTTCCATGTAATCCGTCCCAGCTGCGGCAGATTGCACATACAATTAAAGGAAAACCCGTTTGGCTTTGCCCCGAAACGAGCCGACCACATGTTGCAGCTCGACCTCCCCTCCCTTCGCTCTACTTTCAGTTCCCAGTGGGACGTCACCTCTGAGGGGTTGGGGTCACGGTGCCAGCCATTCCTTCCGAAATGGAGCGAGGAGGAAAACAGGGAGGCTGCAGACAAACAGGACAAATTGCCTCATGCTCTGGCTGAGCTTCACCTCCTGCGAGGTCACTGAGGCTGTAGATCCTGTATCTACACCTACAGTACAGCGGCTTCTTGTCAACAAGGTGATTTACCCCCTTGTGCTATGTCTCCCCTCCATACTTATCATTCTGTGTTATATTTTGTTGGTGGGGGAGGAGGGTGGTGAAGATGGAAACCACAAGGAAAAACCACAAAAGCTGAAGGCATGGATGAATTGCTTTTGCACTTGGACTGAAAAGTCTTCTGCTGCTGTGATAGAATTATTGTCTGCAGAAACTTTTGGATGTGAGGATGGGTTGGTATGTGCGCAGGCAGGGAGGACAAGGTTGAGAAATGGAGGTCAGACATTCACAAGCAAGGGCACCACTGATGCCGGTTAAATGAGTTTATAAATTTATAATAATATCACAGGAAGGAAAGGACAGGGTATCCCTGAACAAAAACAAACACAGGTCAACAGATGGGGCCATTTCTTGTTATAGTCCTTGCTGTGACTCTCATGTGAGTGTGCAGCCTCTTCTGTTTGTATCCATGTCAACCATAATGTTGTTTTCCCTCTTTAGCCCTGTTGGCATGCTGCCCTTAACATCAGCACTATGAAAGTGAAGCAGTGCCCTTTAATATATATATGTATAGGAAAGTGGCCAGTATAGATATCCTGACCAAGACAAAGCATTCCTGCTCACTGAGGTCTACACATCATAATGCGGACTAGTAGAAACAGATGCGCTCCCTGTAACCACCCTGCACATACAGTATAAGCATACATGCTGTGTGTTAAGTACAAGCATATGTAGTTAAAGGGATAGTTCCTTTTTTTAAGTTTAGAGGAATGAAATACTGACACAGTCAGTGCTGACTGACAGCCTGAGACATGGACCCTCATCCTCGCTGACAAGGGAAAACTGATTTTAGCCACTCAACCAAAGGCTTACCTGACAAAATCTGTCTTATGTCCCCTGCTTTATGTCACTGTTAGACAGCATTTTATGACTAGAAACCTAAGGAGCTTGGGTTGCTTTGTTACCTGCTCACTCTCTACACCAAAGTTCATGTAGAAAATCACAGATTATAGCATAGATGGTGTTGTTGATTCACTCCTGTCTTCTCTATTAGGTTGAATTGTGATATTTTGTGACTTCAGGGTTTGAAAACCTGTCTTTGGATTTACCTAAGTGACGGACAGTTGCCAAAAGAAGCAGCAGTAGCCCAACATCTCCTGTGGCCCTGTGAGCTAAAAATAATGATTTTCTGTAAGGAATTTGACGCAGAAGAGTGAGCTGTTTAAAAACCTGTCTAGGCTGTCTAACAGCGAAGATAAAGCAGCAAACATGCTCTTGAGATATTCTAGAAGTAATCGGTTATAGATTTTTATTAGGTAAGCCTTTTGTCAAGGTAAGCCTTTTGGGAAAAATCTGTGTGTTCCAACTAGAAACAGCCAGTCATGTTTTACAAAAAGTGAGCATCAACGAGACAGTGTCAGTACCTCATCTAAACATACTTAACAAATCGTACATATCACTATTAGGAAGTACTTTCACCTTACCAAGGCACATAAAACACAATGCAGGAAGCCAGATTGCAACAACCTTTCAATTCCAATAGATTTTCCTTATTTTGGAAGCATCCTGTCAAGTCTTTGTTGACATGAGGTAACAATTTGCGGCACGGCAAACAATTTTTTCACTGGACACTTTATAAAGCAGTACAGCAAATGCAGATAGAACAAGCAATGCTATCAAGTGACTGGAAGCCAGGCACATTTAAAAACAGAGGTTTTCTTTGTCTCACATGGCAGATGACTTGCTGAAAACATATTCTACCCTAAAATCAGCCTCATTTCAGGGTAGAAAAAAAAAAAAAACTACAAAAAAAAAACTACAAAACAATGTCTGGAATAAAGTTTAAAAGTAATGGGGGACCGGTAGCAGAGGCACATACAGACAGAACCACCCAAAAGAAAACAGACAGTGTTGCTTTCTCAATTACTGTTTTAGAGTTTGATATAAAGCAGGGAGGGAAGTGGTGGCTTGTATATCAAACCCAGATCTCTCCTTGTGAGCCTCATTTTTGCAGTCATCTGTGTAATGGCAAGATCAATGCGAATGAAATCAACCAACTGTCTCAATTACAACTGTCCCTCTGTTAAATCTCGAACAAAAACAAATGCAGCTCACTATACTCTCTCGGGGAACTATTTAAGCTGCGGGCCAACTGGTTGACAAGCCTGATTTATTCAGCATGCTTTTAAATTGGAAAATGTCCTCCTTTCTGTATCCCCCGCACAAATGTCAGCACCCGAGCTGTTCTTCCCTTCCCTGATTTTTTTTTCCCCTCCTCTCACTCTCAACCCGTTTTCAATTCCCTCCTCGTGTTGACAGACGCTCTCATCTGGGTGACCTTGCCGTCTTCCTGTGTTTTCAGGTTTGAGGAAGGTTGGAGCAGGGTGAAAGGTGAAAGGTCAGCCTTGTGCTTGCTGCTGTTTCAGCCTCTTTCAACACAACCTCTGCTCCGCTCTAATACTGTTTCTTCTGTGTCAAACTGAAAGGGATTTTCAATTTTACGGATTTCATTTTTTAAGACAATATATAGTTCATTATTCACTATGTAATAGATTTAAAATATGATGGAGAACTATGAGATTTCCTCAAAATATTACTATATTATTAGTAGTAGTACAGTACAGTACAATGTTAAAAACTGCCCTGTATGTTCCAGTGTAAATGTAAAATCTATGACTTGCTTCTGACATGTATGTGTTTTTATAATTTTTTGTATTTTTAATATGATGTGGCAATCATTGCAACAGGACAGGCAGAGCCAGCAGTTGCCAGGGGCCCAAGATGAGAAAAGGGGCCCCAGGGGTGGCCCAAAAATTACAAACTTTATTTGTAAAATATATAATTATTGACTTTTTTTTGCATTTTGTTTCTGGATAAATATTTTGTAATTATTACCATGATTTTTTTTTTGTCTGTCAAAGGATAAAATTTGCATTTTGTCTGTGTACAGACTTTTGGGGTATGTTGTGTGTGTGTTTTTGTACTGGTTGACGAAGAATTGAAAAGTGACAGAATCAAAATATTAAGTCTATTTTTTATTATATTCTAATGCATATTCAGGGTTGAGAATTAAGAAATATATATTGTTTCCAGCATGTATGTATCACATTTTTAATTTGCATAGAACATGGATTAATCAATAAAAAAAAGTGAATGGCAGCATTTGCAATTTGCAAATAGCATTTAGTGATTTAGATTTGAAAAGGATTCAAAATTGAATCTGTCAAAATCTGTCCTTTATGTTTTGAGTCATGCTGCTCACAGAAAGATAAATAGGCCAAAAGTATACAGGCCATATCTGTAAACACACTGACAGGAATAGATCAGTCATTCATTCCATGTGAGGTCGACTGTGACACAAGCAGAATTGCAAGGATAACATTTGTCATCCTTTTTACCATATGCTAATTGGTTTGAAATTGTGATTTATATATATATATATATATATATATATATATATATATATATATAATAAAAAACATTCATTCTTCAGTTCTACTGAGAAAGACGCAGTGAAGGTGATGCAGAGTAGGACAGTCATGTAGCTGCACTGTTGTGTGTTGATGCACCGCAGAGAGAAACACCTCACATTTATGCCATACATGCACCATAAATCATTAATGACCTGTGTTATGACCGTCTGTTTACTGAGGCATTTTATCAGCACTCAGTAATTTTACAATGATAATGTGATCGACGCCATTTTAATGAGAAATACATGAGCGTGATGGGCCAGGACTACAACAGTGTGACAGCTCTGAGAATGGGATGTGACACATTTGTCGTCAGTGTGTCCTAACAAGGCTAACAAGAGGCTAAACTAGGCTAAACTCCTAAGCTCATTTTCCAGGGGGTTACATGAATGAAGCTTATTGGTCCAATACAAATAAGAATGCAGAGGAATTGGCCAACACAGCACTTAGTATCACAATATTGATGTAGCTCCCTTGTTCCACAAGAGAAAATATTGCATTGATATAAAACCACTCTTTGTCACTGAAAACATGGCTGTCAGCAGGAGCAGAAGCAAAACAGATTTTTCTGCTTCATCTGATAGCCTGGCTATAAACCAAAGTTTGTAAACTGCTCCTTCTCCTGTACCAACGTCCATAGGGAGAATCGTAGTTTTTCTTCGGGGCACAGGAGCTGCTGATCTACAGCTACCTCATTTGGTAAGTCTGTGTCACTGAGGTAAGTCTAAAAAATATATTTCAACCATTTAAGTCACAAATATACACATTTGAACTTACAGATAAACAGATAAAAGTAAATCAAACTCCTAACTCCTAACCCTGTGATGTAAAATTGTTGATGTTCTCTCTGGACTTTGGTATAGAATGAGCCAAAGTTCAGTTTTCGGTCATAAACACCAACGAGGAGATAATTTGGAAAACATATTCTTGAGGTCAAAAGTGAAAATGGGGATCATCTGTTGTGGCGACCCCTAGAGCAGGAGAAAAGCTGAAAGAAAAATCTGAATGATCCTGGCATATATACTCGGTGATCACAATTACCTGCATTATAGATAGATACCCTGTATTAGATACCCTATATTATAGATAGATACCATTACCCTGTCAAAATAGATAGATAGAGATACAAGGGGTAATGGTTAAAATCCACCCTATGAAATGGCACACCTCTTCAAGAATGTTCCATGTCATCATGATACCAAGTACCACCTGAGAAAGTAACACCATTTCTAATTTGCTCTCTCATCTTCCTCCTCTTCCTCACACAGTATACTTCAGACAATGGTATAGCCAAATTAGATTAAGATGGAGCAGGAGATAAGGTGACTAATTATTATTATTTCATTTATTATGTTTTTTTAATTATTATTTTTGTGTTATCACATAACTTTGTATATATAGTAGAACAGTATTTTTGATTCAAGTATCACCAGAGGAAGCTCGTGTACCACTGGAGGTACATGTACCATAGTTTGAGAACCACTTGTTTCAGAAATCGCCTTCATCACCTGGGACCACAAGTGGAGCACTTTATGGCACGTACAAAACACAGTAGAGAAGTTTTGTTGTGGTTAGGCTAGCTTCTTTGGCTATGGTTAAACTGGGGAATACCTCATAGCCACTTTGTTTGATGTGTGCGCCAGAAAAAAGTTAGAGTTAGCTCTTAGACTTCATTCTACCCCTCTACCAAAACAAGCACTATTCCTGAACATGGATGTGTAAAACAGAGGGGTAAGGCCAACATATCCAAGCTGTTCAGCAATCAGAGTCACCCAGTATTATTAACCCAGGCATATGTGTATTAGCAGGTTGTTTTTCAGCTAACACCTTGTGTCTGACTGTCACCTCTGACCTGGGGGTCATCTGTAGGGGTCATCAGTTCTTTTTTTCAATCGGACATGAAAAAGAGCAGAGATAGTGTCTGGGATTAGCACGCCCCTACTGTGCCCTCTAACCCCCACAGTGCTCCGTTAAAGCGTTTTTTTTTTATGATCCACTCAAGACACTGTGATCAATGCTGTTTTACTGTTTCTGTAAACCTTCCTCTAACAGGTCAAAGGTCACAGTGATTGTGACCAGGACCGGCCCACTTCTTGAATTTTTATTTTCCTTTGACCCCACCCATCCAAAAATCTCGCAAAGGTGCTGGGAGCCGCCTGTCACTGTGATTGATTGTCCCTAAATACAGCGGGGCGACCGGTGGTTGGTTTCCATGGTAACTCGCAGCAGGCCATAAGTGTTTGTGAATGTGTCTGTGGGCTGAAGACTGGTTGTTCTCATATAGCCCCGTCTGTATAGAGTACAACACAAACCCAAATATTTCTCATCTGTGTGTGGTGTGTGTGTGTGTGTGTGTGTGTGTGTGTGCGTGTGTGTGTGTGTGTGTGTGTACATGAATGTGTGTATCTGTCCAAAAGTTGAGGTTCTCGGCATTAAGCGACAGAGGGGGATATAGCATGTTTTCTTTTGCATTACGAGGAGAACGGAAACAACCCGGGGTGTAATGACTCTATCCATGAAATGAGAGTTAAACCATAATAATCATTAAGAGGCGACCACACACATACACACACAATCTGGTTTCCATGACTTTAGGGGACATTGCATTGATTTACGTTAATTTCCTGGAGACTTACTCTAACCTTAACCATAATTACTACTGGTCTAACTTTAACCCTAACCTTAACCTCATACTAACCATCCACGTCTTCACCCTAAAATGGAATAATTTCCCTTTTGTCCCCAACTACCCATAATATGACTATGTGGAGGTATAGGTCCACACAACATGTGTTATACCTGTAACATACACACACACGCGTACAATAACAGAGAACCCATGTATTGTCAGCTGTTCTGTAGTGCCCCACATTTCCCTCATGAAAACACAAATTGTGAAACAGGTCACACACGCATGTACATGCACACATGCATAAAAAACACAGGACCTTCCATGAGGGGCCTTTATTTGTATCCCTATAAGTGTGTTGTTTTTGTAGCACCTCAAGTTCTAAAGTGTCACAAAGTGTCGGGCTGAAACCGTCACGTAAAAAACAAACAACTAAAACATAAAAACCCGACTGATTTAAAATAGCCCGAATATTAAATAAAACATGTCGTGCATTTGTGATTTGAGCCTGTGGCCTCTTTGTTTACATCACCTCTCATCTGCATCACAGACATACATGTGGCGTTATTTTTTCTAAGGGATCACTGTTCTCACCGTACAGACAAGCAGCACCTGTGTTACTTTAAGTCTGCATCTGTATATTATGAAACGGGATCCACTGTTATAAGGAGCATCTATTTATAGGAATCCTAAACCAATCTGCTTATATAGTAGACATACTGTAATTTGGGCCACATTGAGAAAATGAACATATGCTGCCATTTCTACTTTTATTCATCAAGTACAGTTGTACATCAGTAGTATAGTATTTATGCATATTAACACATTATGTACATTATCAGGTGCTTTTATACAATATTAAGCACTTAGTTATTTTACTGACTGGCACTTTTAGGTACTTTTTTTAATCATGTAACTCCCCAACTGCACTGCTAATGATAATCTCTTTTACAGTAGAAATGAATCTCTACTACTGCAGCTGTAGCATTCACACAAGCTCTGTTTTCTTGTGGGAGGAAACTGGAGAGAACATGCAAGAACAAACAGAAACTGGGATTGTAACCAGCAACCTCCTTGCTGTCAGGCGATAGTGCCAGCCACTATGCTATATTTGGGCTAAAACCATCATCAGACCATCTACAGTATAGTATATATCATCAAGTCTGCATCAAAAAAAACCTGTTTGACAAGATAAACACTTCTTTTTCCCGCCTGCCCCTGTTCTGCTTCTGTATACACACATATGCTCCCTCAGTCAAGTCTGATTCTGACCTGAAGGATGGTGCATTCTGTTCATAAAGAAATGAAACAGAATAACAGAGAGGAATAAAATCAACAAAAAGTTACATATTGCAACTTTAACTTTTTTTTTAATGGTTGGCAGCTTTTGTGGAGAGAAGCTTGATTTATTGCAAAGCAACTAGTAGCTGTAAACATCACTGCAGAGCCTGAGCAGACCTCACTTCGTATAATTCAATAACACATATGGTTTAGTCATTTACCTCGTTCTCTGCCTCGCTATGGTGCATGTTCATGCTCATGCCTGTCTCCGGCAGTGAACTGGTCCTTGTCTTCCGATCCTCCATATTTAAGAGGTGATCACTAATAACCGTGGAGCCTGACAGTCAGACAGTGGGAAACACTTGCTGTCAACCTCGACTCACTCAGAAAATGATGACATCATGATGACATCATAATGACAGGTTGTTTGCTTTGTTTTGTTCTATTCTAACCTTTATCTGTTTCCATGTAAACTGGAGTTTCTCCCAGAAAGGGACACGTCTCACTGTCTGTCTCTCCATCTTTCCCTAAGTGTCCTTTTAGTGTCTTGTTTCATAGCAGCTGTCCACTTTTCACCCGCCACCCCCACCACCTATACTTCTCCGTGTCTCTGTCATTTTAACCTTCACTCTCTCTCCGTCGGTGTCTGTCATTTCCTGCCTTGCTTTCATCACAGCTCTGTTTCTCTTCAGAGGTGAGTGTTGATGGCTCCAGTGTCCCCCTCCAGCCCTCCAGCCCTCCAGCCCTCCAGCCCTCCAGCCTCGCTCTCTCTTCTCTGCTGTTGTCCCTCCACATTTGCTTGCTGAAAATCAGAAAGCACATCATATCCAAAAAAGGCGGTTTTCACTAGGAAACTAACATTGTATTTATTTCCAGACAGTGCTATCACCGAGTCGTCAGTATATTTCGGGCTGTTTTCATGTCAAACCCAGGTGACGCCCTTCAGTTCCACTGTTCCCCTGAAAAATGACCTTCCTCCCTGCTTCTGTACTTTAAATATTTCTGGATATATCAGCCCCAGAAGGCACGCAATTTTTCACATGATTAAACTGGACAGCATTACAGGCATTTTGGATTTACAGTGGTTTAGTATTAATGATATGACAGGAATTTCATTCCCAGGATAACAGAGATAATCGTTTTATCATTACATTAAACCGTTCTCCGTTGAATTCCCCTCACATTCACTCTGATATAAAGTTACATACAATGGAATGTAACTGTATATGATGGAACAAAAGTCTCTTAATTTCCAAAACCTTAAAAAAGTGAAAATCTAAATTGCTTCTTTACACCCAGTATGTGATTTTGCACTGTTTTCCATGTTTAGATGAACTCGTGCATTGTTGCATGTTCTGTGCTTATTGAGCTTATTTCCAGATTTCTGCTTGTCGACACAACTTCATGTTTTTTTTTTTTTGTTTGTTTGGTTTTTTTTTTACCAGAGGCTTAAGAAAATCTAAAAACAAAACCTCACATATAAAGTTAAAATCTATTAAATTTGCTTTTGTATTTGATTTGGAAGTAATCCAATTTGAGGTCAAATGTTATTAATATCAATGTTTATTCATGTGCACACTCACATAAAAAGTAAATATGGACAATCTGAAAATAGAGATTCCATGGGCAACAAGTATAGGGTTTTTACAGCTCATCCCCAAGACCCAAAAGCAGGAAGTAACATATCATTGTCAGTTTTACAAAATATCATGTCATCATGTATCATATTTTAAAATGTATATTTTGGCAAGGAAGGTTCGTCATGAAAAGTCAGCAGCCTTAAGACCACAAACAACAATATAGCTAGATTACAAAAATAATTAAAAAAAAAAAGGGATAAACATACATTATTATAATTATGTGTGTTTGAAGTCTTAGTTTGAAAGTAAAACACACACAGACATAATGATTAATGTTTCATTTTTGATGGGCACTCAAAAACCAAAACCAGTGGTGAACCCAATACAAACAATAAGTCGTCATGTAATGCATTAGAAAAATATTTACTGTGGCAAACTGTCCATATTGACATATTTTAATATTTGCCCTTCAAATAAAATGTATCTCCTTTACTGCCTTATGTTTTCTATTTTTTTCTTTTAATGACAACATGAAGCTTGTCATGTAAGCATTACACAGTGATGTTTCCAGACTGGGATTTTAAAGAGTAAAGGAGTCATCTTACTTTGCATGAAGCCTGTAAACATCCAACACTGTCATTGCTGTATTCAGACGTACTCGACCAGATGATCCCTCAATATTTTTACGTAAGTCACAGTCGTACAGTTTGGAAAACACTTCTCTCAACAGGGTTTGGAGCCAAAAGAGGACATTACATTCCCTGTGTGCCCATGTCTGTCTGTCTGTCTGCTGCAGCCTGAGCTTGAGTTACATTGCTTTCTTCAAAATTCAGCCATGAACAACAATGGCATTTTTTGTCTTTTTTTTAAATTTGTGATCCCGGGCAAGCTTTTTTTTCCTCCACTTATTCTCTCCCACTTTGGATCGTGATACAGTAAATATATCAGCGCTGGCTGTATGTATGGTTCCAGCCATTTGTTCTGTCTGGCCACGATTTGATGGCTTCCATATGAGTGGGTATCCCCTTCTATTGTAATGGAAAGAGCAATCAGGATCAGTGTGTGAACGGTGGCTGACATCCTGCTCGCGGGCACTGGAAACCTGTTAATATAAGCCTCCACACAAATCCAGACAATTCTTTAACCTCCCCCTCCCACACACGCATGCACACACACACAAACGCAGAGCGAATGAACATCCTTCTATGCTGCGTGTGTTGTCATTCTTCAACTTCTGGTATTATTGCTGCACCATCAGTGCTGGTTACAGCCTCCAGGACAAGGATAGTTGTGGAGACAGCACTTTTTACGCTCAGCTAAAATGGCCATGTCGTTCTCAATCCCGCCTCAGATCCATCAGTGCCAGTGCTCCTGTCACAAAAAAAGAAAAAAAAAGGTGGAGGAGGAGGAGGAGGAGGAGGAGTGGTGGTGATCAGCCACTTGGCAGCAACCCAGAGCAATTAGGAAAACATAACAGCAACTGAAAACTCTTCCAGAAACGGACTCCTCCCACAGTGAAACATCGAAGAAAGAAAGAACAAAAGTACTGAGCTGTTGGAAGCCGAGTGAAAAATAATACAGGGTGAGAATGGAAAGCTGAGATTCTGAAGGGTTGTTTCACTGTGATGTTTGGGAAATGACTGTACTCGGTAACAAAATACACACGGTACCAGCACAAGTCAAGTGATGAAACTACAGAAGATATTCTGGATCCTGGTGAGCAGCATGTTCACATAAACATGCACATAAAAAGGACGACATACAGAATGTAAAAATCTTTAATTAACAATATAATAGTCAGTCAACGATATTTAAAAAAGTGCTTTGATCATTTACAAGTATAACAACATAATAATTAAGTATCTGTCATTATGGCTTTTGTGTGACTACATGACAAACCAACAATTTTTTGATCCCAATAATCCCAATAATACATTATTGGGAGTGCTGTACAGTCTGATAAAGGAAAATAAATTCAATTGAATGTCTAAAAGAAAAGGCAAAAAAGGGTGTTGACTCTGTTACTTAGACCAGCAGCTCCTGTGTCCCTCTGAGCTTAAATCACTGTCTTTCTCTAGGAAATTTGGTGTGGGAGACGTGTATGCTGCAGTTTTCAGTTGAAAACAGCTGTCTAATACGGAGGAAAAGTGTAAAGTATATTCTTAAGATTTTGTAGACTTAAAGATGTGTAGATTTTATTAAGTGAGCCTTTTTCGCAGTATCTTTCCGTGAGTCTTAACTAAAGCATCAGTCTCCATGTTCCCGGCACTGGTGGCTCACACACAGTGCAGTCAATGTGTCAGTTTGTCATTGGTATTGGTGTATCAGGTGTGTGTTTGCATGTCAGCACAAAGATTCCATTGGGCCGCTGCCACTGTCCTGCTTGCTGATTGGTTTGCCTTCATGGTAATGTGAACCTTATAATCTGACAAAATGGAGCACTTGATGCAAGGGGGGGGGGGTCGCTCTGCTTCCACCAGACCCAACAACACTCTAAGTCTCATTGTTAATTCTTTGGACTTTGTAGGGATGGACAGCCAGTTCTTTTGACTTTGTTTTCTCCTTTTTATCTTTAATTAGCAAGGTAATCTGCTGTATTATGGATTGGTTGGTTTATTATTTTGGCCTTTGTCCATCCTGAAGCCATTTGGTCCACCTTTTGTTATTCATTGTAAACAAAATGCACTTCATTCATTCAGTCATCGATTCGGTGGCTATTCTGTGGAAGTTGAGCATTTTTAAGTTATGCCTCGGCCTCTCCTAGATAGGGTGTAACAGCCATACAACTGCACTTAAACTAATCTGAACTATCTCTTTAAGATCCTTCAAATAGCACTCTAGACTTTTTCCAGTCCGGTTAGTGAGGCTCGCAGATGTGTCCACAGTTCACCCCATACCCTTTTCAGCTTCTTCTCATTCATTCTCGCACCAGGAAATTCTGGATTTTCCCACCAATTCTGTAATTTGTTATCAAAAATACAGCAAGCAGAGTTATTGATAATAAAATAATAATTCCATCGTAACCCTTTCTAAACAATGTAAATCAACTGATCTGAGAACGACATTTCTCCTCTTAAAATTAGTTTTTGGAAATATAAATTCATCATTTGTTGAAGGTGTTCACTTTTATTTCCAGACCAAGGTCCATATATGTGAGTGTGTCTTTATTAACATATGACTTCTGTTTGGTCAGGTTGACCTGCGGATTTTTGCCATGTCTCCCTTACACGCCACTAAATCTGGACCATAATCACACCCTAATTCACACACTCATAAATCTTTTTCTTTTTCATCATGAACTAGTACTTCAGTGCCTTCCCACTGCCAAAGGTTGGGGGCCTTTGAAGTCAGAGTGGAAGTGCAAGAGAGGGTTCGTTTAATTTAACTTTACTCAAAGGCTGTCAGGGTCCACGAGGACTCTCAGACGCATTCAGGCAGCTATAAAATTAAGCCCTGCTAAAAAAATGCATCATGATGATAAAGAAAGGAAAAAAAAGGGGGAAAAAAAAGATCATGTTCCAAATTTTGTTTCATGTCATGAGAACGGGGTGAGATAACATTTCAAAACATTGATCAAATCTTCTGCAGGACATACGTTCATGTTACGGTGCCTGCGAGGATATAGAATAGCCTGGTGCTGTTTGCGAAATGAGAAACAGGACCATTGCAAAAGGCAATTTAGGACAAACTGACAGGAGATTTCAGCTGTGGGGATATAACACTCTAGTACGGCTTATACTTCAATTGCTTTGAAACAATATCCAATCCTCCCTTCCCTTTATTCTTCAGGGTCAAGAGGGCAGGATTTGCTATGATGTATACAGGAATGAATACAGAAACTAAAGTAAAGGGAGAACGAGCAAAAGAAAGAGGATGAGAGGAAGCACTTTGTTCATCTTAAAAAGTAAACAACATTTTTTTATTTATTTTTAATTTTTTGCCGAGATATGTTGCTGACACAGCCAATTTTTGTTAGCATGTAGTTGACAGGTCTACAATCTACACCAATTTCTATCTTCTATTTCTATTATATTCCTATTAGCTTCATTTTTTGGACCTGGTGAATATGTCTAATCATATCCTGTACCTGCACTGACGTACATGTTGGTTTGCGTTGAGGTCTAAGGGAATGCCTCAAAAAACTAATTTCAGAAAAGAGCTGTTAGAATCATCAATACAGCTTGGCACTAAGGTCCTCTCTTTTACAATTTCCAGAGTTTGTGCATCTAAAAATGTTCGAAGTATTTATAGTTGTGAACAGAAGCCTTCCAGTGTCTATTCCCAATAAATTTAAATTAAGAGAAGGAAATCAAATGAGAACAAATGTTTAACTTGTGTAGCTCGCTATCTCATTTCAGACACTTAAATTAAGAGAATGTACTGTAAATGAAGGCTTATTGTGTATGGGTGTTTTTTTTTTTGTTGGATTTGTTTGTTTTGTTGGTCTTTAATTTTAGTACTGTGGTATTGTTGTTGATATTCCAGGTTATTCCATTAATTGTACAGGTTCGGCGAAAAAAAGCCTTGAGCTTCAGCCTATTCCCTTTTTTGGTCATAGATTTTGAGAAATGTATGTCAGTCTTTTCTTTTTTTTTGTAAGAACAAAGAAACAAATAAAATTAATTCATTCATATAAGCTCTACTTCACAGCTAAAATGTTGCTGACTAGGTAGTTTTGCCTGCAACAATGTTATTTGTTAATGGTGGACATTGCATCTCCATCACTTTAGCTTAATTAGCCACTCGTCCTACGTAGTTAGTCATGCTGCACACTGCTCCCCTAACATCTGTTAGCTACCTCCAGCACCAAGTCTCAGATCTGCCCACTTTTATACTCCATAAAAGTTGGAGACGGATGGAGCCTTCCCTCCATACTTTACATTCATTTCATTAGTCATTGTGCAGAACTTTTGTTGACGGACAAAACACGGCGATGCCCTCTAGAGGAAATATTGCTTAACGTCAATACCATTGCAAAAGATATGGTATGTAGGGTAGCGATGGAGATAATGTTTGGGACAGATGGATGTAAAACAGATGCAAATGTAGAGTATAAATGGGTCCAGCGAAGTCCAGCAAAACGTACGTACATCGACCAGAAACTAACAAAGAGTTAATTGTGCGCCACATTCCAAACATTTTGCAATAAATTAGATACTGAATAATTACAAACAACAAATGTCATGGTTGTGTATGATCATAGGAATTCAGCACCATCTGTAACTGATAAAAAAAAAAAGAGAGAGCAAGAATGAAAAAGGGTCCTTGTCCCCTCCCTCCTCTCCTCCCCATCGGTCTCCAGCACATTAATTGAATTTGGATGGATTGAAGATCGATGGTGGGGAGGCCCTGCGATTGCTCAGTGGTAAGAGGGATTAAAATTTGAAATCAATTAGTTTTGTGTCTGCAAACCCTTACCTCTTCTGAAAGAGAAAATCAATTAAGGAAATTAAAAGTTGAAGGAGCAACAAGAAAGTCATTTCCAGCGAGCCTCTCTGCTCTCATCTTGGTCAGAGTCCAGGCACACAATGGGAGGAAACAAACCCATGAACTGTATTTATGCACATTTTTGAAGTACTGGATTTGAGGATTGTTAAGCTACTTTATTCATCCACTTGCAAGCTTTTAAAAACACAACACAGTATCTTTCATCCATTTTTGCTTCTAATGTCTCATAAACAGCGGAGTGTGGACAGGGTCGCTCCGCAGATGTGTGCAACTTGGTAAAAGCTCCACCCAAGAGCGAGTTTTCTGTCTGAGCTTTTCACGTGCTTTAATTCCAACAAAATATCAAATGATTCAATATTTCAACAAAGATTTCAAAAAATGAAATAACAAAAAACTGAAAACAGATTTGCACAGCAGAACTTTTATTACTGTCTCTATAGTAAAACTGTATATAAAACCAACATTTAAACTAGATCCACCTGCAGCAGCAACAGCAGTAACATGCTGCTCACACAGACACACACACACACTTCAATCATCAAGGTTCAATCATCAGCAAGAGAAACTGTGGATCATGGATGGGATTATGTGGTGACGCAAACTGTGTGAAACCTGGAATGCAAAGTTACTGTTCCCTGTGATTATTGGAATTGATCAATTAAAATGTTTTAAAGAGAGAGGTCGGAACATTCTGTCGTGACAATGTTCCGGGGGAGTGTCGTGTGATGCCGGACCAGCAAAACTCCCCTTCACAAGACTATTTAAGAGACCATCTCAGACAAATATGACATTTAAAATGTTAGGCTTTTCACAGCAAACTCCTAAAATTCAAAGCAGGGCAATATCCAAATGGCTGTTATGAGTTAGGCAATATAAGTTCTGCCAGCACATTGTTGACTGGACTAAAATATGTGGAGTGACCCCTGGATTTAGCTCCTCAAGCTAAAACCAGGGGTGTGCCACTTTTTAGTGGCACATTGTAAACAATTACAAAATCCGAAATAAAATATTTTGTTTGAAGCTGTGTTTTTCAGACTTGAAGCACACATAAAAAAAAGTGTAATGTTACGGTCCATCTAGTTTAAAACTTAACATTTTGACGCTATTTGCTGGTATCTGAAAAGTTGCCCGTTCAATCCTTGGAAGGGCCAAGGGCTGGGGTGCCCCTGAGCAAGGCATTCAATCCGCTATTGTTCCCTGAGTGCAGATAAGTACTGGCCACTGCTCCTGCAACCCTAACCCTAACCCTTATGTGTTCACTTCTGGTGTGTAATAAGGATGGGTTAAGTGCAGAGGTCAAATTCACTATCACTAAATAATGTGTGAATAAAATGATTAATTCTGGCACAACGTAGGGTACACCCTGGACAGGTCACCAGTTGTTTTCCTTAAGCCCAATTGCTCCTGTTGCAAATACATAAGATTTCCTGATTTTTTTTAATCAATTTTTTTATCCAGGCCTTTTAGCTGCTTGTGATGTAATCAAAGTTTTTTAATTGCTGTATTGGGACTTTTCCTGAGATAATGCATCTGAATACTCTCAACACTGTGAGGATCAGAAGGTTCACCCTCATCTTAGATCCTTCGAGGATGTACTGTATATGACCTTTTGAACTTTTGGTCTGTGGAGTGAGTGAGAGACATGTTGCATGGAACACACACAGTCTGGTTTCTATGACAGAGACCAGTACAATGACTTACATTCATTTTCTGGAGACGTGCTCTAACCTTAACCCGAACATCATCTTCCCCTTAAAATTTAATAATTTACATCATGGGGACTTGCATTTTGTTGTCAAAAAATCCTCCATAGCTCCTAAAAAGCGGGGTAAGGGGCAGGCGGATGGTGATGAAGGCGCAGAAAGATGCTGAGGACAGAAAAGGTTAAAGACTGAGGACAGAGATAGAAAAGGTTAAAGGTAAAGAGACAGGCATCTTCCCTTTGAAGATGAGAGTGTTTTGCCTGGAAACAGACCACACAGCTCAGCCTCAGCTCACCATCCTCGTCCTCACCGCAGGGGTCAGAGGTCAGCCATGAAGTGGACAGCAGCAGCAGCTGTTTTGTTTTTGGGTTTTTTTTTTGTTTGTTTTTTGATCCTTACTGACAACAGTGCAGCACATAAATGACAAATTTTCAACATGGAAATATAAATGACACTAAAAAAACCTAAGAGAAGGATAAAAAAAATAATAATAAGCAAATATCTAAAAAAAGAATACCTTTTATATGTGAAGCTTGATTTGAGCACAAAATTTTAAGTTTTTTGATAAAGATTATGAATGAATTCATATTCATATTTTTCAATTTCAATAATAAATTTACAATTATTCTTGGTGTCTAAGAGTTTCACTCAAAATGATGTAAAAGTGAGTTCATTGAGGGAAGCGATTTGGAACATTTGCATATGAATATATACATATTTATCAAGTATTTAAGGTTATTATTATTTCATTATTTTAATTTTTCATTTTGCTTTAACAGTTACAATTTTCTTGTCCCACTGACGCTTTGAGACTCACTCATTCATTACACTCAGTTTATCATTGACTTAGCGGCTTACTAGTTAGATCCACATGTCATGAACAAATGTGTTAGTATGAGCTTATTTAAATATTAAGGGGAAGGCAGCTAAACACATGAGACTAATTGTGATGATAATTATCGTTAACCCAAAAAACAGGCAGAAGTCCAGATCGAATGCTAAATGGAAAAATGATTTATTTACAAAAGATCCAGCCAACAAAAAACACAAAACAAAAAAAGCAGACAGGTTGGCTGTGCAGAGCTCATACTGAAGTCCATACTGAAAACTGAAAGAAAAAACAAGCGTTTGGAAAAAAGTGATAAGAGGGAAATCAACCTTCAGAGGAAACAACCATATCTTCAAAGTGGCACAGAGACACAGTGGCATGGGACGTTACCACTGGTGACTGTGGATCCTCAGACCAGAGTCTAAATAGAGGCAGGAAGATGAGGATATGGGTTGCAGGTGTGTAACTCAGAGACTCCACCCCACTGAGCGGCCAGCCTCCTGAAACACACAAGCTGCACAGGAAACAACACAGTTTACAAAATAAAAGACAGGAACTGGACCATACAAAAAATACACAAAAAAAAAAAAAAAAAAAAAAAAAAAATTAAATCCTGTGTATTTGTAAAAAGAAAATCAAATAATTAAACTCTTCTGCTACAGTGTGTATTGTATAATAAAAAAAAAAAAAAATTAAATCCTGTGTATTTGTAAAAAGAAAATCAAATAATTAAACTCTTCTGCTACAGTGTGTATTGTATAATGAATTTCATTGGTTGTTCTTTAACACTGAACAATATCTTTTCTGGTGTACAATATGTCAATAGTTTTTTCCACCAGTGTAGTGTTGAAGGTAGACTTTTTGATTTCCACTTTTAGCTGCAGTCATTCTTAAAAGTATTCATTTCTTTTCATCATGGTTAATTTCTTCAAGGATTTCTAAATATCCCAGTATTGATATTTGCGGTCCAGCCTTATCGATTTTTGCAATTCTTCTGACGTACACTTATATATCTTGTTCCAATAATTGCTGAGGTGTGAAGAGCATAATATCAGCCTTATCTGCAACACATCTTGGGCATTTAGGAGATGCACTGGTGCTGGAATCTTGTGCATCCTATGCGGAGGCAGATAAACACAGTGAAGAATATTGAACTGCATAAATCTATGTTTTGAAGTGACTGAGATCTTTTGTACATTTTTTTAATCATTAGTTCCATTCTTCTAATGCCATGGTTCTCAAACTGTGGTACGTGTACCACCAGTAGTACGCTGGCTTCCTCTAGTGGTACTTGGAGGAAAATCAGAAATATGGTTCTACTGTATATGAGTATGTGATCAGAGTGGGGCTGAGGAATTTTGACTGGAGTGCATAGAAAATGAAGCAAATATCAAAATGAGAATAAGTAGTCACCTTATCTCTCGCTCCATCTTAATCTGATTTTACTAGAACAGTGTCTGAAGTATATGTGAGGAAGAGGAGGATGATGAAACAGCAGATTATCTTATTTACACCACTGTATTTTAACATTGGTGATAATGGTGGTACTTTGAGAGCATACATAAGGAAGGTTAGTATATTTTATTATCCAATATAATCCCTCACCTGCAAAAAATTGAAAAAGTGGGTTTTTGGAAGTAGATACAGATTTTCTATGAAAGCAAACTCAGCAAAAGTGTCAGATTTATTCATTTTTGTTTCTAATCTGTTGTCATTCTGTCCATCAGAGATTCTGAAACTAAGGGATCGTTCCATAAAGGTTTATATTTAAATAAATCCCCATTTTCTCCCATTAGCTTGTAACTTTCTGTCCAGTATTAAAATAAACGGCATGTTATTCAATTTTTTGGATGGGGGGGATGACGCAAACTTATTAATTACTTATAAGTTCCTTGTAGTTATATACATACTATATAAATTCAATGATACTTCTTATTCTAATTCCAGAGACTCTCATCAAGGCAAGGTGGTGACTGTCGGAGGGAAACGTAAGTCATTGATATATACAGACAATGAAAGATGTGAATGCTTTCAAGTTGTTTACATAAATCCTACTATTTGCCCCATTAAAAAAATCCTGATCAGTCTAAGTGATTGAATGACTGTGTCTGTTTAACATAACTACCATCCTCATCTCTCATTTGGTGTTGTTCAAGTAGTTGAGAAATTAGAAGAAAGATAAACATGACCGTTCCTGTCTCTGTCCTCACTTTCTTTACAAAAGGGAAAATGCAGCATGAGCTCCAGAAGTTGCTGTGGTGTGTTGTGGGGTTGTTCAGTGCAGGCCTTCACTCAACCTGCAGGTAATACCCTTTTCTCTTTGCACACACATATCCAAACACATATAGACACACTGACACATAAATGATTCATTTACTCAGTGGTGTGAAATATTTTCTATTTGATCTGAGGTTTGGTGCGTGTGGGGTAGATGGCAGATAACAACATGTGATTAAATATGCGATTCTTAATTAAGTGCCTGTATTATACACAAATAAGTCTTGTGCCTGGCGATAGCGCAGAGTCAATGAGCACATAATCTGAATGGTTATAACAAACTAGAATATATGAAGTAATATTCTCAATTTAAAAGAAAATATACACTACATTACTTTTTAAATATCAACTCTTCACTACATATGTTATATGCATCTGAACACATGAATGTCAACTTCAAAATAACATCTGCGCAGAGGCATACAATCACCTTCAGGTATTTCTAGTTATTGTCTTGTATTGTGATTTGTTTTATTTATTGCCACACGCGCACACGTTCACTGATGTCGACAGGTGACCAGGCAGTTCCCAACCATCAGGAGTAAAGGACACTTCAACATGTGGACAGGAGGAGTCAGGGATTGAACCATCTGACTGGACGACCACAGTCGCCCCGATTCTTATTTTCATGCAGTTATATGCCAAGAAAAACAGTGTATAAATATTATATTCCATATCTGTAAATTAAATATGATATAATGGACTGTGATATCAACTGCTTTGAAGATTTTTGCATCAGCTCCCACATATGCTTGTCTTGGAGAGATGTTACAGAGATGTTATATTTGTCCTTATGTATGTGTATTATGTATGTGTAACTGCCTGTTTATTTCTGAATATCTTTACACTGATAACTGCTAATGATGAGAAATTGGCTTATAATTTTGTAGACCAAGCATTGGAACAAGGTTTAAGGCAGAGAACAGGCACCCAACAGAGAGGCTAGTCTACCATTAGTAACTATCAACTGCAATATATAAGACAAGATATTGGTCAATGTTATCCACTATCCCTTACATTATTTTGGAGATCTGTAAGTGTTGGCAGAAAAGTCCAAGTATTTTCCTCCAAGAGATGGAAATACAGACAAGTCATCAGTTACGACTCACATGGGCCTCCCAGTTAGCTGTCGTTTCACCCGTGACTTTAGCCTCACTTCTGCTGCGGTAGACTTGCAAATGTGTGGTGATTTGTGCGATTCTTTTTCACATTTGATTACATTTTGATTACTGATTACACACACACACGGATTGAGACACAGACATAACTCTCCGCACACATTTGTAAATAGTTTTACTGCAATAACAGAGAGCCGAAGTATTCTCCTTCCGGTGTGCACCATGGGACTTCATCTCAGAAGAGGTTTGTATGGCAGTCAATGTTGAGAGACAAATTATTTCTTGAATTGAGCCACACCTCCAAAATAGCAAACAGCAAACTCCTCGTGGTTGTTTTAATAAATGGTGGTTAAAAAAAAAAAAAAGAAGTCCTACTTTTTATAGTTAGCACTTTTCATTGGTACTTATTTGTCCTTCTTCCCTTCCCCCACCCGCAGATCCAGCTGATTACCGGCAATTTGGAGAGGATTCTTCCTTATCTGCTGTCACTTCTGGTACAGATTCATTTGAACTTTTGTGGTATGTTTTGATTTTACTTAATAGTACACTGTATATTCAGGGTTCTAAATCAAGAATGTAATGCTTGTCCACATATACTACAAATATTATCAGAACTACAGTTATAGAGGCCCCCAAGGGTCAGGAGAATATAACTGAATTGGAAAATACAAGCTCAAACACAATGGACCACAACCCCCTCAGCCCAAAAGCTCTCCACCTGTTTCAAAGGTGAAATCATGACCTCATTATGATAGTACTGTTAACAGACAAGATGCACATATGGAGAAATAGAATTTTTAGTTTTTCAATTCCTCCTGGGGGGTCTGAAGAACTGTTTGTGAATAATTTGTTGATATTGTAAATGTACAACTCAATACGTTAAATAAAGGGGTTTTAGAATTAACAGTGGCGTGTATTTCATTTGAAATTAAGTTCCCCACCCTACTTTACTTTTTGGTTGGCAGTCATAACTGCTAGTCCTTTGACTGTTTTTCCAAGGCTTATTAAAGGTGTTAACATTGCCACTTTATTAAAGTGTTTGTAATGATTTAGGAAGAATCTATAACATAATTATTATAAGTATTTTGCTGCAGAACTCTTAGCATTGTCACTTTATTAAAAGTGTTTGATTGTAATAATTTGGGAAAAATCTATAAAATACGGGTATTTTCTGTGAAACTCTTCACATTGTCACTTTATTTATTATTTATTATACAAGTGTTTGATTATAATAATTTACGAAAAATTTATAAAATAACAGTATTTTTCTGCAGAGCATTTAATAAAGATTTCTGTAAAAGTAATGATTCTGGACTTTATTTGAATTAAGACATTTTACTTTATTATTACAGTTTTTGTTTGGCAGTCATTGACCCTTTTTTTACAGTTTTTTTTTTCAAGTAAAGAATTTCTAGATATGTATGGCCTTACGTTTGTCTTTTGTTTTAAATTCACTATATTTAAATTGACTATATTTTTGAAAAATGCAACCCAGACATTTTGATGCATGAATTGTTGAAAACGGCTGAAAAATCTATATGAGGTAGACATTGGAATATGATCATTGTCTGATATGAACCAAAAACAAAGACATTTTGGGGTAATGGTTTGGTATGAGATTAATAAAAGAAGGAAAAACAACATAATTCTAGATTTAATTTGATTTATTGAACATTCATGTAGGTTGCAGTTTGTACCACTTAATGTTTATTGTGTGAATTACATTATTTCACACAATAAACATTTAAATACACTGTATTTAAATGCAGTGGCAAACAGGTAGGTTTTCAGGCTAGATTTAAAAATTTTTAAAATTATAATTGATGTTTGTTCCAGATATTTGGGGGATTAAAAACTGAAGATAGTTTCCCCATGTTTTGTCCTGGGACTTACATTAAATAGTGGTTGTTGTGATTATTAATTGCATTGAAATGTGCCTGACATTCTGTAAACCTGCCTGTGAGGTTTTGGTGACGTGTGCACACCGTGCGCCAGTCAGCTAAATTACCACTAAACCGGCTGCGCTTCGCCTTGCACTGAGAGTAGACCAGGTTGGAGCTGACGAGCTTTCAGCGCACCTTTAGCGCAGCCTTTGGCAAGAAATTGTCACTGCGCCAAGTTGAATCTGTTGGCACCTTCCCCTTTTACGCCCATCTCAGCGCACCTTGGTCTACCAAATTGCCAAATTCGTTGCGCAAGGTGTTGTGGCTGACGAGATCACCACCGCACAGGCTGCGCTACAGTGCGCCACCTTGCTTTTAGGGTTCTAATTTCGTAGACCAGGCCAGGTGCAGTGCAGGCAAGGCGGAGAAGCGCCAAGGGGTTGTATCCAGCATGGGGCGTAGCTGGGTGCAACCTGGCGCAAGTACTCCTGTATCCCACCTCAGTCTCTCCTACCAGAGAGGGAGAGAAGACATGACTGGGTTTAACACAGTCTTCACCAATCAAATGAGCTCCTCTCCTCACCTTTAAATGCACTGTGGTGAGGCGCAGTGCAAGCAGTGCATTTAATTTAATGTATTTGGACAGCATAAACAAAATGTTATCCCTAACCTTAACCATAGCCAATTAATGCCTATCCCTAACCTTATAGCAATTTAAAATCTTAACCCTAACCTTAACCAGTCCCTCAGAAATATGATTCTGCCTCATTAGGACCAGGTTTTGGTCTCCATGTGGACTTCTGGTCCTGACAAACTCAGTGTTTATGACAGACATGGTGGATAAAAAAAGAAGGCAGAAAAAGCTCCTCCACTCCATCTCGCTACAAAAGAAGCAAACAGGCTTTGATATTGTTGAAAAAAGGATCCTTCGAGCCTAGTTGGGAGTAATCTATTCTATACATGTGAAGACACAGAGCCATTTGCTAACCTCGCACTCCTCCTGCACTGGAGAGTCTTTCCCCCAAAAGAGATGAGCTTGAGCGTGATGGAATGAAAAGAGGAGCATGGGGGTATGGATGTAAAAGGATATGGAGAGAGTGGAGGGAATGAGAAGGGAAGGGGAGGGAGAGAATGAAGAGTGGGGAGCGCTGAAGAAAAATCATCGTCTCCCCAAAGTATCTGCACCTGAGAGCAATTTGTCCCCAATTTTGGGAGCTTAATCACACCACTGAAGTGTGTTATGCCCACTCAAGAGCTGACACACGAACACACACACACAGCAGCAGCAGTGTTTGACTGATCTGGAGGGAGTTAGATGATGTCTTCTGGGAAAGTTGCAGGGTTTTTTTTTTTTTTTTTTACAGAGACACCCAGCTCTCTACCACTCTACACACAAAAAGCCCTCTCATTTCTACTTTAGAAATTATGTGTGTGTATGTATGTGTGTAACACCCAAGGTCCTCCATCTTCTGACATACAGGGTGTGTTTTTTTTTTTTTTTTAAGAATCCATGGGTTCTCTTTCATGGTCTGGACACTACGCGTTTCCCCTCTTTTTCTCTCTCTTTTCCCCTTCATTCTTACTTTCTGTCTGGTGAAGTAGGTTGGGTGGAGCCCTTCCTGTGGGCAAGGATAGTCTAAAAAGAAAAAAAAAAGAGAGAAAAACTTTTTTTGAAATATTTCCTTTAATAGTCCCTTTATTTGTCATTCAATATTGCAGATGGTACAAGCAAATAAACTCTGATTACATCACCTTCAAAGTGAACAAAAATAAAACAAAACCGGCAGCAAATAGCAAATAAAATGAGTGAATACATCACTCTTAAACTGAACAAAACAAAACCATACTCCCAACGAAAGAAAAAAAGAAAGAATCAATGAACAAAAGAAAGAACAATGCTCTAACTTCTTCTTATTGGAAATAAAACACATAAAAGAAAGACTTTTTTTGGGGGGGGGGGGCAAAGTTCAACACAAATTACAGGGTAAACTGTTAAACCTTTTTTCATTTAAAGTTCATAAAAAAAAGTTAAATGTTTGGATGTTGTCAGTCAGTCTGTAGAAGTTAACTTCTACTCTTAGTCAAGCAGATAGAAGGCTAGTAAAAACCCTGATCACATCATCTGACCCCTGACTTCTGACCTTGTTTTTCCTGCTGAGCCAAATGGCTTATTTTGCTGTTCCTTATATAAAGTTGACCAAGGTGTGTGCCTGCTTTTTTAATGTGGTCCATAGATGAACCGGGGAAGTGAAAACCATGAAACCATGTCTGCAGTAGAGCCCTGCACCCGACGCAAGACAGTGCAGCGCAGGACACATTTTGAAAGCTTATTGCGGGCGCGGGCGGGAGCTGGACTGCACAATGTGGGAGTGGGCGGATGATAAACTGCAGTCCTTACTAAATATGAGTGTAAAGTGAAATATACAAATGATTAATGTATGCTTATCATACATAATTTGTGCTGGATATTTTATTTGGCATTGATTAATATGTTACCAAGTTACCACTTAAGGAATTATGTGTTGTTGTTTTTTTTGTTTTGTTTTTTCCAAGCCAATGAAAAGACCTTACCTGAGAAAGAAAGCAAACGGGACAAAATATCGCAGATGCGGACGGGAGCGGGACTGAAAAGTACAATTAAGTCAGGACCATTTGATGGCTTTTCTGAACTTGTTTATTCTAGAGAAGTGTCCAGTCTGACTGAGAGCCTGCCACAGGAACACAGTCAGTCAGTGTCATCGTCCAGGTATTTATATGCTTCACTGTCAGCGTTATAAAGAAATGGCACTCGTCTAACTTGTCTCCATCTTCTCATGCGAAAGAAAGAAAGAAAGAAAGAAAGAAAGAAAGAAAGAAAGAAAGAAAGAAAGAGCACTGGTCTATCTTCTCAGTCTTCTTATCTGTGAGTCGGAAACAGGGCATTATCCTCTGGAGTTCAGCCAATGCTGGTTCTTTATGATGGGGTTCTAATAAAAACTGCCCCTAGATCAGATGAGATGATGGAAGGAACATTTAAGATGGAGGAGTAGGAGGAGGCAGCTCGCAGCGAGGGTGAGGAGGACGAGGAGGGAGTTTTGCGGTGAGAAGAGTTTGCTTAAAGCGCTGAGCTGTTATTGCAATGGGCGGCCCAGGAATGCGGCTGCTCTCAACTCCAACCAGAGAGCGAGGGAGAGTGAAGGGAAAGTGGGGGAGGCAATGAGAGAGGAAGGGTGATTGGTAAACCAGAGTGTGACCAGAGAAACCACATTATGTCATCAGGGCTTTATGATCTGCTAATAACCAAATCGTATTGAAGAGAAAACACTCTGGTTTCAATTAGAGTCCACAAACGTCGTTTGACTTGTAGGTATATAAGTTCCATATCTGGGATTTCTAAGCCAGGGCTAATTGTCAAAGCATGTGGACATAAAACGTCAGAGACAGACCAAAGCTAAGGCCAAAGAAATGATGACTAATGTCACCACATGTCCTAATTTAAAAACACGGGACCGCTAAAATGTTGCTTTTGCTTACATTTTGGATTATGCCGCTGAAATCTGTTTTAAATATTCAGTTGTCAGCAAAGACAATACTTTGAACATGTACAAAAAAAAGTACGTTTTTCTTATATTCTTTTGTTTATTTTAAAGAAAACACATCAAAGTAAAAATGCAGAACACTGGCAAGAAAGTTCCACAATAAATTAGTCCATAATGTTTTATTATTTTATTAAACACACTGGAGAAAACTAAAGTTGTCATAATTTTAAACAATGTATACATATATATATATATATATATAGTATACAGTATATCACAAAATATAAAAAATATATATAAATAAATATATATAAATATATATAATTAGTTGATTCTATTTGACCAAATTTTATTATTCTTAACATAATATAATCATGTTTTTAACACATCACCTGGTGTTCATATTGTATTGTTCCTCAATATCTGTCTCTTCTTCAGGATTTACATGAGTTCATTTAAATATTCATGTTGGGAAAAATCCTTTTTGTGATACAACAAAAAGCTATTTTCATTGCCAAGTCACCTGACTAGTTCCATAATACTGGGAACACCTGAACTTATGACCTCAGTATTTCTAAAAGTCTTTTAAATGTCACAAACAAATGATGGGGGAAAAAAAATAATTATGCTTAACACTTAACACTTAATTAACACTTGTGCTGCAGAAAAGAAAAAAGAGCCTAGAGAGTGAAACGATAAATCCATTTGAACATTAAATGGATGATGTTCATCTGGTCACAGAAGCTCAAGACAGACACCTGCCCAAAAATAAAAATAAAAAAAATAAAATAAATGAATAAATAAATAAATTATAACCTGCTTACCTGAACAACAACTGATGAAACAATCTATGTAAATCAGCTATCAGAACAAAGGTTGAAACTAAATGAGCTTTATATCCCGATATATGATATATACTGTATATCTACTAAAATATGTTATGTTGCCCAGCCTTAGTTTGTACACATATAAATAAAGTCTAACTGATTGATTGGCTGAATCCTAGAAGAATTTGGCCTGAGAAGGCTCTTCTCGCTGCAAATGCTCAGTAAAGTCTCCACTAAAGCCTCTTTAGATTTGTAGATTCTGTGTGCAGAAGATAGACCTGCGGAAACCACAAAGAGGGCAGACACAGGTCAATGTAAACCACTCTAGATTTCAGTGAATAAATACCTTATTAATATTTTATGGTATGTGGCTGGAAGACCACGAAGAGCAACGACACTGAGGTACCATTTCCCTCTGGATGTGCCAATGCTCATCAATTGATTAGGTACTTTTAATTAGCAGATAACACAAGCGGGAAACAAATCACTTGCAGCAGCATGAACCCATGAGTGGTAGCGATGGAACTGGGCGGTGCTAACCCATCCATCACCCTGTCTCAAAAGGTCTCTAATTAGCTGCGGCCAATCAACAGAGCCAATCCATCAGCCCTTGCGTCAGCCTGAACCAATCGCAGAGCAACATCAGTCACCGCCGGGTGCCACCCAAACCAATGGTGCAGCTGGATGACGGAGGTTAGCGAGGGCTGGCTGCCAGGGACGAGTTTTTTTTTTTTTTTTTTTTGGTTTGGGTGGGGAGGGGAGTTGCAATGGGCCTTGACAGCTTTATTCATCCGACGCTTAAACAGCCTCCGAGGAGATGCTGAGAAACGTCAACGTGGAGAGGATGATTACGAGAGATATCGATCCCTTCTCCTTCCCTGAATAGAAAAAAGGGGAGGGAGGGAGGGAGGGATGGAAAGAGGGAGGGTGCACTGTCCCACCTCCAATTCATTCTCTCACTATTGCTCATGCTTTGCTTGTGGGTGTTTTTTTTTTTTTGCTGGCAGAGCATCTGCTTTTACAGCAATACATGTAATGCTTACCCATGATCCTTCACTGGCTTTGGAACTTCAGCCCAAATGTGGCAAATACTATGTTTCCATCATGGTATGTTTGGCTTGGTTCAGAACGTTACAGTTTGGAATTGTAAAGCCCTGGGTCAGGGTTGCTTTTTTCACTGAGCAGTACCTTTTCTTGGTAGGTGGGGTGTGGCCCGATGGCCACAGAGCGCGACGTCGTACCGGTACGACGACAAAGAGCAACAACATTGAATGCGACACAACAGACAACAATGGAGGACGTCTAGCAGCTCTTGTTTTCCTGCTCGGTTTATGGCTGTTTGTCAGCTAATTACAGACATTTGTTTTCTTTTGCCCAATAAGCCAGTCTAGCTCCACCCTGACCATACTGTATGATTTTACTGGTATCCAAGGGAAGGGTGTCAAAGACTGGAACGGTTGGGGTACCGTACTGTACCAAACCTAGCATGGCTAAAGTTACACAGGACCAAAAAACTGAGCAGGGCTGGAAAAATGGGCCCTGAAAAAAATGTGGGAAAGAAGCATCATAAAACACTTGTGACACATCAGGCTGCTCTGTGAAGTTCAACAAAGCAAAAATTACGCCATTTGGATTATACTGTATTTTCTTAATGGTAATTGCTTGCTCGTATTTTTAAGTGTTCCTTTCCGTTCATTAAAAGGCAACGCAAGCTTAGAGGAATAAAGTGGGTGAGGAGGGAATGACAGTTCCAGACACACACACGGTCCCTCCTCACTGCCCACATCTGCTTTCAGTTTCTGTGTCTACACTCCGCGTTAAACAGACTGACATATGGTTAGATTAGCACTAATGGAGAACTTCATGCTAACTGTAGGGGAGCCTTTTATAGAAGTATAGCAGTGTATCTACACTCATATGTTCTCATACTGTTGCTATATAAGTTGCACTTCATAATGTATGGCTATATTGTTATGAAATTCACTCTTGTAGTCTATTTAAAGGTAAATATACTCAACTTCTACCGCCAGTTGTTCCACAGCACATGTGGAACAATGTTTTTCTGAGTTGGACTCTTTAAAATGTGTACACACACACACACACACACACACACACACTACAACAGAAGGCTCAAACTCAAATGACCTGGGGGCCAATGACCATCTAGTTTGGTCAGGAGGGGGTGGGTCAAATAACAAAAAGTGGAATACTTTTGGAAAAAACAACTGCGATAAGAGCTTAAAATTATATGACAGTAATCTAACATATTACAGATATTTTGCAGAATTTCAAAATAAAAAAAAAGGGGCCTAATGTGGTCTACAAGACCTCTGCATGAGCCCATGATACATTACTGCATACACGCAGTCTTGTATTAAAAAAAAATACTGCAACATCACAAAGTGAATCCTACAATTTTAATTGATAAATTTATAACGAGGTATGAGGGAAAATCTGATCTATCACTGAAAATTTGCCCAAAACCGTGTCAGTGAAAGTGTACTGGATTTTCTCTTTGCTATCTGAATCCAAGCTCCTTCATCTTATGCACCTAATTCAATAAAATGGATGTGCAATGTAAGTAGGTTTGTTATTGTTTTCTTTTTTTAAGAATGTGTGAATGTGTGGACTGCAAATTAACAAGTATGGGCTCATCAAATATTAAAATTTCAAATATTAACAACACGTATGATCTGCAAGGGCCACGTGCATATGTAAACAGCCAATGATTGTAATCATAATAGTCGTTCATCAAAAAACTACATGTTTACACCTTAAATATAAATTGGGTTGTTCTAACATTTAAGATTTTTATTCAAAAGTATTTTATTTATCAAAATTGTAATTTACATTTATTTTTTA
>JAFBJR010000247.1:2009745-2060341 GCA_016785285.1 Brachirus orientalis
GATTGCTTTTAAAACAAGTCACAAAACAACACTTGCTGATGGAGGCAACAGTGGGCTGTGATGTACAGTATAATGTTTGATTTCCTCTATGGACAACAGGATCAGGAAATAGTTTATTCCCCATTCCTTTGGTTAAGCTGTTAAATTCATACACACACTAAATCATGTATTCCCGACACACATGCTGAAACATAGAGATTTACATACCACAGTGGACACCGTTACACATTAACGCAGCCATTACATGTCCAAACACATAACTTTCTCTCACGCACACTATCCCACTTACACACACATCAGACACTGAGCTGTGGGTGAACCTGGGCAGTGTTTCCTGATGTCATTAAACGTTGGTTCTCCGGGGCCACATTCCACTGTAATACAGCTACTGATCAGGCCAAGTTCAGTAATCACTACTTAGCAGCCACACATAAGGAGGCCAGCAGAAAAAGGCACCTGGACCTGGACACGGGGCCAAATCACTGAGTCCTGCTCAATCAAGTCCACTGATACCAACAGGGCCTCGTCTGAGCCCAACACACATTAGATTAGCTGAGAATGTTACAGTTCCTTTTCATGACTTGGCAGCACTGACGAAAAAATGTCAACTACTTGCCAGCAATGAGTTCTTGTGAATTTGTGAGCCAAACGTTCCGAGAATTTTAAGGCGATATTGGGAAAATAAATTGTCTCTACCATAAATTGGTGGCCAGCAAAAGCCGCAAAGGCAGACCACCGCCATCCAAGTTTTGTTTCTGTCAGTCTGTCCCCTGCTGCTATTACTGGAGCTGACTTCTCACCTGACTCGTGGAGAAAAAAAATAAATAAACGCATAGGGACACGACCACACAAAGAGGAGACATATTTAAACATTTTACAGGAGTTGAAAATGGGGGGTTGAGAAGCTAATGAAGAGTGAAACTGCCAGGAGAGTGCACACATAGGGGGGTGACAAAAAACAATGAAAATCGGTAACAGTGTATAAAACTTAAAGATACATATACTGTAAATTAATATATTTATACCATAACTCTGTGTCCCTTAATGGACATAGCCTTTAAAGGAGCCACAGCCCTCTTGCAGCAGGAAGTTCTGTAGTCAGAGCTCGGAATTTCTGAGGCCATGAGAAACTTGGATTTCCAACTCGGAAATGGGATTCTAAGATGGCTGCCACCATAAAAACACAAAAGCTACTTTGAGCATTAGTAGCACTTCTGTCGTATTTGTTTAGCAGTAAATCCGTTTCATTTTTGAGCACAGACATGTTACTACGCTGTTGGTGTGTGCAAAATACCGTGTAGAATATAAACGCAGGACAGTTTTAGTGTGAGAATAGGAATTAAAACCTACACCAGCTGTTTATTTTTGCATATAAATGTTTGTAATTTTGAAATATTAAATATTCTTTTGGTGTGTGTGCATAGGCAGGGGTCCAGGTTGGGGGGCCTTGATTATCTTGGACATAAGCAAGGCTTCAAGGAAAAAAGATTTGGAACCACTGGTCTAAGTAATAAACCAAAAGGTAGTTTGGAAATCATCTTTTCACTTTTTTATCGTGCACCCATAAAACGGAAGAAAAAAGAAAGTGGGATTCTGGTGTTTTATGAAATACAGTAAGCAAAGATAGATTTTACAGATTTAAAGATTTTATAGATTTTTATAGATTTACCTCACTCTAATTTGTAATTGAACAAAAAAAATGCATTAAACAGTATAGTATAGAATTGCATCAAATCACATCATATCCATCTGAATCAAATCAAGTTAAATCGTATCTTATATGATTAAAAATATCATTTCTAAATCAAACTAGAGCCCATGTACAGAGGTTTGAATCAAGGCCTCTCTGCCCCTGGTGTTTGTTTTTGTTGCAGCTCAGTCTACAGAAAATATATAATCTGATGTAAAAGTGTTTCCGAATGAGCTCCACAAATACTCTTCTGTGGTTATCATCATTTGGAAAGAACAATGTAGGAAGTGTGATTACACTGCATTCGGAGGGTTGTGTGTTTATGTGTGTGCGTCACTGCTGTCAGCAGAAAGCTATAATTCTGACTGTCACAATAAACACCAGTGATGTAAATTAGACCTGAAATAACATATCTCACATTTTTAGAAGAAACATAATTTGTCTCCTCATTATGAAGACGAGACAAGACGACTGACACCGCTCTCATGTCTCTCTGTGGTAATAAAAATAAAATGAGTCTGTCTGCTTTTGCTGTTCTAGTTCTTCTATGGGCCATTCTTATCTTCTGGAAGCAGCATATATATCCTGGTCATGTATAGGCCCACAAAGCAATTCACAATTAAACAGGAATACAGAATGTGTGATCACAATTTATACACCATTATATTGTAGGTTACCATCTGAAGCATGCACAGTCCATGGGTAATGTCAGAGCCTGGGTTGCCAGGTCTGTGCAACAAAATAAGCTTAACCCTAGACCTGTCAAGATTCTAACCAGGATCCCTCTGGTTACAAGCCAAGTTCCCATTCCGCTAGGCCATGGGTTGCCCCAGGTTAGGCTACTATATATTGAATTCAAACCATATAAGTTTTCTGTCAAATATGCTAAATCTGTTGCTTTACAACTAAAACTAGAAAAGCCCTGGGAGAGCACAGCCAAGCATCTCATTTATTGTGATTTGTACCCAAAATTATTTGTCCTAGAATTATTTTTTTCTGCATTATTGGATTCTTTGACCACAAAAAACATACCCTTAGCATTTGGAATCACCTTACAATCATGATTAGATTGATAGTTATTCACGAAAATCAATATTTCTGTAATGGTGGTTTTATTTGGGATCTAGCTTTACAGCTATTAAAGATAGCCCAAATCCGTTTACACACAATTCAGCAGAATCTCAGCTACAGTTTGGATGCAGACATCCAAACTGTAGCTGCATCCCACAAGCCCTCTACTTTTTCCTGTTCTGGATCATAATATCTGGAATGTTCACAAGATCTGGAAAAATATTTGATATATTATAGAACCTACATTGTGCCCTTTTTTTGCCCTGGCCATTTATTGTGAAGTGGCCGTCTCTCACAATGATAAAGAATCTTTCAAAAAATTCCTGAATCCAGGTGGTGATCCATATCACCACCAATCTGCTCATGTGTTTCATGTCTCATTACATACCTTTCCAGAAAATTCATCCGGAAATTTTTGAGTTATTTTGCTAACAGACAAACCACTGCCGGCAAAAATATAACCTCCTTGGCGGAGCTAATACCATCCTTGCAAAATGGAACTAAGTAAAGTTTCCATTGTAGCTTTTGTTGATGCTTGATCCTTTTCTTTATGCAAGACAGGTCTTTTCAACCAAAAAAAAAAAGTCAACCCAACAGCACCACTTTTAAATTAACTCAACCCCCTGTGGAAAACTGCAGACTTGGCAAACCTGGTTTAAGCAATCACACATTTTACTTTGCACTTTCCTAGTATGCCAATTAACAAAGGTGTGATATGCTCACATAACCAAACAACCCACAAATAAATGTTACTGATTGCAGTTTAAATCTATTTAAAAATTGCAGTAACATCAACAGGGACTTTTCCAAACCCTACCATCTTACACTTGCACTGGATCTCCTTATATTTGTGCTGACTGAAACAACAACGAAGCAGAAAAAAGGAGAGAGTTCCAGAAAGATGGGCAGCTGTGGAGAAGAACTCAGTGATGCCAAAATTTGTAATCATGAAATTCTATACTCGTTCTTTGCTGGTCCTTAAAGACTTACAAAAACCTTTCCAAAAATTGCAGATATTAAAAAGCAGAATATAGGAGGAAGAGAAAAAACCCTCTGCTGCTGGGCTATACAGTAGTGGTGGAGTACTCATTTCCTACCTAAAACAGAGGGAATGTCTCAAACTGTCCTCACAAAGCATCAAAAGACTGCCTGTTTTGTTTCTTTTGTTTTTTTGACAGACACAATTCTAATCAGAGCTGCCAGCAGTACCTGATTCTATAGAGGACAACAAAAAGGGAGGAGAGTAAAAGAGGAGAACGAATCATCATCTCAGGTCTACTGCCTTGGAGCAAGAGGGATTGAAACGACAAGATACTGGACACAGTGTCGAGTGCTATGTAAAGCAGAAAAAAGTGAGTGGAGACAGTGAGAGAGAAGAAGGGGATTTTTTTTTTTTTTATCTCCACTCAAAGACAGCATGTTGACACCAGTCAGTGATTAGCCTTGTTAGCTCCCTCACACCGACGCATGCATATTTCACTAATGACTAAGTGGAAGGTGGAGAGATTTCCCATCTTCACTATTCATTGTCCTCCTTTCATCCATCTGCTCATCCCCTCAATTTTCCCTCCCACGGTACAACGTTAAATGTCGATGGAAAGGCAAGATGGAGATATTACCCTGTGTGTGTGTGTGTGTGCGTGCGTGTGCGTGTATGCTGTGCAGGTCCAGATTTAGGCTGGACAGTCCAGTCCGGATTTTTTATTACCCTGTCTGACATCCAGCAGTGTCCAGCTAGACACTAAGTTGTCCTTCTTTTGTAGTTGTGCAGCACAACATACAGTGCCCAAATATCTGTTGCCTAACACATAATTGGCTAAAACTAGTGTTGATCAAATATGTCTGATATATTGCTGGTTAAAAACATAAACAAGGCTTCCATGTGCTGGCTACTCACGGACAAGCTATGATGCTGCTGCTGTTGGTCCTGTTGGCCCTGTTTGCCAGCTGTGGCTAAAGTGACAGAAATGCCAAAACATAAAAAAAAAAAAAAATCTGAATGATTAAACATAGGTTTGAGTCACTTTCACCTTTCCTTGACAATGGATACTGCCAGAAAGGGGCAGAAATATGGCACATATACATTCACCTATGCATTTACTTGATATGATGCAGCTTTAGTTATTTGTTACATTTATTTTTACCTTTCACTGACTGAAAAGTTTAAATTACACAATCTTAATTTGCACCGACTCAAACGATTCAAGAGAAGCATAGTTCAAGTCCTATTCCAAACATTTTAAGTCCAGAAATGTTCTGCTTTCAGTTTGTTGTTTAACTCATTTATGACTAAGAATGCACTAAGTTAAGACTGTGCACTTTGCAAGGTACCGATTTCTCATCTCAGTTGTCAGTTTTTGAAACACATGTTAAAGATATATACTGTATATCCTTTGTTTAACCTGGTAAGAAGAATTTTCTTGTGAATATTAGTGAATAAATATAAATACAGTGAAGAAATATATTTTTCTTGTTCTGTTATGCATACATCATGATATAGCATAAATGAAACAGTCTTCCAATGAATAAAGCATCTCAGAATCACTGTATCATCATGGACAAAATTGTATTGGCCATTGTATTAGTGTGGAGGTGTGTGTACTTATAGCTATGTGAGGACTTTTAAACTATAAGAAGCAAGGACATTTTCAGTCACACCTTCAAGAACAACTGAAGAGGGGATTTTGGAAATTAGTTAACTCACCCAGCTACGATATGACATGGAATATAAGCAACATATACAGTATGTGATTGAAGAACTAAAATGTTAATTTTGATGTTATGGGGACATTTAAGGGGTGAGGGAATGAATGTCCTCACTAAGATGGCTTTACAAAAATGTGTGTGTGTTCTTGTATTTGTTACCTCTTTAGGATATTTTCTGTCATAAAAATTGACCTTGTGTCAACCATTAATCCTCATTGAGACCAGAACCTGGTCCTAATGAGGCAGAGCCTCATTTCTGAGGAACTGGTGAAGTTCAGGGCTAAGATATGGATTGTGGTCATGGTTAAGGGTCAGGACAGTGATCTGTCCAAACGAATGGAAGTCAAAGTGAGCCCTTAAAGTCTGCGTTATATAAACTGTTGCATTTTAAGGTGAAGACATGGTTGGGATGAGGTTAGGATTAGGGTATTGTTAGGGTTAGGCCAGTAGTAATTATGGTTAAGGTTAGAGTAAGTCTTCAGGAAATGAATGTAAGTCAATGTAATGTCATGGAAACCTGACTGTGTGTGTGTGTGTGCATGTGTGCCAGATGCAGTTCAATTGGTTATTGTAGCAACTCCAGGAAGTGTAAAGGGATCAGTGACATTAAATGGCTGACAGGGTCAACTATCAGATTCCCTGAAGACAAGCCTGGGCAATTAGAGAGTAACAACTCTCTCTCTCTCTCTCCCTCTCTCTCTCTCTCATACACACACACACACACACACACTTAAATGACTAACTTGCATTAGATACTGTGGAAAAAAAAATGATAAAGCCCTGCCACACACTAGTCATATTCCAAACACACTTAACCACCACACATATACAGTAAGTCAGTGCACACACACACACACTCATCACCCTGTGCTCTTGTTAAAAGGGAGTTTGCAGCTTGCAGTAAAGCAGGACTACAAATTGCCATGGCGCATCAGGTAACAAATTGGCAGGGCTGTTTTCCTTTGACGCTGATTGTGGGAGTGTGCGTTTTCCAACGAGTCACCCCTGCTGTCAGAGGCCCAGGCTCTCGCCGGAGTGTGAATGAAAGGAAGAATGATGGAAACATCATTCATGTACCCTCTCTGTGTCTCTGTTCGTCCCGTCTCTGTTATCCCTGTCTCCCTCTCTGCTCATTACCCCTGTCGTCCTCGGCTATTTTGTTTTTTTCAATCCCACCCTGTTGTATTAATTTTAAAGTTCAAAGTTTTAATTCAACTTGTAGACGAGCAGCAGAGCAGGAAGAGAAGAATGTGGACACTCTTTAACCCCCCCCTCACCTTCCTCACCTCTACAGGAAAGAAAAGAGCCCACTGGTGACCAAGCTTACACACATTCACACATGCTCAAACATCCACACTTAGTCCTGGATGAACAGCCCGTGATTGCCCATCAGGAAATAGCACAGTGGTGAAGTCTTAACATTACAGACCGAGCTCTTTCTTCTCCTTTCTCTAAAGCCAGTTTAGGCTTTTATGGCACAATGACCCCTCGTTACTGGGAGACGTCTGTTGTGGGACACAAGCAGGCTGAACAAATGCTGTTTCTTCCTCAAGTCCCATCTTGAAGGTTTGGAGAGTTATTTTATTGATGAAGCAATACAGTAAATACTTTATGCTCTTGTCATGTTTTTAAGAGCTCTGTTGAAAAGATTCCCACCAGCTTTGAGCCAGACTGAAACCTCTGCACCATATGGATAGTTTTTAAACCTTGTACCTTGGTTTGCTTTGGGTTTCTGCCCCGGGGTACATTCATCCATCTGCAATTGAGCAGAGACTTTATTTTAAGAAGCCATTATCGGCCTCAAAGCAGGTTCAATAAGCATCACTGTAATACTACTGGGATACTGCATAGTTTCCTTTAGCACTCATTTTATTTTCAGCTAATAAGCAAATGCCAACCAAATGTACTGCTGCAGCACTGTACCCCCAGACTACAAAGTATCTTTCATTCAGCTACAAATTAAAGAACATAATCATATATTTGAACACACAAAGAGTTTAGCCCATTACATAAAAGAATGATTCACATATGCTGAAGAGCAAGAGGGCTAATTAGTGCCGACTGGTAAGACAGCTGCTGAGTGGGCCTCAGCATTCAAATGAACTTACTTAAAGGAGTCAGTCAGTGTAATTAAGTTTATAAGGCAGGGCTGTTTAAATGTATGTTACAGGCTGTGTAAATGAATGTTAGGTCAAGGCTGGAGAATGTTAAAGGGCTCAGCAGACTAATGAAGTGAAGCCTGATATTACAGGAGCCAGTGATAGGTCACAGCATCATCTAGCATGGATATTAGGCTCAAGTTCAATTGGATAACCATAAACTTGCCAAATAAGGCCACAGTAGACCAGCAGCTTAGTCAACACACAGTTACTATATATTTTTTTTAACTTGTGATATGGGATTTTTATCCATGTAAAATTATATATGTATTATCCTGCAGGCTATGATATGGCACACCCCTTGTGTGCAGATGCCAGGATGACCAGCCCTTTGATTGGACACATGGTCAAGCCGAGGGCACGTCTGTTTGGACGCAGCACTAACAGATGGATGAACAGACAGGAGATGTTCCTGAGTCTATTTTTCCTCCTTCGGTTAACGCTCCCTTCCAGACTGTCTCTCTGTTTGTCCCTCCCATCAGTCATCTACAGCATTATCAGCTGAGCTAATATTAATGCCGTTCACATCCCAGTATCCTCCTCTGCTCACAAACACACACAGACGACATGCAGTAGACATCCCATAATTCTTGGTGCTCTGTCCCTGATGCAGTCAAATATAAAACACTCTATATAAAAGGGCATACACTAGTTTTATTGCATTGATGTCAGCTTGTGTGCTTTAAAGAAGTCTACACACATATCAGTATACACATGTACATCTAAGTCTTTCTAATATATTAGTAGACTTATAAGTACATTTTGCCCCCATTGTTGTCTGTACACTGCAAATAGCAGTCCTGCTAGAAATAAGCAACATAGTCTTGGTTTAAATTTTCCTGTTTTAACAAAACGAATCTGCCAAGGGGGTGAGCAAAACGTTCTTGGCTAGAATTCTTGAACCTAGCTTGTAAATCTAGCCACTTTTGGACTGTAATGTGCTTTACAGTGAGGAAAGAGAGACCAAAAACTAGACAAATCTGGCCAAAAGTGTTTACTAAAACAAATATTAAGCTTACTTTAAGAATTTATACCTTAGCATTTCTTATATTTGGAGACACACCAATCCATGATAGCGAATTTTATTATTGTATTTAATAAATCCTACACAACAGTAAGGAACACTCAAACTAAAAGCTGTTGGGATTTGATATAAACCATTGTTTTCGTTTGTTACTGGTAATTAGAGCTTAAAGTAAATAAATTCCAGACCTACAATGAAATTCCATTTTTTGTTTTTGATTACCTTAAGTTTTGGTGCAGGGTGATCAGTTTACAATGGGGGTCTCACATGAAGATCACAGAATTTTACTGACTTAGCTGTCATATTGCACTATACTCATATTGAATTTTATTTTAAATTATACTCACTCTCAGGTGTAAATAATGGCATTTTCTCACTCTTTTCTATTTTATTTTCCTTAGATTATTTGTCTGAATCTGTCATAAGTTTTAAAGTGAGCAAGGTAAATATTATACAGTTAGTGGGTAACATTTAGAATCTGCAATAAAAAGTGCCGATTGAAGATGTCCTACATTGTCTAAAGTTGCTAAAAGGTGATGTACCCCTGACAGGAAATTTAGAAGAAATCTTTAGCCATATATTTTAAAGTGGACATGTGCAGTCTGCTCCTTTAAGTACAAGAGAATTTCTGCACCCAAATAACTTTTATATCTTGTGCAAGACCTGGGAGTGCCACAAAGAGTTGGGGCGGCCTTGCTGAGTGAAGAAGAGAGGGAGAGAGAATACTGTGGAGAACAGAAGGTAGAGGGAGAGAGTAAACTCATTCTGCTTGGCAAAATAAGCCCTTCTATCTTATAAGGGAGAGATCTTAAGTTTCCCAGGATAACAAAAGGTACACAGAGGTTGCACCTTCTCTTCTTTAGCTTTGCACTTAAATCCAGCTCTGTATCCCTGCTTCCTTCTTTTTATCTCTGTGGGCATCTGTGGTCTTTCCACAGGGAGTATCCTTGTGTTGCACAGTGCTAATAGCTAATGAAGCCATGGCGGAATGATCTCCTGTGGTTTTCAATAGTCCACAAAACAGTAGAAGACATAAAAGTAACCCGTGAATAAATAAATAGACTGCTTTAGCATGTTCTACTGGTGATACATGCTTTAGCATGTTCTACTGGTGATACATGGTTGCAGCTCAACCGAAAACTGGCTTCTATGTAGTGCACCCATTCAAAAATATCTCACCAGCGGCCAGTATTCTTAAGATATAGTAGACTTGGTGTTCTCGTTTACACTCCCAGTGAGGAGGTGAGAGAACCAAGAGGAGAATCACTGATAGTCAGAACAGAGCCAGAGGACTTGTAGTGTTAAAAGGCATCCATCCTCCTTGTCTGGGTGTCTCCAGCTTTTCCTCCTGCACGGACAGGAGGGTTTTGACTGGGCTGCAGGTGTTGCTCACATCCTTGGCCACGGGTCAGTGGTTTTGTGTCGCTTTGGCCTGACCATGCTCTGCTAAATGTACTAGTTCACCTATGGAGGAGGACCATTTGGTACCTGCCATCAGAGGTCTCAAGCGTCATGCGCACTGACTCAAACAAACCATACTAAGGGGTAAACACACCAAGGTTAGACTTAGTCGCACTTAACAAAACTGGTGTGAACACACCCTCAGGCAAGTTGCCGGCATGGCACAGTCAGTGCTGGATGCAAGCAAATAAACCTGAGCTTTCAATTTAATGCTGGTTTTCTTCCAGTGTGTTGGCAGGAGATTATCATTTTTTGAAGCAGATGGTTACAAAGCAAGCAATCGATGGAAAAAGTAGTAGTTGGGAGTCTTGTTTGTTTGGAGAAGTTAATATTTTATGTCTTTCCAATTCGGAGCCTTTGGCACATCCCAGTCTCTCTCACTCTCAAATGTGGCAGCAGTTCAATCTCTCCACTCCTTTCAGATGTTTCCTATCTTTGCCCTTAAGGAATCCACTTCTTCCTGTTTCCATGTGCCACTGCATGAACTTGCCGATATTTCCTTGCAGCCAACTTTAAGTTGAGAGCGAGAAGGAAGAAGCAGGAGAACATTAAAAAAAAAAAAAAATGCGAGCACAGAGAAGCTGTGTGCACTGACAGCTCACTTCATGTCTGTCCAAACTGGGACACTTGACTCCATTTTCTTGGCTTATTCCTCATGCCACTGGGCTGCCAATTCATGTTATGAGAGGAATGAATTGAGAAAGTGAGTGCTGGCTTCTGCTCTGTCACTAGGACATGACGGAAGGCTTCTGGATGTGTATTGGTGTTGGTGACAGTTTGTCTGGGACTGATTGTCCTTCCTCTGTGCAATCACGGAGGCTTGATTTGGTGAGATGGTTCATTTCCTGACGCAGTCATTAACAATCAAAACAACTATCATGACCAACTGTATTATTTTGGCTTTTATGTCCACTTTAACTGCTGCTTAATGATTGGGAGCCTTTATTTTACTCTGCTGCACATACACTATGTTTAGACTATGACTTGACTTCTGGACTTCCTGCAGTTCAGGGGTGGGAGGGAATCACTCACTCCTTGCATTTTTCAGGAAAAAGACACAAAGGAGCGCACAGTGTGAGGGCTGCTGCCTGTCTAAACAAACAGTGCAAAGATTAACTACCTCTGAGATTTGCTCTGGTATCAACAGGAGAAAAGCTGATAACAATGAGCTGCAGGGAAACATGTAAAGTAAAGGGAGAGAGAGCAGGACTGTAATCCATTAACATTTTACAAGAGAAGTCTCTGGCAGAACTGGGATCAGTTTTACTGTCCTCATTAGCGGAGGCACTTTACTGGTCCAAATGAACATCCTAAAACATCACCATTCATTTTAACCCTTTTGAAATCAATCAAGTATTAATTTATCTATTTAATTTGAAAAATACTGATTAATTGGGTCATTTTTTTGTCTTTTTTTTTTAAAAAAAAAGAATAACACTTGGCTGATTATTATTTAATAAATCAAACAGTTGTGACCAAGATTCAATATTCCCTCTATTGGAGAGGAAAACAAACTTATGAGCTTGGCTTTACATGAAAATGTAAAGATAAAAGGACAAACAGGGTGAAAAATGAAACATTAAATAAAAATATATAAACTGATATATACTGATAACACCAAAAAAAATAACACGGTCATGACACAAATAAAATACTAAATAAAATAGACTGACAGCTGTTGTATTGTACATATATAATATATAAATAATATTGCTTGTGCCGCAGTTGTGTGACTGATTTTAGCAGCCTGATCGCAGCTGGGCATTGGTGTTGGTTTGCACAAACAAACCACTCAAGAATGGATATGGGATCAGTCACTCTGGCTGAGTTAGCCTGAGTACATCCATTTATGTTTTTATCCGTATGTGTATGTGTCTTTACCTGTCTAAACAAAGAAAACAAGCAATCCAAGGAGGTTCAAACAACTGTCTGCTTTAGGTCCAGCTCAACTAGTAACCTTACAGCCTTACTTCTTACAGTGCAGTCTATATTGTGTGTATTTTTGCAAGTATTTGCAGATGAGATCTAACCAAATTGAACACATAGGTGCATATGTGCTGATAGAAAATCTGCCCAGACAAACATCATGTTGATAAAAGAAGTGCTTGATGAACCAATTTAAATACAAGTCAGCTGCTCAATAGAAACATGACATATGTCCCCTACTGCCCATCAAAATAACAGGCCCATATTGCACAGGTACTGCATTACCTTTAATGTTAAATCTGTTTCAGTCATGCAATATACGATGTATTATTGGTAGCCTCAGTCTTTCAATCAGTTTTTCCTTTTAAATAAGAAGAAGACGACAACAAACACCCACCACCAAACCCAAATATTTAATGGAGGATGACTTATTTCCTCCTTTAGCTCACCATGCAAATTGGCCCTTTTAAAGATACATGACCCACTTAATGCCATGCGTGAGGAATTAAAATACATTTCTATATTTAAAAGTTCAAAAACACTTCACCAGTGTTCCACTGCAAGTCTGTCCACCTAATAGATTCCAATCCGCAGTCGTCCAGTGGATTCAATGGTTCAACTGTGGAGATGATTTGGAACTGATAATTAGGATCAGGGTAGCAAGTGGCTTGTCATCGTAGCTAATTAGCATTGCTTTGCATTGTTAAAGCAGCAGTAATGCTGCAGCCAACAAAAGTACTGGGATTGACCAAAAGTCCAGAATCAAACATGAGTTTCCAGAAACCCAGTCTCACTGCAGAAGAGTTTCTAAGGACTCAAAAAGAGTACTTTGTGTTAGCAGTGTTTCGCTCAGTGTCAGTTGTTAGCTCCAGAAGCACATGTCACGAAAGAGGTTTTGCTCTCTTCTTCACTTCCCAAATGGAAGGCATGTTTTCATAGTGGGAGGAAGCTGCAGTTAATTGGGTCAAGGCAAGGAGCTGTAGGTGCGAGGTGCAGTAGCTGATTGGTTGGCAGTAAAGACTGGCAGCTGGAGGAGCCAATACCAACAGCATGCTGAAGGATGTAACAAATACCAGAACTTGCTCAGTTTACTGGGGTTACATATTTTATTTGTTGCATTTCTGGGTAGTTCATATTTCTAAATTAACCCCAGCTATGGGGAGAGGACACATCCAGTGAACTCCTACTGCCAGTCCCAAGTCTGGATAAATGGGAGGGTTGCACCAGGAAGGGCAAAAATCTCTGCCAAATCAAATATGCAGATCACTGAGGCAGGTGATCTTCTGTGGTGACCGCTAGAGTGGTAGCGGCTGAAAGAAAAAGAAACATACTGTATGTGTCACTTTTCTACCAATAACGCTTGCATTTCTTATACAAACTACGTCAAAGTTGGCGCTACACACACTGGTGCCCTTAGTGAGTCACCTGACATGTTTGAAGACTGTTTGATGAGAACTGTTCAAAAGCAGCACAGCAGGAGTCGGCAGTTCAAGATGCATTCAACTGAACCAGGATGAAAATCTGCACAGTTCTGTTAATTCATTCACTCACTTAATTCATTCCTTTCATGTGCAACAAAAGGATATTATAACATTTGTTTAAATATAACCAAATACAGACTCTTTGCTTTGTCAGTTTAAGTTGCCCTATGAGGACATAGCTAGTGGCAGTCATAACATCTTTATTTTATTTTATTTGTCCACTTTACTTCATACTGTTGTCACACTTAAACCACACTCAACTGTATACTGACACACCCCTGGAAGGCATTGATTTATCACTGTGTCAATGTAAGAGGCTGTACCACTAAAAAATACACAAAACCACATTATTTTGGGGCAGATGTATTAACATTTAACATTTTTCTGTCATACTTAAATGTGGTTATCAAAGCCTGTAGAAGCCATTTTGTTTAATTGTGTAATTTTAAACTGCATATTTTATGCACTGCATGTTTTATGTATTTTTCTGTGTTCCAATCAAGTGACTGAGAAATAATTATACGGTATGGTCATTATAGCATTACTAAAACAACAAAAGCTAATGGTAACCTAAGACATACTCAGGCTAGCTCAGTCTGACACATTTCAGGGCCAGTTCCATGCTACTGCTTAATCTGGAAAAGGTCTGTTTTTTTTGATCCACAAAGAAGTGTTTCCAGGCAACAAAAGTGGGTCTACTCTCGCACCAACTCTTTGCTGGTCCAGAAGTAAGAGCTGCTTGGAGGCACCAGATCAGTGTGAGGAGGGAGTGGAAATTTCCAGTTTCACTATACTAACCCTAACCCTGCCTTTAAAAGAATAAAGTAAAGCAAATATGTACTGTATGTTTGGCGTGCAAAGTAGATGGGCAACACAGCTGTGTAGTGGCTGCAATGTTGCCTCACAGCAAAAAGACCCAGGTTCACCTCCCGGCCTGAAGGAGCTTGCATGTTCTTCCCGTGTGCACGAGGGTTTTCTTCAGGGTGTTCTTGTTTCCTTCCACCGTCCAAAAACATGCAGGGGTTGATTAGACACATGAACGGTTGTTTTCATGGCCATGGACTAGTGACCTGTCCAGGGTGTACCCCGTCTTGCACCCTATGTCAGGTGGTATTGGCTCCAGCTCCTTGTAGCCCTCATGTGGAAAATGAAGCAGTACACAGTTAATGAGCAAAGTGGCCCAAACATGTCTATATATGTTTAAGTTTAGGCAGATGATTCGGTTAAACATCTTAATTACACCCCCACTAGTATGTGAAAGTGCCAGGATCTCTGCACGGCCACCCACTGCAGCACACAGGAAAGGGCTGCTGATGTCTACTTTGCATCTCTGGCTCTATTTTGCTGTTTTCTGTGATGTGCTTCCTCGCCTTCATGTGGGCTTGCTTGAACAATGAAAATGATACAACACAGTTTCCAGTGTGGTTTTCGTCTATCTATCATCGCTACGGTAAAAGTCCAGTTGTGGTGTTAGTTTCTCAGAGTGAAGGAGTGAAGGCAATCATGGTAGAGAGGCCATTTTTGAAGTGAGGTTCAACAGCCTCCACTGTTGCAGGGACTGAGTTACATATTTCAACACCACCACACATGCTACATTTTAAACTACAGGGAATTGTTTTGCTTTTCTTTAACTGCAACCACTTGCTCTTTTGCCCTTGCTATGCTATTATTGTTACTCTCTCAGGAGCGCAAAGCAAAGCAAGGAGAGGATTGCTGAGAGTAAGTGGGCACACGGGAGAAAAGTTCACTCACATATCGCAAAATGTTGGTTGAAATTCCACAATGTGAAAGTATTTGAAGGAGGAATTCACAACAACATATGTTGACTAGTTTTTTCTAACCCATGGGTTTATGTATTCATAATAAGAGGGAAAGGTAAAAATATGCCTTCTGTTGGACATGGGTGGATGCTTTCATATATGCATGCAAGTACAGTACGTATGTACAAAACCCATTTTGAGAAAAGCTGGTACACGTTATGGAAATGCAACGAAAAACTGAAATCTTTAATTGTTTTGGGAAAAATTAAGATTTTATTTCTTGTATTGAAATTAATGCCTGCAACAAACAAAAATACTTGGGCCACAGCCAAGTTAATCACTGGGGCTTGTCACCTTTTCTTTTAATTACACTTTTTGATTGTTTGCAGATTCAAGATTTTCACACCTTTTTTTTAATTATTGCATATAGATGCCCGCTGTCCATGTCCGTTTTTGCTGTTTATGAGACATAGCTTGGAATCAGCCTGAGAGAAAATGGGCGCATGAGGGCGTGTCCTCAAATTTTCTTATTTGCACAGTGCGTAATCCTGGCGCAAAGTGAGGCGGGTGAGGGTTGTATTTAGTGTCTGAATTATTCATAGGTGTGTTTGGGGCATAACCTCAATTAAGCCAATCAGAATTTCACTTGTCATTCCCTTTAATAGCCAGGTGCACCTGTGCCTGGTGCATTAGTATTTAAATAATGAGATGGATCTGCTTGTGTCCAAGGTGCAGAATAAATATAAAATAACACAATTTGAGATGAAAATCAGAACTTTAAAGAAATGTGCCAAAGGCAGGTTTAAAGATGAGGGGAAGTGCCACAAGTTAATGGTGATGAGACATGACCTCAAGGCTTCACATAGTGCAGCTGCAGTACACATAATTGTTGTTTTACATGTTTTACATGACATAGTGTCTGTGAGACATTTTGTTTGTTCATATATCAATAAGTATAACAGTTTGACTGAGTTTCACACCCCTTGATTAAGATGTTGTCTTGATAGTATATGTTTCCTCCAAATTTACAATATCAGCCTCTGCATCAATGCCTTCATATATGCCTTGAGAACTGATGCTCACGCATACTTTCACACATAGTGGTTTTTACATCTATTCTTGATGAGGGTCTGAGTGATCTTTTTTTTGTTTTTCATGTGGAAAAACAAAGGGCCACACAGTTGGTGTAGTGGTGAGCACTCTTGCCCTTGCAGCAAGAAGACCTGGGTTTGTGACCTGGTCGGAACAAGGGCCTTTCTGCATGGAGTTTGCATGTTCTCCCCGTGTGTGCGGAGGTTTTTCTCCAGATTCTCCAGCTTCCTCCCACAGTCCAAAAACATGCAGATGTGGGGATTAGGTCATTTGGATGCTCTAAATGGCCCATAGGGATGAATGTGAGAGTGGATGTTATTTGTCTCTATGTGGCCCTATGATGGACTGGCGACCTGTCCAGGGTGTACCCCTCCCCTCCTCCGCCTATGTCAGCTGGGATTAGGCACCAGCACCTCCCACGACACATGTGGAGGATAAAGTGGTAGAAGATGAATGAGTGGAATCCAAAATCAACTTTTTTTGTTCCCCCAAAAAAACAAGCTTGGATGCGCCAACCACAGAACATGCTTCGACTCTCTAAGTCCAGATGAGTTTAGGCCCAGAAAAAGTTCACAGCTTCCTCTTTTCACAATACACTTATAGAATGCATTTCCTGACGCATACTGCCTTCAGTGACAATGATTTACCAAATTACATATCCAGGGATAGCCATCCAGGGATGTCCATCATGGCTGCATCATGTTTTCTCATATGTTATTGTTTGAGAGCGCAATATTCACACACAGTCAGTTTCAGCCTTTGGCCTTTACACACTGAGATTTCCCCTGACTCATTAAAACCTTTCACAGTATCATGAACTGTAGATTTTGACTGACCTAAATTGTTGCAATCTTGTGCTGAGAAGCATTTTCTTTGAAATGACTGACAGTTCATCATGACGTTTAGCACAAAGTGAGTGAGTCATGAGTGAGTCATGACAAAGCCTTTGGTGGAGCCTCCTTTTATAGCCAGTATTTCTTCCCTCACCATCAACGTGGAGTTGCGTGTATAACTAAGTCTTGCAAACCTTTTTCCCAGTTCTTTTGAGTGTATTACAAGTGTCACATTCAATGTTGCACAAAGGTTTTCAGAATCAGAATCAGAATTTATTCGCCAGGTATGTGAAAACACACACGAGGAATTTGACTTACACACCCAAGAACCACATACAAACATCATTGTGTCAATGAAAACACAATAAATCTTTACTTTGTTCATGCTAAAAAGGTTTTATAGTTTCTATTGCATCTAAAGAAAGTGTCCAAACATTTCGGGAAATGGAGTTTGCATGTATGCACAGTATGGTGATGGATTTATTGGGAATTCTGTACACACACATATTATGCACATTTATACCTACAGTATATACATAAGTGTAGCCACACACACACACACGTACTTAAACATAGAGACATACACAAGTCATGTTTTTTTATCTCCTCTGGAAACTAACTTACGGAGATGACAACGAGGCCTGGCTCCAGTCAGTGGTGAAAGGGAGTGAGGTCAAGGTTCAGCCAGGAAGTTATAGAGTGATGCTGTCAGTGAGAAGGAAGGACAAACACAGACAGAAAGGGAAGGAGATGAAAGCAGACAAGAGAGATTGATTAAAGTGTGGGACACTGAGGAAAAAAAGTGTTTTAGACATAAAAGGCAAGGTGGTGAGAGGGTGGTTTGATGTTAGATGCGAAAAGGAATGCTATTGTGGTCTACATGGGGTTAATGGGCCACTTTACAGTACATTTGTGACGAACATGACGGTGTTTCTACTTTAGTACACATCCTTTTTATATACATGAGAGACAACACCAGAGAATATTACATGTTTGTTTGCTTGTGTGAATCAGATTATGCAGTGGGTGTACATGATAGAGTTAAAGTAGTATTTCAAGAGTGGTTGTGTGGACACATATTTAGAGTTGACTGCACTGTGCACGCCCCCTGCTGGCTCCCACCCACTGAGAACCAGCTTGAGACATGGATGCTTGTGAGTTTGTGTCACTTATGTTACAAAATAACACTCGAAGTTACTGATGGAGGCAGCAGTGGATCAGCAACTTCAGGGTGTCATGATATAAAATCAACAATTTTCCCAATGGACTGTGGTGTGAGGGAACGAGTGGGAGCCAACAAATATACAAAAGCCACAGTCCTTACACAGTCCCAAATGCTGTGAGTGACCCGGAAATAGTAAATAAATAGTGAGTAAAATAGTGAGCGTTCAATTCTTGTCAACTTCTGTGTATGATGAAGAAGCATCGACTGATTAGGATTAGGAAAGGACGTGAACCAAGAAGGGCCAAGTGCACAGGGGACTTCTAAACAACTGCCGAATAAGGATGAACAGAGTAAGTGTAGCATAATTAGCGAAATGAAGCCGTGTAAATTAAAGAGAAACTTTAATTTTTATTTTGTTTCATTTTGTTTGTGCTGCTTTCTACTTTAACATGGAACTTTATTCATTCCAGAAGAACAATCGTGTCCATCATATCAGGCGTTTATGGAGTACAGACATTCAAAATCATAAGAGTGACAGTCTTTTAACTTAGAACTGAAAGGATGAAACGGACCTAATCAACCAAGGAAACCCGCCCAGGTAAGTTAAAAAGACTATACACTTTTTAATCCGCTTTATGAAAAGGGATAATGAGTTCTGAGGGCGGACATTATGTTAGCGACATACACTAAGCCTGTATCCTCTCAGTTTATGTCCCCAAAGTAAATTTACATTTATTTATTAAATATAGAGCTCCTTGCACTGCTGCAAGGAGGCAGAATAATTTCACTTCAAGTAAATTAATAAAAGGAGATCGCTCAGGGCATGAGAGAGTGTTGTCAAAAGGATTTTCAATTAGATCCCAAACACTCAACCTTGTCCCCATACACAGTGCATACAGTATTGTGCAAAATGATGTAAGTGAAAGTTGGTCTTACTGTATATACGGTATTATCAAGCGTTCCATTAGTTTAACTCAAACAACCGGTGTACTGTATGGAATGCTCAAGCATGTCAAATAAATCTGGCATCGTAGACTTTTTATAGCAGCTACTTTTTATTTTATTCAAGCACACTTTAAAAGAACTGAACTATACTTCTAAATTAAAGGGGTAACGCCGAGTTTCAAATCCATTCAGAGTTATATTGGATAAATTACAGAAAACTGTGCACTCTCATACAGTGGTTCCTAAACTAAGAGCTGGGACACCCTTGTGGGTCCTAACATGATTTTCATAAAACTAAAACAAATTTAAAGCAATTAAACATTTTTAATTTAGCCATAATTACTGCAAGTTTTTTTTTTTTCAGTGGTATATTTTAAAAAACGCCATTGTTTTACTTTGACTCCATGTGACTGCTGAGGTGGTTCTGACAGATTGTTGACAGTGTCAGTTGCAGCAGGTCAGTTTAGAGCATGACGGGAAACACAGACATGTTCCATGTCTTTTGTGATAACAAGGTGACTCAGGCCCAGTTATTTTGGGAGTCACGGGCCTAAAGGTTTGGGAACCTTTCCTTGTCTTTCCCAGTCTTACTTGAAGCAGCATTATAGTAGAGAAATGTAAGCAAAGAAAACAATAAAATGAAACTACAAATCCACATTTTTAAAGTGAAACAGCAGCAGCATGGGAGCAAACATTAACTTACATACAAGTCATCAACACTTTTCTCTGATGCTGTTTATTCCCTGTATTGTCTATTCCCTGTATTGTTTTCTCAGTGTGAAAGAGGTTAAAACTGTCCAGTTCTGGACAAACAGTGGACTCACCATTTTCACTCAAGCCATGTTAGGACTGAAAATGCCTGAGGTTATGGGAAATGTTATTCGGTAAAAGTCAGTATTACTGTTGAATTGAAAATAAAAACAGATAATTTTCAAACAAAAAAAAAACAACCTACCATTAATTTTTTTTTTTACCCTCTCCACATTTGGCTTCTAGTATTGGTGAAGAAAACTCATAATGACCCTCATGTCTCAGCTCGTCAGAAACACAGAAACAGAAACAAATGGACACATGTTGAAAATGACCAAGTCTATCCACAGACTGGGTTTTCCTCATGTACTGTATTCTCAAACGAAAATAATAGGTCTGTCAAATGTATAGTGAAAAATGTATTTGCAACATGGACAAAAAAAATTGAAGAACATTTTGAATAAGTGGACATTGAAAACCACCAAAAACTACATCATCACGGACCAAGCGCTTCAAGAATCACCATTAAGCTCAAGCTGGTCTACATGAAAAGAAAAAAGGTATTGAAACAGTGGTTGAATGAACAAAATGAAGTCATGTCTTGGATGGATGATTGGAATGATTTATGCTAAATGAGCATAAATCATTCCAATCATTTGATTTATGCTCATTTAGACAGAAGAATGAGTTAGATTCAGCTACTGTATGTTTTACTCTGAAACCGATGATATATTAACTCTGCAAAATAGCACAGAGGTCAGATCTTCTATATTCCGTGTTGCAGTCATGGTTATCACACAGAAATACATTTTCATCCATTATTTTTTGTTATTTTCAAGATTTCATTTGACGGTACAGTGTGATGTCCAAGGAGATGGAGGTTTTTATGTTTTTTATGAAAAAAGAAATACATTATTATTATTTGAACAAAGAACAAGCAGCTGGAAAGAAAAAAATTAAATCAATATGAAAACACATGGAGTGAAATATTATAAGTCTTGACTGCATAAAACCTGGTGTTCCTACTTGCTTTTCTGCTGTTGTTTTTCCTGTCTTTCTACATGTGGTTGGCTATGAAGTTACTGGTGATTTATGTTTTTCTTTAGCTATAACCTTTTTCAAAGTTTTAAGGAAGAGGGGAGCACGTTTCTCTGTCTGCTTTTGTTTTGTAGCTGGAATACTGGGTCATTGTTTTGTTGATGTGTGTTGTGTGTTGTTTTATTTTGTTTAACAGTCTGAATAAAAAAACTTAAAATCTCTCTTTAAAAAATGAAAGACACCACATCGTAACATGAGCAGCAATCAGACGAACCTTCATGAAATGCAAAACCAGAATAAAAGACATTTATTTACAGAAAAACATCCCATACTCACGTTGTTTTCTAAAAAAAATAATAGGGGGCTTTTTTTTGACCAGGAGCAATTTAAATTTAAGTTTAATTTCTCAACAGTGATTTTTATGGGATGTGTCGTGGGGTTTCACCATATGTGGCTGTGAATACTGGAGCGCTGCACCGCGCGCCACCGCGTGCTGCGTACACAAACCAAACAGGACTCATAAGGAAGTCGGCCGCCATCATCAATCATCTTCAAGCCTTTTATTTACCAGAGAACTGAGAGTGTGACAGGAGAGATCAGCCGGCTGTCTGAGAGGAACACACACAAACAAAGACCTGCAGGTCTCCACACACACATATCCACACGGACACACTCTGATATTCACATACTTCAATACACACACACACACACACACACATCAGGCAAACAAGCCATCAGCAGCACTCAGTGCCAGCAAAGTTTGGTATTTCCTGCCCTGCTCACACATATTCACCACACACACACACACACACACACAGGCCCCTGGAAGTATACAGTAGTGCTAACAGTGAAGCCAACACTTGGGGATAAAAGCTGAGACGTGAGTGTAATCATTAGTTTTCCTCACTAAGTATAGATAGTGCATGTGGAGAGGGTAAAACAGATCTGCTGATGTGCATTTTCAATTTGAAATGATTTAAAGTGAAACAATGTAGGATTAATTGAATTTGATCGTACATCAAATTATAACAAGGTGAATGGCACCTCTGTCAAAGCCTGAGCAGGTCTGCATCACCTGCATTGACCCTGCGGAACTTCTGGAAGGTCTGTGCCATAAAAGCAACAACATTCTGCTTTACTGCATACGTGACAGCAAGCCGTGTGATTTAACTTATCTCATTCATAAAGCAAGTGATTCAAAGACGGGTTAAAACGCAACCTGTGCAAACTAAAGCGTAGGTTAGTGTTTTTTGTCAAGGTTGTTTTCATTCCCAACATATTGGAAAGTTAGATAATGTAATCATTTTTGTATAAATGCTATAACAAATGCTACTGAAGATGTTTCAGTCAATCAAACTTTTTTATATAGCACTTTTCATACAAAGCAATGCAACTCAAAGTGCTTCACATGACAAAAACAAAGAAGGAAGGTAGAGAAAGAAGTGAGGAATAGGAGAGAGGAGAGCTGATGTAGTGATGAAGTCAGTAAGCACTAATGGTGCTTTTCCACTACACAGTTCTAGCATGGCTCAGCACTGCACAGCACCATTTGTTTTTTTTTTTTAACTTTTCCATTAGGGATAGTACCTGGTACCTACTACTTTTTTTTATGCTGGCAAGGTTCTGAGCCAATACCTAATGTGACATCTTGGCCACCGTTTGGTCAGCGAGTATCATCACTGGAAGAGTCAAGAGCAAGTATTACATGGAACGATGACAAACTGTAGATTTACTGTAGACAGTTATAAAGATTTAAAAATCCTGAAAACATGTTAATCTCCAACATTTATCCAGGACATTTCTAAAATCTCAATATTTAACAGAGGAGTCTGGTGAAAGATGGAGATCGTGAGCCGAATAATAACCCGTTCGGCCGTATTTCTGTTCAGTGACTGTGTCAGGAGGAGTCTTTGTCAGGAGGAGTCTGTGCTACGCCAAGGTTTCTGACTTGTTTGGCTGGATTTAGTGCCGGCTTGTTTAAAACTTTGTTTCTCTTTCTGGCTTTCATGACCAACAACTTAAAATTTAATCCCTGCTTCATTTCCTGCTTCACTGGCTTGTCAACAAAGGCACACGTTGCCAGCCAGTATGCCCCTGTGCCCACACAGGAACATAACCTACAGGGTCCTATAAAGACATCACATAAAAATAAGTGTTATTTGGCGAAGGGGCCCCAGTAAAATATCAGGATGAATAACATACTTGTGAACAAATCAGGAAAGTAGTGCAGAAGCTTGAGCTTCAGGGCCCCCCTCAGTCCTTGGGCCCCTCTGGAAGGCTCGTTTAACCATCATTGGTTACCCAAGCATATATTTTATGCTTGGGTAGTTGTAACAAGCAATGCATTTCATTAACAGTAGAGGGAACCCATGATGTGCCCCGATGGCCACATAGTATGACATTAAGGGCTTTAATTTCGTGGCGCAGCACAAGGTGGCACAGCGTAGTGCAGCCTGCACAGTGGTAATTTCATCAGGCGCAACACCGTGCACAGCGAATTTGGCAATTTGGTAGACTGTGGCACGCCGAGATGGGTGTGTCAGCGCAAAAGGGGGAAGTGTCGACAGATTCAGCTTGGCGCAGTGACAATTTCATGCCAAAAGGCTGCACTGACGGTGCGCTGAAAGATCACCAGCACCAACCTGGTCTACGCTCGGGACAAGGCAAAGCGCAGCTGATCTAGTGGTAATTTGGCTGACTGGCGCACAGTGAGCACACGTCACCAAAACCTCACAGGCAGGTTTACAGAATGTCAGGCACATTTCAATCCAATTATTAATCACAACCACTATCTAATGTAACTATCTGAATCAACACATACATTTATATCTATATCGACTGTCCTGTCACATCTGATGTCAGATCAAAGGCGGTTGGCACGAGAAATGGAATTTAATTAACGCAGCTGAAACTGTGATGCAAACTAATGACTTCATATCTCTCTCAGCCAACCACAAACAGCCTTGGCATCAGATAGTGAGGATATATTTGGTTTCATAAAATTCAGTGCATTCTATGCAGGGAGAGCAGCAGAACGCACGAGAGAAGAGAGACCAACTGCTGCACAGCTCCGTTTCCGTTTATACATTTTTGGCCACAATTTACTCAATCACATTAAAGTTACATAAAATTACTCATGATACAAAATGGTGTTAACATCAGTTTTATTGATTTATTGAAGTAGTCTCTTCCAGTTCCTTGTCGCGTGTGGGGACAAGCTCCCGGTTGGGTCTGGAAGAGGGTTAATCAAACGTATTCACATCTTTGATTTGGTGTAATCCAGAGTTACATGCCAAAATGATCATAATTTGATTGGGTGAAACAAGTTCATTTCAAATGCAAACACTAGTGACAAGGGCCAGACCACGAGCTTGGTAATGCGTCCTCTACTCACAGGTGCTTCTGATTTCATCCCCGTTACACATGGTATTTGTTTATATTGTGATCTGTGCTCACTACTCATCTTTATTACACAGGGTTTAAATATAGGTTATTAAATATGAGTGTCTTTATTAGTGGGAAAAAATGTTTACCTTACTCTTAATGCCAACCTCAATCCCACCAAAGCCCTTGATGCTTATGGCTGAGAGGGTGGAGGGCGCATTGTCCTCCTGGTGGAGGGGCCGTCACACGTGCTCTTGTTTGGCCCTTCTTCTTATATAATTGAACCATTTTTTACACTGGGCAACAGTTCTCAGTATGTCAGGACAAATCTGATTAATAATATTGGTAACAGTTTGCATTATCAGCCCGTGGAGGTCTGTTCATGTGATCATATATTTGGCCACTGTGAGCTTGGACCTCCTGGACCAGAACATCAGTTTTCCTCCGTCTGACACTGCAGCTGTCTCCTTGTCCACGGCGAAACGAAACTTGCATTTAAAGGTGAAGAGAGGAGCTCATTTGATTGGTGAAGACTGTGTTAAACCCAGTCACGCCTTCTCTCCCTCTATTTGCTACTTGCTGGTAGGAGAGATGGAGGCGGGACAGAGGAGTACTTGCGCCCGGCTGCGTACCCTGCACTGTGTACGAAACTTGCAAAATGGGCCTGGACACACCCGTTGCCTGTGCTGCACCTGGCCTGTTCTACAAAATTCATCAAGCTTTGTAAGAGAATAGACTGCAGGTGTTTGCCTCTACTTCCATGGTTTATTTACACCAGTCACATAGTGACATTTTTCCTTTGCCCATTAAGTTGACCGTCATGGGTGGAACCAGTCTATCTCCACCCTGACCGTACCATTTTACTTTGGTACCCCAAGGCAAGGGTGCTAAATTATGGAACATTTGAGGCTGGTTACTTTGGTACTTTTCCTCATGGAAACATAAAACAATATGTACTGTACTGTACCAAACTGAACCATGCCACTTGATGGAAACACAGCTTTTGTGTTACTGTCTGGGATTAACTCACAAATAAGGCTATAGTTAAGGTCTTCATTTAAAAAGAGATTTTCAACACCTTTAGCACTAGCTACTGACATTTTCATTAAAATGTACCCAATAAAACTAGATATCACCAACTGGATTTTAAGTGTTAATCTCATAACAAACAGAAACAAGTTGAGGCAACTGTGTCAGTGTAAAATAATATTTGTGATTTAGAGACAGGAAGGCCAGAACAACAGGAGTATCAAATGACTGCAGTGAGTGTGTTGATCAAGTGTCACTCGTCACCCTGATCCCACGTCGAGCAGAACTAAGTAGAGTGTGAACTGATAGCTGTTATTAACAGTAACCTTATCCACCGATACAGTAAGTCTACTTCATGTGAAGACAACAAGCAACGCTTTAGAGGCTCAACCCTTTTCACGACCATCCTCGTAACTGCTTCTGTTAAACACTGTGTGAGGGGAAAACCCTGTGATTACGTGCCATGCTGCGGCAATAAACTGTGTTAAAGACGCATCACAAAATTAATTGCTTTTATTGGAGGGAAATGCGAGTGCAAACGGGGAGCAGTTTTCTTAATTGCTGCTGTCGGGTAAAGAAGCTTGTATCTATAAAATTTCAACATTTCAACCTGAAAAAATGTTTCATTAAATCTAACTGTTTAAATTAAATATTAAATCTTTTACAGCTTCTTTCATAGAATAAAAAATAACTTATGTTGGTAGTTAAAATGAAAGTTTGGCTCATCAATGAAAAAAAATAATATAAATAAATAAATAAATAAATAAATATTTTTGTTTATTATTATTTATTATTTGTATATATTTAAGATGAAATTTTAGGTATTTAAGTATTGTGTCTTTTGCTGTCTGTTATGTACCTGCTTTTCTTATATACATTTGTATATTGGGTATGAGTCTTTAAAATCTTTATTGGACCTTCTTGTTACTGTGTGTTCTGCACCAAAATTCCAAAGCACATTCCTTGTATGTTTATATGTAAGGAATTAAAACTGACTGCAATCAGTTACATGATTTTTTTCAAGGTCAGTTTTGCCATTTGAGTTGTAGATCAGTAGTATCAGGATGAAATATGTATTCTGCCTTTCATTTAATAATTAGTAGTAGTCATTTTAGTTAGACTTTTAAAGTAATCTTTCAGACCTGAGACTTGAACACTTGTAAATGTGAGAAGAAATTCACTTCACTTTACCTCCCTGTTGACAGTCTTTTCTGACTGGAAGTTTGTAAACTGATAACTTTCCCGCACCAAAATCTTTGTCTTTAGCTTGCAGCTGCCGCTCTTTTTCGCTCCCTTGTTTGGTAAGTTCTGGTCACCAACGTGAATCCAAACAAAGGATTTCAAACACAAAAGTCACAAAATAACAGATTAGAACTTACTAATGGTGGCAGCCATGAATCAACTACTTCTGTGTGCTGTGATGTAGAAGAATTTTCTTTATGGGCTTTGGTAAAGGAGAAAAGTGACAAACCAGTTAGGTTGTTAGACAGTATGTTATATAACACTGTAGCTTATAATACATTTGCTGTAGATCAGCATGGAATCCAAATTTCATTTCATTGTGCTATATGAAAGTAATGTCTGTGTCTGTGTATCTTTAGCTCCTCATCTCTGCAGGCCTGCAGCTACAAACTAAAGTACAGGTTTAGCCACTACGAGTGGGGCTGCTTCCAAAAATAATGCCATTCAAAATAGCTTTACAAAGCACAGTAAGAAGAAGAAAAAAAAACTTAATAAAATCAATATCTGCCATGACCGGCCTTTACTTTGAAACCAGCACTAAATCTTCTCCTGCCTGCCAAGAACCTTGGCACTGTGATTCTCAGCATTGTGGAGACCTCACCATATAGTTCCTCTGTCTTCTGTCTTCTGTCTCCTCATGTAATCCAGACTGACTCCATGATGCTGGGATCAGAACTCTGTGGGGGACACAAACCATCTGTTGCAGGACTCTTTGTTCTTCTTGGCGATGAGGACAGTGCTTTGTGGCTCTGGCTGTATAATGGGGGATCACTGTCACGCTGCAAAAATGAGTTTTGGAGTGTGGCGATGTCTCCCTGAAGCTATCTGAATATCTAAAGTGCCATGCTGCTGGTGCTCCAGTTGTATGTGGTTAAGTCAGCACCAGGATCTGACAGAGATGGAGAATAAAAAATATACACATGACAACGGTGGGAATGCCAAATATAATGTATTATACTGTATTTTCTATGGTGACTTTTGTGGCAAAGTCTCGTGACCCAAATGTAATTTGTTTATGGTGCAACGACTGTTTTACAGCCATATTTCAAACACCTAATATCATTTTGAATGAGTAACTGAATCATTTCCAAACGTTTTAAGTAAATTAATTCATAAAACGTCCCTTTATGCATATTATTTAAAACATATACCCATAAATATTCACTAAAAGTGAAAATTGGCAAAATTAAGGAACTTTCATTGGGCACCTAAACAAGAATCCCTCACGACTCACCTGTGGGTCCCTGGAACCACTGCTGCTGTATAAAGTAGACACAGGCTTTGTGCCTTTTGGGATGCACATTTTGGGATGGAGGCTCTCTCCGCCGGATAAGTGCAAGTAAACACTTAATAATCGACAGGTGTGAAACAAATCCCCTCCCTCTGAACTTCAGAGAAGGAGTACTTGATTTACTACACACTGAAATAATGGATTATTAACCAATATTACTATAACAATGTTGCCTACACCGCTTTTAATACCATACACTTAATCACCTCCACTAGGAAGTTACAGTACATTTTAGGCCACTTTTGTTTGTTTATAAGCAGCATCACTGAAAAAATGAAGGATGAAATATAAGGAAGTAATGTTTTGGTCCAAGGAGGAATTGATTTTATTTTGGTGTTGAATTTAGGATTACAAATGTTTTTTTTAATATAATGTCATTTTCTGCTATAATAATGCAGCAGAAAATTGAGCAGCTTTGGCACAGGTTTGCACTTTCTGAGTGCTTTCTAATGTTCAGTGCCATATGCGTTGCTGCTATACATACAGAAGAATAGAGTGCACAGAGGTTTATTCTGGCAGGGAAATGAAATAATAGATTGTCCCATATGTTGATGGCCCGAAGAGAGGCTTGGCATCGATGTATGATATAAAAATGCAATCATGAGTGCAGATTGGCATATGGGGACATCGGAGACACACAAGCTCCTCCCTCCCTCTCTCCCTCCCTCTCTCACACATACACTTGATGATTTCCCCTTAGACTTGTCCTCCACTGTAGTACACATGTCATTTGTATGCCGCCCCTCCAGCACAGTGACAGAACAACATTTGGAAACACTCATCTCCTGATCACATCCCTGCTCTGCTACCAGTTATTCCCACACAGGTGTCCCGGCACACGCACACACATACGCTGACACAAATCCACAAACACAGCGAGCGAATCACGTGCATTTTCTGAGCTGAAGCACAAGCTAACGAGCTAACATACGCCATTATACATGAACGAACTCTATGTCCTCTCACGCACGACAGCCCACATTATCTACAGTACACCTGCAACAGCAAATTTTCCATATTTATGTAGCACTTTTCTAGTCTTGATGACCTCACATAGTTTTATTCACTTCAGATTTGCCATTCACTCACACTTTCATTAATGCGGCGCGTCTGTGTGCGTCAGTTTTTTTCCCATGACACACCTCTCACAGTCATTCAAATGTTGCTGCCACAGCCATTAGGAGCAACTTGGGGTCTTACAAATATCAGCACGTAAAACAGGGGATAACATTGCTGTACGCTGCAAGTCAGATCAGTTTTATTTATATAGCCCAACACAAAACAGGGCTTTACAGTCTGGACAGCAGATGACACCTCTATCTTTAGACCCTCACATCGGATGAGGAAAAACTCCAGAAAAAAAGGCTTGCATAGAGAAAAAGTGGGAGAAACCTCGGGGAGAGCCAGAGGAGGGATCCCTCTGTCGGGACGGTGTCACATGCACAGAAACATGTTCAGCTGATTTTCCAAAAAACATCACATTTACAAATAAAATGTCTAATTCACAGAGATGTAGCAGGAAAAGGCAGATGGTCACAATAACCGTACAACTGACTAGTATTAATATCACTATCAATATTAATGATGATGGTATGAACACAAGGCTGTGGGTGGTTCACAGTTACAGGTCCATCCAAAGGAAATAGAAACACAATGGTGTAGGTTTTTGCCAGATTGTGGTCTCATCTGAAGAATTTAGCAACCCAAGACACTGCCAAGCAGAGCTGAAAATGTTACATCCATTCTAGTGATTTAAATGAAGATTCTTGATTTTCATTAGACATATTTTTGTCTTCTCTGCTTTTTTTGTGTGTGTATTACTGGTATCCTGTCTTGAGATGAAATGTTTGACGCCTTAAGAAGGTTATGAGGCATCAGCACGTCAACAGTGCATGTTCTCATATTCTCTGCTAAGTGCTATTGTCCTGACGAGTCACAATTTAGCACTTATTCAACTTATTTAACAGAATGATAGTAGGCGAATTAGAGAATCGATCAGTACCTGTAATCAACTTTAACACCAGCACTTTTTGGCCTGGTGAAAAAAGAAACACAGCAGTACAGTTTTAACCACTGTACCAACGATTTTGCCCTTTGTGGCAAAGAAAATCCTCCACACTTTACTAATTTACAATAATTTAATAGAGTAGGCATGGATACAGATGGCAGACAGTGGACATTTCCAATTATAGTGCAATATATGTGTTTCTTTTTTTTTTAAATTAGAGCTTTTCTATCCATAACTTGAATAATAGAATGACAAGCCAAAAAAGTATAATATAAAACATAAAATGCAAAGGTTATTTTCATTTTCAGGTTATGTTCACTAAAAATACTTTTTTGGTCACATAAGTAATGCCTTTTTATTAACATTATGAATGTAAGTCCACCCATTACCTCTGTATCTGTATACCTATAGACAGGAGGCCAAAAATAAATAAATAAATAAATAAATAAGTAGAGCAAAATTTATAAACGTACGCATAATAGTTCTGTTTCTGTGATAAACTCAGCAGTGTGCCTCCAAGGGGAAGTATATATCAGGAGCATCTGCATCCTAATGCAGAAGAAAAGCTGTGCAAACCTTTGTGTGTGTGTCACCAGAGAGGGCTGCCTGGGTGATATCATATATGTGCAGTGCCATACATAAACCTCAAACCATATGGACTTTAGCACACACACACAAATGCAGATATACCAAACAGACATGAAGGTAATTAATAGCCCTTCTACAAATCACTGATACGCCCCTGAGAGTCCTGTCAATCAATGATGGTGTCACACACACTAAAACAGAGCAGGTGTGTGTGTGTGTGTGTGTGTGTGCGTGTGTGTGTGTGTGTGTGTGTGTGTGTGTGTGTGCTGGGAAATGATGGCAAATATTACAAAAAATAGACATTAAATCAAGACTTTTCCAATTTCTGTTGTTTCAAAAAAGGAAAAGAAAGTCTTCTTGTTTCCATCTACCTGTATATATATAAAACAATTTTCATAAACAGATGCCTGGGCTCAGGGTTTAGTTCAGTTTCTTCACTTGCTTGATTTATGTGGTTGAAACGTTCCCTAAATTAATTTTCAGGAACGGGACAGTGACAGTCCATATTACAGCCCCAGAGAAGGAGCTGTGATCTGCACAGAACTGCTTTATTTCACCGTGGTTTGACAGTACACGTGATGTGCTGTTCCCTGTGTATGAGAAGCCGAAATGTGTTAGCTTTTGGTCCACTCCATTTGTAGTTGAACCTCAGAAACTTGGAGCAACCAAACCAACCCCAGCATGGGGTTCCAAGATGGCTGCCACCATACACACTCTGCCCCCATTCATAGCACTTCTGCTATATTTGTTCTACAGTAAATCAGTTAACAAACTAACAATGGCTAGCCCAAGATTTGCATTTTTGACCAATGGATTGTGAAATCGGGGGTGAGGTCATTCCCAATATACATGGAATGCGGAATGCAGCAGTTGTAATAGTATTATGTTTTTGCTGCAGTAACCTGTTATTGATGGGTCAGTGCAAACTGGAAAACAGAGCCTCAAAACTAAACTAGTGTGCAATGTAAGCCCTGGCTGCAAATGCAGCTGCCACTGCATGGAAACATGAAACTGAAGTTACTTTTCTCTACCAAGAAAATGAGAGATTTTACACCACAGCACACAGGAGTTGTTCGTCCACTGCTGTATCCCTCAGTACATTTTAATGTGTTATTTTCTGACTTTTGTGTTGAAAATATTGTTAAGGAATTACCCTCATTGACACAAATTCACCAAAGAAGACAGCAGTAAAGTATTAACTACTGCGTCCGTGTGAGCTATAAGTGTTCATTTTCTTTATGTATTTCGCTGTTCATTCACACTATGTAGCAGTAAATTTAGTTTGAATGAACTTCATTTCTTTAGGTGTTACCAACTGAAGTAAAATTTGTAAGTTTGTCTTCCATTTTTCATTGTCAAGTGGTATTTTTAAGGTACAGTATAGGAGACTTAACTGGACTTGGCTCACATAAGAGGGAACCAATGTCCCTCTTTGGTTCTCAGTATGACGCCATCATTTCATGCTTTAAGAAGAGATTGTTATTGATCATTTCAATTAGTTTGCTTCAGTCCTACAAACTAACCATCTCCTTTTTTTATGCTGCGTTTGATAGAGGAAAATGTACGCAAGGTGCTCTTTAAAAGGCATTGCACTCAGCAGCCTTTTGTTTTTGGCAGAGCACTATCCAAAAGTGAAAAAATGTTCAATTTAGCAGAAAAGCACAGCGAAAGGTCAAGTGTTTCTTGCTCAACCAACCAATCCCAGTGAGGAAAATACAGGGTTCTAACAAGAGACACAAAAATAGAGAAATGCCGGCAGTGGAATTGGTCACTTTAAGTGCTGTCAAATGATCATGTACTGTATGTGTGTCTGAGAGTACAGAAACATAGGAAATAAAATGTGACTATAATTATCTTGGTAGCAGACATCTGCTCTTCGTTTTCATCACATAAAGGTTGGAGATCTTGTAAATATTTTGTATTGTTATATTTGCACCTCAGAGTAAAGGGTTAGTTCAGACAAACTACTAAAAATAAATGTTAGCTAGAGAAAAAGTGTGCAGCACATGTCGGCAGGTCACATGTCACATAACAGTGGCATCCTCAGATTAATTTCAGCTCTGTTCATGTTTCCTATCCATCTCCCTACAGTCAGCCATTCAATAAAAGTTTAAATATGTAATAGATAAACATCTTAGAGCCATAACATTTGTGGGGAAAAAAAGGAACCTAAGTAACATCTATGATAAATAAAAGTGTCTCTTTTATTGTGAAAATCTAACAGAAAACATCATTAAAGGTTCTACTATGGAGGTTGTAGAATGTCATGATTTCATTATTATGACCAACTGTTTTGATATAAAAGGATAATTTAGGATATTTTGATATAAAAATACTACAAACAATACTAAAATAAGAGAGATTATACATAAATACCATTTATAAATATAGAGCTTCAGGTCTTCCTACATGTTTTTGCATTTTTGGTTTGGTCCACCAGCTGTTGAGCAGACAGTTTAGGAAATGTGTGCAGTGGGGGAGGTGTTTGAGAGGAGAAACTGAAAATGAGATTGGCCAGATTAGATTGCCTGATTGAGCAATTAGTTAACGTCTCCATCATTTGGCTGAGGCCTGGTGGCATCTGCCGCTGTGGGGGGAACACGCTGCCACACACAGCGAAACACACACACACACACACACACAAAGCACATGTGCTGGAAGTTGTGTGTGTGTCTGCAGACATTACAAAGTAAGTCTATCAACCAAATGTGTTCAGCTTTTTTCCAAGTAGTGTGTGTGTTTGTGTGAGTGTGTGTATATACAGTACACCTTCTCATTGTGCTCTTTTTCAGAATAGCCAAACAGAACCTGTCGAAAGGGATAATTATTTTTGTGATGTATGAGGTACTGACACATCAATGCTGGCTATGTTGCATGTGTGTATGTCTTAAATAGGCTGTGAGGACCAACTGGCAAGCAAACCAGTTTTTGCGAGGACATCATGACTGTTCCTCACAACTTTAACGGGCTTTTTGAGGATTAAGTCTTGGTTTTAGGGTTATGGTTATAATAGGTTTGGGTTAAGGTTAGGGTAAGGGTTAGGGTAGGGTATTTAATTCTATTCCTGGTCCTTGTTTTGGGGCTAGGGAATACACTATGTCTATGAGTGTCCACACAAGAAATGCAAAACCAGCGTGTGTTTGCGTGCGTGCGTGTGTGTTTGTGCGCGTGTGCATGTGTGTGCATGCGTGTGCATGCGTGTGCGTGTGTGTGCCACCAGCACCAGGAACCAGCTTTAAACAGACACATTCTCTCAGTGAAAACATGGTTGCCAGCAGGGCACTCAACAAAACACCCACCTAATTAAAGCTGTACATGTTTAAATCATGAGAGTAAACTATCTGTTTTATCTCGTTGTTAGACAGCCTTTTGTAACTGGAAATTAAATTTTGTGCTGCTTTTTAAACCCTGTAGCTAACTTCATAGAGAAAATTAGCATTTTAATGCTAAAATTAGCATGCAATTTGTGGGGACACAGGAGCTGCTGGCCTACTGCGTACTCTTTCAGTAAGTCAATTCTTCCCTCTATTTTTTTCTTCATTGGTTAAAATCCATTGTGTGAATTTACCAAAGTTATACAAACTTACCAATGTAGGGAGCAGGAGACCAACAGTTCCTGTGTCCCCGTGCATTAGAAACACTGACTTTCTCTATGAGATTTGGTTCAGAATAGTGAATTCTGTCTTAAGGCAAGATGCATTTGCAAACATATTTTTGAATGAATGTAATTGATATTTGATATGGTCATATTGTCTTATGTAGAACTTCACAAATTCACACATGGATGTTTTTGACTTACAACTACACATACTTCCTAAACTTGAAGAACACATTTGGGGCTCACCACATCAGATCATCTACCTCCATCTTGTCCTATGTGTCTTCTTCTGTTACACCAAGTGTCCTCATGTCCTTCTTCACAACATCCATGAAATTCTCTGTGGTCTTCCTCTTTTCCATCTGCCTGGCAGCTCCATCATCAACATCCTTGTTCCGTGACCAAACCATCGCAAGCTTGACTATCAAACTTGACTCCACCTTAATTTCCAAAAAGTTCAACCTGAGCTGTCCCTTCAATATGTTCATTTTTAATCTTGTCCATCCTGGTCACTCCCAACAAAAAGCTCAGCATCTTCAGCTCTGCCATGTCCAGCTCCACCTCCTACCTTGTGATAAAAATCAATAATTAGAATCACTTAATCACAGATAATTTATAGCTTGATTTCTTTTCCTGTCATTCATTGAAAAAAATTTAGAGGGATAAATTCAACATGTGATTGGACACAGTAAAAACAAGAGATTAAGAAAATTAGCGTCTTTAAATCTAGGAGGCCTCCATTTAATTTTACTCACTCCTGAGGCTGATGAAATTTTAGCGCTTTCATGTACAAGGACATAATTCATGTTTAGTCCATTTAGAGTTTTTGTCCCACATCCAGAACTAGACTGATAACTCTTAAGAGGAGGTTCCAGCTCTTTCTCCCTCCACGGAGACACACTAAAACCTTTTTGATGAATTGGTCTCCATTGGCACTCACTTATTCTCACATAAAGGGGTTTATGACTCAGGAAGGGGTGGGGGTGGTAGATGGGGGGGGGGGTGGACGAGGGGGGGGGGGGGGGGGGGGGGGGGGGGTGGAACCAGCTCTGTGTTTTGTGTGTAGTATGCCATTAAACTACAACTAAACTAATGGTGAAAATGTCACCAGTTTGAAACTGGTGCATATTCTAAGGGGGGAGGGGTCTTTCCCTTTTCTTGTGTATATGCTTTGCTTCTGCATGTCAGTGTGTAATGGGTTGCAGATGGGGGGGGGGGTGGACGAGGTATTGCCGCATGTGGTGAAGTAAGACTTCATCACATGGATAGCAGGAGGTGGAATGTATGGGCGTAAGCAAGTGTCTGTTTGGATGTGTTTACATCTGAGATGGAGTGCATCGGCTCGTGAGCTGCACTCGGGTTCCTGTGTTTAAGTGTGTGACATCGCCAGTGTATAGGTCCATGGGCATGTGGTGACGTTTTGCACGTGGTATTTGTTTGTCCAACTTTCCCGGTGTGTTCCAGGTAATATATGTTGTGGGGACCTAAATCTGTTTACATAATCACATTATGGGGACTTGTCTTTCTTATGGGGGCAAAAAGCAAGTCTCCATAACATAAATTATTATATTCTAAGACATGTTGTATGGTTAGAATGAGGTGACGGTTAAGGTTAAGCCAGTAGTTGTTATAGTCAAAGTTAGAGTAAGTCTCCAGGAAATGAATGTAAGTCAATGCAATGTCCTCTCAAGTCATGGGAACCAGTGTGTGTGTGTGTGTTTGTGTTCACAATTAATCGCCAGGCGGGTGGTGTGAATGAGTGATGGTGGCCGTCCCTCACAGACAGTGGAGAGTTCAACTGTCAACGTGGGCTACCTTAAGACGGATGGACATCTGGAAGACATTGGTGTGCAGCTGTTGGATCTGAGTTCACACACACGCACACACAAACACGGCCATAGATATACATTTGAAGTGCACACACATAACTGTTGAGAGAGTTGACAAAGGCCCACGTACGTCTGAGACTGGGAGACACTGAAGAGAGGCATAAATCACAAAGCTCCCTTTCTCATCCTTACACACATACACACTGCTAGTCACTAACAGAACAATGACTCATTCTTTCCCATTCTTAGGTGACTGAGTGAATAGCTGGCAGGTGCCTCTGTTGCAAAGTAAAATGAGCTGGCCAAAACAAGTAAAGAGTAATGATGATGATGATTATGATGATGATGTAGCGTCAAGGACATTTTAGATTACGTCCATGGCAGTGGGACTTAATGGATCTGTCCAAACGAGGGTTGGACTTTGACAAACGTTGCTAACAATCCCAAACAAAAGTCTCATTGAGCAGGGCGGGGGGGGCGGGCGCATAGCAAACTAGTTAATGTCAGGTATTACTTTTTAATGCAAATGACATATGCAGGCAGGCACACAGATGGAGACACTGCATTCACTTCCTTTCATTTGGACAACTTAAACAAATGGTTATCCCTAGCCTTAACCATTACCAGTTAATCTAACCACAGTTCAAATCTTAGTCCTAAACTTAACCAGTTTTTCAGAAATGAGGTCCTACCTCATTAGGACCAGTTTTTAGTCTCCACGAGAACTACTGGTCCTGAAAACATCAGTGTTTACACCAGAAAAGGCCCTAAAGAAGCAACAAATACAAACACACACACAGCGACATAATCAATATCAGTAAATCCAGTGAAATCTAGAAGCTGCCTTTAACACTCTCAAATATTCCCCAGACAACACTAAGAGTGCCAGCTGTCTGACACCAAATACCCTTGAGTTGTAATTGATCCACACACACACACACAGTGTGCAGGTGGGCAAAGGACATCTGGCGCCGCTCATAATGTGGCAATGTGAGTTGACCCGTTCATTTCTTAATTTCAAGTGTGTTTACCGTGATGGGGAGACAGAAATGCTGATTTACTGACTTCCATGCTCTTGTAATTTCACTTTGAAACTAAATCACCAACTGAATGTTTTTGACTTAATTAGGAGGTGAAGGACTATTTTCCCCATATAATTATTATGATCAAGTGCTTTGCAAATGAAAAATGGTCTGTATAGTGCTTTTCTAGTCTTTTCTTGACCATTTAATGCTGCTTTACACTACAGTTTTTAGCCATTGACCCATTCATGTCATGTCTGGTCTGAGTTGCTCCTGTGTCACTACTTATTTCCTGTTTTATTTTCTTGATGCCTTGTGTTGTTACTTCCTGGGAGTGCTGCTCTGTTTTCTTTAGGAGTCTGGGTGACAGGTGAGGCGGGACTCCAATCAGCACAGCTGTTCCTCATCCCCAATCAGTGGCTGCCTTACTTAAACCCAGATTTCTTGCCACTCCTCGTCAGCGCGTCTTCTGTACCAGTCGGGTAACTTCGTCACGTCACTCTGCCTCGTGTTTGCTCTCTAGCGCTTAGTCGTAGTGTTCCTAATTTTTTGATTCCCTCCTCATGGTCGTTTTTGTTTTCTCTTTTTCTAGTTACCCCCCGTTTCCTGAGCTCCGCCTCACCAGCCGGCCAGACTAAGCGCCTTTTGTTATTTATGGACTGGTTCTATTTTTGTTCCTTTTTTATCATTAAAAGACTCTTGTGTTAATCCTTCCGTCAGTCTCCACACCTGGTCCTTTCCCTAGTTTTACGATTAGTCTAAATCGTGACAATTCACTCGCAGAGTCATACAGCTCATCTATGTGTACTTCTATCATACATCGTTTATACCCATTCACTATACCTGACGTTGAAGTCTAGCATCCCACTGACCTGCATGTTTTAGAAGTTTCTTTGCTTCACACACACCTGATTCAAATAAACAGGTCATTATCAGGATACTTGCAGAGATTCCAGGCGAGCTGACCATTTGAATCAGGGCAGGGGGTCTTCAGGAGCAGGATTGAGAAACACTGGTCTATGGGAAATGGGAATCAATCTTATATCTTTCCATTTCAAAGATGACTCACTATACCACTGATCCATCATTGCACTAAAAGAGAAACACCACAGTTGAGCAAACACCAATAAGCAGCAAGCAATACACTATAAGACCCATAATCCATCTTGTATCTAGTACTACCAGCAATTCTCAAACTTAGTAACATGACCTGTATGCCTAAAAGAGTTCAGTGATCATAAACATCATCTTCACTGATGTTTTCTTACTTTCCTCTGTTGCATGGATTGCAGAAATTTCATTATATGTACCTGTTTTTAAGCATATAAGTGGGAAAAAAGAATCTAAGCAAAGGTGATAAATCATTTGCTAGTTTGGTTTTTGAATTGTTTAGTAGATGTCACAAAATAAAACAGGGAGGATCCAAAAAGATTCTTTAATGAAACAAATTAACAAAAAGACAAAATGCAGAAACAGGAACAGGAGCAGGAAATACATCCAAACACAAACCATAGGAGCCTGAACAAACAAAATAAACGAATGACCAACCATGACACTGGGGATCAAGAGACTAAATTCACTGGGGAGTGGGCAGGGACAATCAAACACAGGTAAAACTAATAAGACACAGGTGAAATACGTTAGGGCGGAGCAAACAATCACAAGGGGAGACAGGACAGAAAGCAAAACTTGACACTGAAAAACTACAAAACAAAACAGGAAACAAGGAACAGAAAACCAGAAACAAAGAAATAAAACCAGAGGTAAAGAAAACAGATCAACAAAAGGTCCAAACAGAATACATGTCCAACAAAAACACCTGGAAAAATCCCACTGTCATTACAGTTGGTGAGCAGGCAGAAAATGAGGTCACCATCATCCATTAAGCATTTCGTAAACGAGAACATCAGCGTAAAACTGCACAGCAGTGTAAATGTGTGTTCCAATTATGGGCAACTTTGTGTAGTGACAACTTTGATGAAGTAATCAGGACTTATATTGAAGTGTGTGTGTTTTTCGTTCATCTGGGAAAAGAAGCATAAATGAACAAAGACACATGGACGATAACGAGACTAATTTACTAATCATGATAACAACAGGAGGGCCTCTTGTTAGAAGTGATCTCTCTTCTCTCTCTCTCCTCTCTCCCCCAGGGAGTTGAACTACAGTATAAGCCCAAGTCAAGCTCCCCTCTCACTTTGCTGTACAGGCAGGATAAGAGAAACTTTAGCCTCAAAGGGACTATAATTATGGCCTTCACAGCACAGCACAGCACAGCAAACCCTGAGCTTTATGGTGGCTCGCCTGCGTGAGTGCTTGCAAGACGCATGAAGAAAGGAAGATTATAAAGGGTAATGAAGTCAAGGGAAAATGGGGAAAGCAGGAGGTAACAGAGGATGTATGGGCTCTATAGCAAGAAGCGATATAGACTTTTAGAAACCACTAATTCACTGAGCAGCATTAATGCAACAGAAAGAAAGCAAGAGAGAGGATAAAAGGCTTAAACCTGACAGTTCACACACACACACTGAAAAATGCCTGTAATACCAGCAGTTGGCAGGATGAGGGAATGAGGAGGAGGAGGATGAAGAAAAAGAAAAACACTGCACTTTCGTCTTAATCTGAGAACATTACGAGCCTCCAAAATGGACTTCATCTTCCCATTGGCGTAATAGGGCTCATGAGTTTCCCTTCAGGAGGTGGGACTATGACGAGCAGCAGGCGTGAGAAACCTAACCAGTGGCTTCACAGCTGCTGGACTCATTTTGTTTCATTTTTTTGGTTGTCCTGTCATATTATTTGTTCCTCCCCTCGTCCTCTTTCTCTCCCATTCTGTGGAAATTTTGTCTCAATGTGCTACTCAGTCAAAATCCTACTAATTGGGGTCAATGCAGAATCGAATTGTGTTCATATGGGCTAATTTATATATCTGTTTCAGCTGACAGGCAAGGGAATGGGACTTTTGCTCCACTAATCCTTTGAGGGTTACATGGATTTGCTAATATAGTGTGTGTGCGTGTGTGTGTGTGTGTGTGTGTGTGTGTGTGTGTGCGTGCGTGTGTGTGCGTGCGTGCGTGTGTGTGTTCTTATAGTTGCTACAGAGTGAGGACCAAAATTTGTATAATTCTTACAAAGTAAGGACATTTTGGCTGGTCCTCACTTTTTTCCACCCCTTAAAATGGCTTTTTCAGAGTTAAGACTTGGTTTTAGGGTTAGGGTAAGGGTTAGGGTTAGGCATCTAGTTGTGATGGTTAAGGTTAGGGTAAGGGCTAGAGAATGTATTATGTCTATGAGGGTCCTCACTCTGATAGGAGTGTGTGTGTGTGTGTGTGTGTGTGCGTGCATCTGGTAGTCCTCATGTTGTGGGGACCAAAATCTGTTTACACAGTCACATTATGGAGACCAAAATCAAGTCTCCATAGTGTAAATTACTACATTTAAAGGTGAAGACATGTTAGGCTAAGTTTGGGGTTAGGTTAAGGCTAGGGTTAGGGCGCTAGTAATAATGGTTCAGTTTAGAGTAAGTCTCCAGGAAATTAATGTAAGTCAATGCAATGTCATCTGAAGTCATGGAAACCACTGTGTGTGAGAGAGTGAGAGACTCTTCTTCAGGATGAAAATGGAGCAAGAAACAAAATGGATGCATTTTTTCCCCTTGTTTCTTTTTATAGTTAACCCTAAACACTATAGCTATTAGCCTAAAGACTCAGGATAGTCACTCACTCACTCATTTTCTACTGCTTTATCTACTGAGGGTCGCGGGGGACCAGGATTGAGAAACACTGTGCCTAACACATGAGAGCTAGTGAAAGTGATGCAGGGTTCACGGTATGTTGAGCTAATGGGAGCAGCTTACGAGATGCATTTAAAGACTCTGTTAAATGTCATAACTTCTGCGAGATCTACAGTGTGTTGAGCTTAGAGTAGCAGCGTCAAGATGCATTCAAGAAACCTCTTAAATTTCATCACTGATGGAACCACATGAAGTCAACTAACGAGATGGTTGCTGCTGCTGCCCCTTAGTGTTAAAGGTAGTCATTTCATAAATGGTCTCCTATTTTAATATCTTATGAATGTTTGTGTCGGGGTCTGGGCTCACGCTTCTTCCTGTCCCTTATGTTGATGTATGTGTTTGTTTCCTGTGCTGCTTGTCCTCAGTTTTCTTCGTTTCAGGTGACTTGACTAGGCTGCAGGGTGGAGTCTCCCTCGCCGCACCTGCTGCTCGTTTCAGTGATTGGAGCCTCACCGCTTTTATGCCTCCTGGTCCCTGCAGCAGGTGTCAGCGCGTAACCCAGTTCGAGTGGTATTATGCCCACATCCTCTTTTGCACGCTCGTCTTTTGCAACACGTGTTTTTGCTCGTTCACCACTAATCATAGCTTTTCCTTTTTTCCAGTTACCCGGGAGATCGACAACCTGCAGCCGGTCGAGTCTCCTCGCCTTCTGTTACTCACCCTCCCCATTTAGTCTATTATTTCCCGATTTGTTTAATAAACCTTTTGTATTTTACCCGGTCTGCTCTCGCCTACCTTTGGGGTCCTGCGTTGTCCGTCTCCACACCTAACAGTTTGGTGGACAAAAATATTCCATATGTATTTCCCTGGTAAATTAAACTAAACAATTAAAACTGAATCTGTTTCAGATTACATGATTAAAATTAATCTACTGCTTTTTTTTGCACTCTGTAGCATTTTGTAAATACATAATTAAATCATGGTAACGCTAACAGCTGAAATCAAAAACTTTTCATGGATCTTTGTGGCAGTGTCCCTCTGGTATTGAGATGTTGGAGCAGTGTTGTGACGGTTGACGATGAATATGTAGCATTTGGTGGCTATTTCTCACACGCTAACAAAGTAAATATTGTCTATATTGATAAATTTGGACCCTTTTATTTGCGGGCCCAAATTAGGTTTAACCTGTATGGAACCCACAGATCCCATTGAACTCTTCCCATCAAGAAATTAGGTGCATTGCTAACTTAAAACACACACAATACTCAATTTATTTGTATGAGGATTAGCATGAAGAGATGAGTACCTGTTAAAAATAACACAGAAAAAGATTTACAGATTCCAAAAAAAAAAAGCACGTAAATGTTCTCTATGAAAGTATGAGTGACTGGGTGTGAATGGGCAAATGTCAAAAATTGGAGTGTAAAGAACCTTTGAGTGGTCACCAAGACCAGAAAAGTGCTATATAAGGCGTATGTGAGGTACAGACCTCAGTACCTAAGTCTCAGTACCTCAGACAACCACACTTCAAAAAAAACTGACATTCATATCATACTACGGGCATTTCAGAAATTATAAAACTTGAGTGCCAACCAGTTCACTTCCTACCCTGATCCTCCATCCCTGATCCATCCTCTCATCTTCTTCTTTCCATCCTTTTAATCATCTTAATGGCAGTCCTCATCTCCTCTAAATTCAGACACTTCTACTGTATAACTTTGCACTTGCGGCCACTTTCTCTTGCACTTGAGCACCTTCCCTCTCATCACACTCTCCTTCTGGAGACTCTCTTCTCCTCCTCTCCTTTCCTCTTCCACTTTCCCTTCAGCCGCTGTCTTTTCACAGGCGAGGATGAGTGATACTCATTTGCACCTCAGACAAACCACTTCGGACCAGCACTGACATCCACCTAGTTAAGAGGAGAAGGAGGAGGAGGGAGGAGAGAAAGAGCATGGGAACCATTTGGCATTATATAGAAGGCTTTTAGAAGAGTAGGAGCGAGCACTACCAAGATGTCCACCTCATCCTGGTGTCTGGTTTCACTTGATGTTTTATTTATTTTTTTTTATTTTTTTTAAATTTCTCATCTCTTTTACAGTGGTCTTATTTCTGTCTCTTATTTTTATAAAAGTCCACCTTGATGGACTATAAAGTTCTATTTTATTCTATTGTCAGTGAAATTAGATGAAAAGTATTCCTTGACAAACAACCATGACACTAAATGACACTTTATCCATGACACTAAAATTTATCTACCACTCAATATTTTAATTCCCATTTCTGTGATTTCTACTAAACCACAATTAATGGATTTTATCAACTTTCAATTTGACAGAAATAATTAGACATGACATAATACATTTTATACACATTATAGTAATTATCATAATTATCTGCTTTGTGCCAATAACTGCATGAAAAAATTAGTTATATTATAGAAAATAGATGCAGTGGTTTATTGAATTTAAGTGTACATTGGTAAAATGTATGAAATAGGAAATAAGCAAAATGAATGCAAGACAAAAATCAGCAATAGTCACCAATGAAATGTCTTCAAAATGCAAACTTAACCACCACATTTCTCAACAAGTCAAACAAAGCAGAATGACAATTAAGCTGTTTTTCATGTATGACTTTTACTATTTTCTATGTATATATATTTTAGAGTCTATAAGGTTTTCTATACATCCTTCATCACATTATGCATTGTCTCTGTTCAATATATTTTTCTCCATGACATTCCCTCTCTATAACCACACACGCATCCCTCACTCCCTCTGGTCATATCTCCTCGTCTCCCATGAGTACAATGTAACACTATCTGCCTCAGCCACTCTCCAGTCCCAGGCAGACAGCTTGGTCTTCAGAGATTCCCCCAGCACTGTCTCCACTGCTGCAGTTTTCTCTCCACTGAGACCAGAAACTAAAAATGACAGCTACACCAGAGAGACAGAGGAGAATGTCAAACTCCGATGAAGAAGCTTTTCTCCTCATCACAGTTGACGGGAAGACAGTGTAGAAGAAGATAAGGTCTTGGCCTTACCTTTGAGATTTATAACAAAATGTGTTTTTGCCAAGGAATACCTAAAAAATTGGAGGTACTTTTTCTCTTGAGATTTACTCATGCATTAAAGAGAGCGGCTACAGCTTCCTGTCAGTTGTTCTGCTCTCGTTTTTCAAAGTGATGGAAAAACTTCAATAATTAAAAAAATACATTAATTAAGATTAAGATACATTAAGATCTATTATTATTATTATTATGTGGCTGAAGTGCATGGTAACATGGTCATGACTTTAAATATTGCTTTTTTTGGAGCATAAGATTTCACAGCATAGTCACAGTAAAATTATAGCCTGGATTTGTGAACCTGGGTGAACTGTGAACCCACTAAAAAAGGCAATCAGTACCACTGTCTTTGTCAGAGGTTTTTCTGCACTGTGACATTTTTTTCACCCCCGCATCAACCGTGTGTGAACCGTGACGTAGCTGGCCCAATCAAATTCTGCTTAGGGCCCCTTAAAGGTTTGGTCTGGCACTAAATTATGATGAAACAATTCACGAATGTGCCTGAGACCAAATGAGTCAAATGAGAAAACAGACAAGGTGAGGGAGTTGTGTGCATATTCCACAAGCAGCAATGGGGCGGAGCACCACCTCCAGGTCCTGGTTAACCCACTCCATCTGGCCATTGGACTGAGGATGGTACCCCGAGGAGAGACTTGGACTGGCTCCTAATGCTTGGCAAAACACCAGACCTGAGAAGAAAACTGGGGACCACAATCAGACACAATGTCCTGGGGGATTCCATGCAGCCTGAAAACATGATTAACGAAGATATCCGCAGTCTCTAGGGCGGAGGGAAGTTTGGAGAGGGGGCGATGAAGTGAACAGCCTTAGAAAATCTGTCAACAATGGTCAGTATGACGTGGTTACCTTCTGAAGGGGGAAGTCCAGTAACGAAGTCCACAGCAATGTGGGACCAAGGTCTGGTAGGAGGCCAGCTGCGGGTAGATGAGACACCTTGCCTCAGGCACAGACGTAGCAGGCATTGACAAAGGCACTGACATCACTGGACATGGAGGGCCACCAGAAACGCTGCTAAACTTTAGTGTCTGTTAAATTCCAGGGTGGCAGGTGAGCCTAGACAAATGGCCCCACTGGAGGAACTGAGACCTTACATTGTCAAACAGGCGGTCAGGTGGGCCGTTCACTGGGTCCGGGCAATTCTGCTGGGCGTGTCGGACCTGAGCCTCAATCTCCAAAGAGGCTGCCCTGAGGATTAGGGTGAAGCAGGACCGGAGCAGAGGTGAACAGGTGCTTTATATGAGAGAAAGCTTTGTCGGCAGAGGGAGACTAAGCAAAGGGAAGTTTGGGTGAGGGGAGCCGACACCTTACTATAGTCTTTAATAAACCGTCGATAAAAGTTAGCGAAACCAAGAAAGCATTGTAATTGTTTGGATGTGGTGGGAGTGGGCCAATTGGCTACGGCCTGGATTTTAGCCGGGTCGGCCCAAACCTGCCCTTTGAACCCCAGAAAACTAAAGGAAGCGAGGTGGAAGTCGCACTTCTCGGCCTTGACAAATAAGCGGTTCTCAAGAAGTCACCCTACTTTGTTGGTGGTGTTGGTCCAGATTCAATCAAATTACATCTAAGTAAACTTAAGTGAATTTATTAATCATATCTCAGACAATGTTGTTAAGTGCTTGGAAAACCGCGGGGGCATTGGTGAACCTGAAAGGCATCACGAGATATTCAAAGTGGACGATGGGGGTTTTAAATGTGGTTTTCCATTTATCCCCCTCTCTGATGCGGATAAGGTGATATGCATTACGTAGGTCGAGTTTAGTGAAGATTGTGGCTCAATTCAGGGGTTCAAAAGGGGGAGTGGATACTTATTTTTCACCATAATATTGTTAAGGCCGCGGTAATCAATGCAGAGACGGAGTTTTTTTTTTTTTTTACGAAGACGAAACCTGCTCCAACAGGAGACTTGCTGAGGTCATGATATTCCTTGGGAACAAAAGAGAGATGGGTGGATTCGGGGGTGTGGTGACTGAAGCGGATGGAAAGTTATGAGCGGTTTTAAGGCAGTGAGAGTGGCAATAGAGGCTCCACCTACAAATAGAGCCGTTAGACCAATCATGGGGATTATGGCTGCGTAGCCATAGATAACATAAAACCACGGGGAGAAATAACATAAAAATGTATGGTTTCTTGATGATTACGTGACAACATGAGTGTGAGCGGAGCGGTTTGGTGTGTAACATGGGCCATCTAAGGCATTGACGTCTTGGGGTACAGGAAGTGGTGAGAATGGAATGTTATGTTTATCAACCAGATTGGACTCAATAAAATTGTCATCAGCACCGGAATCAATGAGAGCAGAGAGAGGGATGGATTGGTGCTCCCATACAAGGGAAGCAGTGAAGGACATGCAAGGAATATTATTAGATGCAGAGGAAATTGTGTGGCTCACCAGCACCCCCCTTTTCACTGGTGAGCCCTGGCTTTTAGCAACATGGGCCAGAAGACATGAAGATGACCAGGCTGGCCATAGTACAAACACTCACTCACTCATTTTCTATCGCTTTATCCACTGAGGGTCGCGGGGGGTGCTGGTGCCTAACTCCAGCTGACATAGGGCGAGAGGCAGGGTACACCAGGGTACAGGTCGCCAGTCCATCACAGTAGTACAAACTGACGCCCAAAATTAAGCAATGCTTGACACTTGGTAGGTGTGGATCAACCCAATTGCATCGGTTCTACTGCAGAATTTGGAGTAGGCGAAAAAGAGGGAGACGGATCAGAGTAGAAGGACAAGAGGAGGTGGCTTGCGGTCGGTCCTGTCTCCCGAGGGCGTTGACGGTGGCGGTTGTCTAATTTTAATTTTAATCCCTAGAGAAATTAGTTAGTCTAAATCGGGGGCTTCGTCTCTTGCAGCAAATTCATTTTACACGATCAGATTAGCGGGTTCAATCCATGAGTGAAGGCCCCCTGCAAAGCTACATTGTCCCACTCACTTTCTGCAGCTAGTATGCGGAAAGCTAACGCATATTTGGCCACAGATCTAGAGCCTTGGTGGATGGTCATTAATTGGGCAGAGGCAACTTTACCCTTGACTGGGTGATCAAACACCCATCTAAGTTCAGTAAAGGTAAGTAAGTAAAGGTGGGTCCCTCGGAAGTGGCCCCGGGGTGGTAGCAGCAGGGGGGTGAATTGTCAGGAGCAGCGGTGGTCAGTGGAGGAGAAGAAGGGGTGAGCGACGATGAGACCTGATGGATCTGGGCTGGATCCAAGCTCGATCCAAGCTGAGAGACAGTCAGACAGAGGGCAATCCACGCCTGCTGGGTCAATTTCTATGGCCAGTTCAAACTGTCACAATAACTGACAGGGAGGCTGAACCCAGGTGCAGGCACGGACTGAGGCAGTGGGAAAGTTCAACAATATTTATTTTTCAAACATAGAATGTGCAAGGCATAGTGAGGGGTTCCCCAGGAGGGGAAGTGAGGGCACGAGACTTGTCCGGAGATGAGGAGACGCTGCTCCAGCGGCAGCGACACAGTCTAGCAAGGTGCAGGGGTTCAGTGAGACAGTGAAACAATGCGGGCAGGAACACACAGTGACAACAACTCACAGTGGCAGTGACAAGGAACACAGGAACAAGTGGCAGTGATCAGGCTCACAGGAGAGCAGATAACGAACTGGCAACGAGCTTCAGGAAACCAGGAGTATATAAAGGTGGAAGCTGATGAGGAAATCACCAACAGGTGTGCTCCAGCGCAGGTGAGTAGATTGCAGAGACACAGCAGGGGAGGAGAAAAAGGAGGGGGGCAGAGCAGGCTCATGACAGAAGTCAACTATAGTTCAGCTGCTTAACCTGCTCACTTGGTTTTAAACCCAAAGTCAGTGCGTGGAATATGTCAAGAATAATCTAACTACATATCATGTGGATGGGCACAGCTCAGAGTTGCACAAAGATGTTAAGGAAACCTCAAATGAAACCTCAAATGCATTAAGTTGAGTAAATGATAAATAATTAAACCTAGATTGTGTTTACAAACGTGTTTTGAAATGTGTATCATCACTTTAAAAGAAACTTATTTCTTTTTTTAAGCCGTAGAATGTCTTTTATGTGTACTTGATGCCTTGTTCCAGCCAGTTTTACAGCAGCCAGAATGGACAAAGCAGTTAAACTGCAAAGTTCATATTTTGAGTCAGAAGCTTGCCATGCAAACAAAGAAGAATGGCATCCTTCCTGATATGTGAATGCCACATATTAGCCTGAGTGGAATCTACACTTTCACCATTAGATGCTACTAATTATCATATCTTTAACATGAATCTTGTTGTGTAGAAATAACTAAATAAACAAACTACATCTGCAGGTCTGTTATACTCTAACAAATTAATTTAATATATGAATGATAGATATCAGACTTGAACTCCTCTTAATGCAGGAGAAGGTCAAACTGGATTTCAGAAAAGTTACTGCCAGCACCATTTGTCAGTTTTGGCTGCAGAGAGGATGAGTGGTTCCAGCTTCTGTTGTCAGTCCAAAGGACCTCTCCATTTCTATCTGGGAAATCTCTTCTTCCTCTTCTGGCATCCTTTCTTTCCTGTTCTCTTTCCTCTTAATTTTCACCATCTATCGCTTCCTCTGTCACTTCCTCAGCAAAGTCACACACTGCCTGTGAAAGCAGATTTGCTAAGCTGACAACTTTTACTCAAACAAACAAAGAGTCCTATATGGAGTTGGGGGGGGGGGGGTTAAAGAGATTACATTTACAGTGTTACTACTTTTGATTGCACTTCCAATTTTGTTGCCATTCTATTTAAAGCCCTGGTGCCAGGCAGACAAATCAGCTGAGTGGAAAAAGAGAAAAGAAAGTGGAAAAGGGAGGACAGAGAGAAAAAAACAAACACACAAAGAGGCTTCAGAGGCTTCAATGCTAGTGTTTATCTACCTGAATGAACCTAATGTCACAAAAGTATCTGCTGCGGCTGGACGTTTATGTTCACAGCTTCATTTTCAACAAAAAAAATGGCAATTTACAGGAAATATGAAAGGCTTTGTGAGAAAATGTAAACGCAGCAAGAGCTGTGCCATTATGGGATGTACACGAACGGAGAAAGGTGTTCTGGGTGATGATGGTCACAGAGGAATGAACTCTCTTTCCAAAATGCTACATGTCATGCTTTCCCTGACAAACATGGTCTACTATTGGTAAATCTATTATTATGCTCTAAATTCCCATTTTAAAATGCAAATAATTATTTTGAAAACTACTTAATCAATCAGATCTGAGCAATTCCCCTCAATTATTTGTATACTGCATATACTGTATATGTTTGTGTAAGAGTGTGGACCTCATATACTGTGGTCATATTTCAATATTACCTTATTAAAAAGGACAGCTCAAGCTTTTGAAAATCTGGTTTTATATGGTACTGACACACAGACAGCACTGACCAGCTTTAAACATGACACTCATGTGTCCCATACTATCAAAACCATCTTGTAGCCATATAATGCAAGGCCATAGAAGGAAATCTGTGTCTGCTTCAATCTATGACATCTTCAGAATAACTTTACTGTTTTATTTAGCCTTTAGACAGGTTTTCTGGCTGGAAAGTGAAGCTTGTAAATAGCTCACTCTAATGTACCAAAGTCCATTGAGACAATTTGTGTTTGTATCTCACTGGGACACAGGAGTTGCTGGTTTTTTGCTCCCTCATTTGGTAAGTTAACACTTCCTATGTCCCTGGGGTAAAATTGGTGATTTTGTCTATGGACTCTGGTGTGATGGAGTGAACAGTTTATGAAGTCAACTCAATTTTATTTATATAGCCCAGCATCACAAACACAATTTGCCTCGAACGGCTCTACAGTCTGTACAGCAAGTGACACCCTCTATCCTTAAACCCTCACATCGAGTGAGGGAAAAGCTCCACAAAAGCCCCTTTACAGGGGAAAAAATGGGCAGTAGGTGTCACATGTACAGAGACAAGTTCAGCAGATTACAGTTACAAACAAAGCATCAAAAATTCACAGGGAGAAAAGACAAGAAAGACAGAGACTAGGATGATTCAATAATCAGTAATGTTAATAACAATTATCATCATCTCATTCAGGGTGTGACATGCGCTGTCACCATCTGGGGTTGGTTCTTGCTCCTCATGTGACCCTCAGAAGAGGACAAGCCGTTGGTGAAGGGTGGATGAGGATAATTAACCTTAGCAGTAATGAGTAGCTATATAATATATGGTAATGTTATAGTTATAATATTTGAGCAGTGGAATCAGGGATATCTGTGAAATAAGAACAAAGAGAGAGAGGAAGAGCACAAACTAGGGGGAGGGAGAGAAAACAATATTATTGTCATGATAAAAGTATGAGTGATGAGGAGAGGAGGAAGGAGACAGAGAGAGAGAGCTGCATAATGGCTGTTCCCCCAGCAGTCCAGTCCTATGGCAGCATAACTAAGCAATGGTTCAGAGTTGACTTGAACCAGCCCTAACTATAAGCTTTATTAAAGAGGAAAGTCTTAAGTTTAACTTTAAATGTAGGGACAGTGTCTGCCTCCCAGACCCACAGTGGGAGCTGGTTCCACAGGAGAGGAGCTTGGTAGCTAAAAGCTCTGCCTCCCATTCTACTCTTACAGACTCTGGGAACCACAAGCAGACCTCCATTTTCTGAATGCAGTGGTCTATTTGGGTGGTAAGAAATAATCATGTATTTTAGATAAGACAAGGCCTGATCTCTGAGTACT